>JARIHP010000058.1:0-366262 GCA_029282125.1 Mycena amicta
ACCTCCCGTCGTGGCATACACCGAGAGTATGTCTCATGGGGCGATGCAGCCCATGCACTCCCGGCCAACGGTCAGGAGGCAGCGCCATGGCCTTTGAGGACGCAGCCATTTTGACGCGGCTCCTCACCTCCGAGTCCAAGATTGGAGTCAGCTACGAAGACCTGTTCCGTCAGTTCGAGGTGATCCGGCGCCCACGAATTCAGGGGTCTGAGGGAGTCGTCAGCCGTACTGAAAGCCAAGACCGGGCCGTGGATATGGTACATGAAGAAGTGGGTGCTTCGGACGCTCTTTTGGTTCAAGAGCGGTGTTATCGATAACACCAAAGAGACGCAGTACGACGTAGATGAGGTGGCTATTTGAATCTGATTACGTTTGGCATGTTTTGTACCCTCACTCGCTATATAAACCGTTTTCTTCGTTCTCTCTTCGCTCAATATCTTACATCCATAACCCGAAATTCGTGCAGTTTCTACCTCTCGACGCACCTCTACTGCAGCACAGTCAACCCCTTCTTCACCGCTGGTCGCGCGTCGATCTTCGCCAGCCACTCATTCAAACTTGGGGAACGACGCCAAATCGATGCCCAAGCGCGGTCCGACACGCACCCACCCGAACGCCTTGATGTCTGCGAGACCGTAGGTGGGACCGGCGAGGTACTCGGATTTCTCGAGCCCGGGATTCGAGGACAGAGTAGAGCCGTTTGGTTTCGTCGATTGTAGCGATTGATGGCGTAGGGGCTGCCAGTAGGTGAGCGACGGTATTTGTGATGAGGAGGGCAAGCTGGACTCACATCTTCTCTTTAGCGGCGAGTTTAAAGTGGTTGGCCTGGCCTTGCATGGGGGCCGACTCCGCCGTGCTGTATATCTTTGTTAGTTTCCTCTCTCCCCGCATGATAATAATACTCACCGAGAAGTAAATCCAGCTCTGTTCCTCCGCCCACGCCTTCAAATCCTTCGGGTCCTTCGAGAACTTGCGCTCCTTGTCGTACACCTCCGCAAGGTACAGCAGGATCGCAGACGTCTCGAAGACACGGGTGCCCTCATGCGTGATGGCGGGGGATGCGGCCGTTGGGGTTGATCTCGAGGAACCACGGGGACTTTACTTGGTTGTGTACTTTCCCAATGTCGGCGTCGCTGATGCTCATCTTGACGACACTGCCAGCAATAGTACTCATTAGCTCAAAGCGAACTTGGTGAGTGTTCCGACGTACTCGTTGTCCGGACCGCCATAAGCCGCCTAGCGAGTGCAATTTCTCAGCGTCAGACTCGACTGAAGGCTCCAGTATTCCACGCACCTTGAGCTCCTCGAGAAAAGATGAGCACGACGAGGCCGTTTGGAGTGCCAGCGGTGTATACGACGAGAGGTTTCGTGCTTTCAGAGGCCATTTTGGATGAGGCGCGTGTGGAGAATCGAGAGCGGTGGTAGAAAGGCGGTGGGAACCGTTGGAGGTGGTGGGTGAGGCTGCGTCCCTTTATAACCTGGACTAAGGCCAGCATGACTGATCCACCGAGGGTTTCTAAGCATGTGAGATTCACGGAGGTGCACGGAGGGGTTTTCTAAGCCAATGTGAGAAGCATGACGCGATTTGTTTGTGTTTGTGTATATCAAAAGCCATTGACTTTTGTCTCACTCATCCTCCAATAATATGTATCGCTCATCCAGCACAGAGCAAGACGTCGACGAGCTCCCGTTCGAAGAGGACGACATGACCAGTACGCACCAGAACTACCGCCCGACATGCTTCCCCGTCTCTTCCGGCCGAATTCCAGGGCCAGCGCAGAGAGGACGCCAGTGAATCGGACGCCGAAGACCTCAGACCTCACTAGCAGGGTGTGGCCATGGAGGAGCCGGACCCTGTAGCCGACTTTCATGGCGGAAGAGCAAGCCCAGGAAACTCAGGTCGAGGTGCGTCCTTCCTCGATTCTACCCTGCCTGTCTACTCACACGCTTATCGACAGGAAGCTTAAGCAGCCCAACTGAAAGCTCCCAAACGCGAAGAATGTCTCGCCTCCGCATCCGTTGACACCCTCGACCCTGTGAAGCCCTGCAGGGCAGACAATTCTCCCGCGGCACCGCCAGCGAACGAATCCAAGCACTCCGTGGTCGCAGACGGTCGGACCGTCTTGCAGCCGAGGTCGCCAAGAGAGACGTCGTCTAGCCAGCGCCAGCGCCAAAGAGGGCCGCGAAAACGCGAAACGCGAAAACGCACCCGTATCGAGACGACGACGAGCTTTGTCAGAGAAGACACACGGCGAATGCACGGTCTGCAAACGCCGGCGACAAGGACGGGCGCAATTGCGGCATGGGTACCGGTGGGGCTGAGGGCTTCGAAGAAGGTCGGCAAGGACGCGAAAGCGTTGGGAGGTTCTCGAAGGGGAACGCATAGGTTTTTTTTCACTGGCTCAAGGACTCGGTCGGCTGGTGAGTACCATCTCCAAAGACTCGATAAATACTAATACCGACGTTTAGACGATATGACTACGATGATGTACAAGATGAGCGCAATCCAAAAAGCTATGACTCCTCCGGCGTGTGCAAAAACTCCTCCTCCGACTCACTGTCCTCATCGCTCTCCGACGTTTCTTCAAGACCCTCATCGTCCGCTGCATACGCCAACTCTGAGTAATCCTCTTCGAAAACGTCGCCCCAGGTTTCCGCCAGCGCCAATGCGAGGTCCTGGTTTCGGAGCTCCCCATCGTCATTCCACTCCATCTCTGCACCAGTCGCCCACTCCGCCAGCGCAATCTTCCGCGTCTCGTCGTCATAGCACGTCGACTCTACCTCGCCTTGCGGGGCATGCATCCGCACCCAGTCGAGGACGTTCACGCGCTCTTCGTCTTCTCCCAATTCCGACTCTTCGTCGTCGTCGTCCGAGAGACGACTGTCCTTGTCGTCATCACCCGCTGGATATGTGGTCACTATAGCGCAGACTGGGGAAGCGCTCGAGCAGGGATGGAATGAAGCGGAAAGGCTCGTCCGGGTCGTCCTCCTCGGATGCAGAGGACAGCGAATGCGTGGCAGAGGGTACCGAGGACATCGACGAAGATGTCGAGGTCCGCTTGTGGCTGGCAGTACCGATGGGTGGCGGGCGGAAAACGCGTGGGCGGGCGTGGACGAGTTTCGGGGCCGGGAAGAGTGCGTGTGTGTAGGGCTTTTCCGATGTGAAGATGGAGACGGGGAAGGCGGAAGGGACGGCGACGGCGACGGCGACGACGGGAGTGTAGTAGGGCCATGGTGGAGCGGGCTCCCGTACTCCGCCCTGGGTCGACGAAGCTGGAGTATGGTGGGGAAGGGACGCGGGCATCCATGCTGTCGAGCTCACGTTGTTGGCTCTTTCGGGAACGACAGGGACATAGTGTGGCCATGGTGGAGCAAGCTCTCTGCCTTGCGCATCGGTTATTGGGCTGGTCGATGACGCTGAAGCCGTTGATGCAGTATGGCTGGGCACGGAGGAGGATGTCAGTGGTGGCCAGGTCTTCTTCACGACCATATCGTTCCCTCCGTCGGGATACGTGTGCGGAAACTCCGGCAGGTCGTGGTGTCTGACAGAGAAGACACGACGGGGGTACGGGTGCTTCGAGGCGGGCGTTACGCTCAGCAGTAGGAGCGGAAGCTGTAGGAGGGCTGAATACGTCGTTCTGACGCACGAGGGTGTCCGTGGCTGCTGCTCTTTCTGCTTCACCTTTCGAAGGAAGAGCGTCGAAGTCGTCTGGGCCACCGGGCGCTGGGGATGGGCACTACGAGCAAGGAGCGCATGAGCAGCCACGAGAGTCAAAAGTGGGTGGCAACGCACCATCCAGACTGCTGGCGGACCGACATACACTCCCTGCGCAAAGCCAGCTTGGTGAAATATACCCGGAGAACCGGGTCGGTGGACTGGTCGCGGTCGGGAGGACCAGGGCTGAAGGAGCGTCGTTAGCAGAGTGGGCAGTGCGGGGAACGAACAGGAGCGGACCGGGGAGTTGGAGGCGTTGCGGTCTCGGGACATTGTTCACTCTGGGAGGAGGGTACGAGCAGGGTGGTCCAATGCATTGCCTTTATACCCAGCTGCCGCGGTCTGTGCTTGGACGACAATGCCAGTGGGTGCTTTGTCCAGGCGTGCTTGCGCTTTGACCCTGGTGTCTTTTGAACTGTTCCCTTTTGTGGATACTTCAAGTTGATAATCGTAAGTACCCTTACGCCGACCCTTTGCAGTCCGCCGTTTATAGTAATTTCCAAGTCTATCGAAACCGACGAGGAGAGGTCCTTTCCACCAGATTCTGAAGTAGGACGTTCTAACTTTTGGATTTTTGCTGTGAAGTTGGACGACAGCTCTGTGTGCCTGCGATCGCTGAACATCGAGAAGCTTGAACAGTATGTATGGCGCCTCGTTTACTACTTGTACGCTGCTGTCTGTCATGTCTCCCACCAGCCATTAAACTGGTCTCGAATCTCATCTAACATTCCATGAGCACCAGCGGTATCGATTTGTTGAAAAGGACTCACTGAGTCTACGCTCTGAGCATTCAACGGATACCGTCTCATCCAAATTCATCTCCTCATCAGAATCGTCCTCCTCTTCCTCATCCGTCTCATCCCCATCGTCGTCAGTAGCTGAACCGGTCACCGACCGACCATATGTGTATTGGGCTCGACTGAAGATCTCATCCCGAAACTCCACTCCTGCCGAATTGCGCCGCGAGCGAACGACAAAATCCGTTCCCTCGAGCCAGAGCAATGACATGTTCGGAAAGCGGGCCTGGAAACTGCTGCGTATAGCCATGGGTGCGAGCGCGGTATCAAGTTCGTCATGATCTAGGCATTGAATGAAGGCGAAAGCTACAAGGCTGGTAGGGAGTCGAGTGGTTGGAAGAATCAGGCGTTTGAGAACCGTGCTTCGCTGCTACGCTTATTAACGCGCTTTCAGGTGGAAAAGAATATGTAAACGCACCTTATGTGGGTGTAAGTACCATTGAGCCCACTCTTTTGTCAAAAATTTGAGCGTAGCTAGAGACGAGAGTTCTATCACGATCTCGCAGAATTCGAGGACATTGTGACATGCGGTGTTCAAAACGAGAGACGTCAGGGTGCATGTGCCATGTAGCGAGAGGTGGTTCTTCAGCGCGTCTTTCAACTGCGCACATGTAAAAGAGTCGACGGACAGGTGCGTGAGAGACTCGAACGCCAGGGGCACGAAGGTTGATACAAGAACGTCAGGGATTTGGAGATTCTTCAGAGCGGGGAACGGACGTCGTTGAAAGAAGTTCCCTCCGTCCGGCCTGGAGGAGTGGGGCCCAGGATAGTTTTGATTGTCACCCAAGAACAGTTCGAGTTTCTCCACGTTTGGGAACAAGCTAAGGAGGGCCTCGTTGCGGGCCATGTTCCTTTCGCCTACCCACCACGCCGCACGGAGGCTCTTAACGTGAGGGAAACGATCCAGCTTGGTGGAAACGGGAAAATCCACCAACTCTACAGGCAGTTCGACATGGCAGAGGGACGCTGGATCAAGATGCGAGAGCCAGGCAAGGAGTTCTCCACCCTCCCACCAGTAATTCTCGTCGATAATGAAGGAGAAGGAGCGGACTTTGACTTTTCGCGTCGGACCGCCGACTCGGACCTGCTCTGCCCCTGGGACCCTGCACGACGTCGACAGGGATTCAAGTTCATGGATGAGGGTCAGAGAGTAAATATCACGACCACCGAGGTAGATGGGGGACCAAGCGGAAAGCGACTTCAACCGCGTAAAGCGCACGAGTTTCTCGAAAAAAGCAGCTTGCAAAAGGTCCGCGTCGTGGCGTTCAGAGTCATTGAAGCGATGCAGCGATTCGGTGGAAGTGTTCGGTGCGGATTTCCCTTTGGAGATGGTGCAAGTGCGCACAAGGGGCGCAATACGACTCGAAGACCAAAACTCAAGCCGGTCTAAGGCTTTGTCGACGTCAGCTAAGACCCGCCGTCCGATTGGTCCGGAATACTTCGAAGTGGTGACGTAGAACGGATAGAACGCGAAATGCGAAAAGAGGAAGGGAAGGGAAATGCGTCGGAGGCGGTCGCTGGCGAGGGACACGCCGGACAAATCTTTGGGGGCATACTGCAGGATTTCGTGCCAGATTTCATCCGGGAAGTACACTGGGAACTGTGATGGCATGAGTATCGCTGGCCAAAGTAAGAGGGGTCAATGGGAGTACATTATGCGTGTGCATTATTTGCAGTACGATTCTTGTGCATCAGAGGTGGTGGTCAAGAGCAAGAAGGTCACAGGGGCCACGACGATGACGGTTTGTCATGTGATGCGAAACTTGCTCCGCACCACCATGTTGTCCGACGAGGCTTCAAGCTTCAAGTTCCGCTCAAAAGCTGGTACCGAGGAGCATTCACTTTCGCGTCCCTCTCTACCCACTGGCATATTCGGGCGTGCTACCCTACCTCCCGCGTTTGTCACTCTGGTCATTTGGCGCACTATCATACTATGATTCTCCCCGGCGATCTGCTCGGTGCTCCAAGTCCTACAAGCCGCACCCGGCTGTCTGACCACGCCTGCGAAATTAGAATATTTCTTACTGATACTTCGAACCTGCGTGAAGGACAAGCCGCTGACGTGTACACTCAGGCTGGAAACCGCGCCTCTTCACAAGCTAGGCTGGATTTCTCTCACGCTCTGCGCATGCCAGTGGACTCATACGACCGCATATTGGGTACGTTGTACAACTCGCCGTCCTTCCACTGATGTCAAATATCCCTCTCTAAGTCATGGATGCTGGCACGATCGCGGTATGGGCCCGTTTTAATCCATCCATTATCTCACTGCTTCTTCACAGGAATTCAACACGCCCACAAACCTCTTCGGCAACGAGAGCAGCTTGTTCCGCGCACTCTGCGACAAGAGCAATATCACCCTCAGTGATATAGAGAAGGCTTGCATATAGATCCTGTTTTGAATGACTAGGTCTGAATACAGCTCGCCGGAACCACTCCGTATCTCACTGGCAGGAACATCAGTCCCGAATAAACTGAACTTGGCGCGGCTCCGCATCTCAAACTTCTCGTTTCAAGTTATGAATCAACAATCTTGAATTCACCCGCGCAGGATCCAGTTCGAGCACTGCCTGCTAATTGCCAAGCCCCCGTCTCCATCCAACCCAGACAGACATTCGCCGTCAACGCCGGCGTTTCCAAGGAAGGAATCTGATAGTGATATTGTCGATCATCATCTGCCACTCTTCACGCGCGGCGACGACGATGCCAAGCCCCTCGCATCCTCCCTTCCAAACCTCCGCATGAAGCAAGGCAACGTTTGCTGAGTGCCTTTTGGGATGTTCGGAAGTCTCTGTGTTGTCGACTGAGACGACGCCTCCATCGTGGTCGTGGCGGTGAGCTCGAGGATTCCATTCTCGAGTCGCAATTGATCTTCCTGCTCGGCGATCACTGTCGCGACCCGGAATCCATAAGTATCGCCAGCAACAATTGGCCAACAACGCCCGGACGCCCTCCTTCTTCTTCCCCACTTTTTTTTTCTTCTTGTTTCGTTCGCCTTCCTTGACGTTATGCTGGGTTCATTGACACTCCTCTCCATCCCCCTCCTCTCCGTTTCTGCCGCCGTTATTCACGGTCGCCACCCTCACGACCACTCGCACTCTCACAATGTCGCTCGACTGCTTCCAGGGCAGTGGTTCCATCGCGATGACCACCCAGGTGCGTTCTCTGTCTGCATCGCGCAGGTAGCTCATCGATGTGTAGTGCACGCCCTGTTCAAGCGCGGTACTGGTGGTGCGAACGACGGTGTCACGTACGCCGTCGTTGGCTCTCCCGGTGCGCTTCTTCTTGTCCCTTCCATCGCTCGCTGAACCCTCGTCTCGCAGAATGGGCGGCTGCCTACCCACCTCCACCTCCGACCCGACCCGACCCAACGGCTATGCCTGCAGAGTGGCTCTCGGCGCTCAACGACGCTGTCTCTCGCGGTGCCATTCCCAAAATCCCAGTCTCCACCAACCCTGGTACGGACATTCCTACATACGGCGACGGCTTCGATCCCAATGGCCCAACGGTCTGCTCTGCGACGTACGGCTGCCGCATTCCAGAGGACGTCTGGGATGCCCCCGACGGGCATATCGCCATCTCTTTCGACGACGGACCGCTTCCCCCCACCGACACCCTTCTCACCTTCCTCGACGCTCAAACGCCCCCGCAGCCCGTAACGCACTTCATGATTGGTAGCAACATCATCCAGCAGGCCGCTCAGTTCACGCGTGCGTTCGAGCGCGGGGACGATTTGGCCGTACATACGTGGACACATCCGATGATGACGACGCTGAGCAACGAAGCGGTTGTTGCGGAACTGGGCTGGACGATGGAGGTCATTCATAACTCGACGGGCGGACGAGTGCCGAGGTTCTGGAGACCGCCGCAGGGAGATAGCGATACCCGCACGAGTGCGATTGCGCGGGAGGTGTTTGGGTTGACGACTGTCATTTGGAACCGCGAGTGCGTGCTCTTGTTTCTCAATACTCCCAGATATCTTACACCTTCGCCAATAGCACCTCCGACTGGTCTCTTGACGCCACGCCCCCGGGCACAACAATCGACAAAGTCAACGCCTCCCTCCAAGAATGGATCACCGGGCCCAAGTCCCCAGGGCTGATCATCCTCGAGCACGAGCTGTCCGAAGAGTCCGTCGGCACCTTCAAGGCCGCGTACCCCGTCATGCAGGCGAACGGGTGGACACTAGGCAGTCTCGCGACGGTTATGGGGAATGGAACGGCGTATCAGAATGCTGCGAGCGATAGCAGTGATGTGGTTCGTGTGGCGAACGTAGCTGACGCAAAGGCGCTTAGTGGAGGCGTGTCGAGTGCGACTAGTGCGTCGACGGCCGGTGCGGGTGCTGGTGCGGGTACGAGTGGGACGCCTACGGTGACGGATGCGTCGTACGTTTCATTTCCCTCTCTATTTCTTTGCCGAGCTAACGGCAATCACAGGCAACCAACGGCGGATTCAACCTCGACCTCGTCTGCACCTGACGCTAGCAACAGCAACGCCGCTTCCAGTCTGCGCTCATCCACATCTGCGTTCAGCCTCATCGGAGCGTTGGGAATTCTTGTGCTTTGGTCATAAGTATCCCCTGCGTCGAAGCTACGTATGACAATGAACCATAAAATAATGTCAACTTAATATCGGAACGGACACTCTTTGCTGGTTTTTTTTTTTTCCCGTCTGCAACACCAGCGCAATGCCCATTTGCACGATAAGCTTCATTGAAGGAAGATCGGTCGGCAAGACTGCGATAGGTACTTTTCATAGCCACCCCTCCAGTCATTCCACACAGAAAGACCTCAATTCCGACGTAGTAATTTACCTTCACACAGGAGGCAATAATTGCCACAGATTGCAAATAGCAGGTTACCAGCAGGTAACCTGTCAGTGGCCAGATAGCTTCTTTCAAGACCCGAGTTTAAGGGTCCGATGCATGTTACTGAAAGAGCTCAAAGACATGAAAGAGCACGAGTTAGATCCATAGACGGCAATCACAAGTGTCATCCCAATTCAGTAAAATACACCTGGATTTTTGATGTTTCATCTGTCAAGGGCACAACGAAGCCACTCAAAACAATTAAAAATAGGATCAAAATGATTTTCTTTGACGCTGAGATGGACAAAGAGGTTTGAATGCCTGCATGCAGGTTACCTGCTGTAAACCTGCTATTTGTGATCTGCTGCAATTATTGCCTCCTGTGTCACACCATCGGGAACCGTAGACGACACCTACTTTTTTCAAAGCGGTGCAGCGTCTAACTAGAGGCTCAGCGCCGAGTTTCCCGGGCTGGCAACGACCAAGTCATCCGCGAGTCCGGCCACTTTTAGCAAACACCTCTCCACTGTCTCAGTGCCAGTTCCCTTCATCTGCACCCGAGAAGAGCAGCCCATGTACAGCATCGGAGTATGATCAGCCCTGTATCGGTAAGGTATGTCGCAGATATCACTATTGTGTCCACCTTTGACCTCCTTAAAGTGAGCAATAACGGTAATTCTTTGCTACGCTCACTGCTATCCTCACCTTGCTGCTGTATAGCCCATGATCTCGACAGTTTGCGAGCCAAGGCGGACAGCAGCATGCGCGGAGATATCCAGAGCTTACTGGGACTGCTCTCTCGTCTAGCATGGTAGGTGTGGCTTTGTAATCTTCAGACTGCAAACAAGATGGTGCTGGACAGAGAGTTCATATCTTGCAACGTATGTGTGTGTCGATGCCGGCATGGCGATTGCTAGTGGACTATTCGGGTATTAGAAACATAAATGCGTAGGATGCACTTGATTATCATAAAATTTTCTCTCGACCCATTTGTCATCATGCTTACGAGCGAACGGAACGGTGGGAACGTGCCATTGATCTGTCTCATTTTTATCACCCACGCCCATTACTGTCATATGTCCAATGACATTACTGTATGGCTCATTACTCCAAGTTCTGCGAATAGAAACAAAAACATCCAAGCAATGTATTCTCTCACCCAATCCTCGTTGGGTTCCTGCGGCGTAGGCCTCGCTTCGACTTGAAAAAAAGTGCCATTGATATCAACACTTCTGGGGCAAGGCCCATTATTATTATTAAAAAGCCTCCCGCGCTCCGTACACTTGTACACTGGTGGAGGTCATCATCTTGTGTCAGCAATTCGAACTGTGAGAACTCCGGCCCGGCCGGCACGAACGCTACCCGCGGTCTCGACTGCCCCCTTACGCGACAATGAACTGAGCTCCCGCATTTTCCGCCGAAACACTTACAAGTGCAAGAAATAGAACTTCCTGGTAGACGCCGACAGATCTGCTGCGACCCCATCTGTGCAAAATCTGCCAGTTTAGAGCTCGCATCAAGATGCGTGTGGGTCCCAGGATGATCCTGGGAACTTGAGTCTGAATCGGAGGGCGCTTGCCTGTTGTTCCTTCTTTCCGCTAGCCATCTTTGCGCATCATCGCGATTGGGCTGTGTTCGTTGGCGGTTGGTGAGACTGGAGAGCCACGATGTACCTCAATTAGCGACGCGTCCCTCGGACATTAACCGTCACCGGAGGATCTCATCTCAGAGGCGATCTGGCTTCCAAGATGTCAAAACTTTCATCGTTTGATTCCGGAATTCCCCTGCCGCGGAATCTTGCAAATACCATCGATAGCTCCGTATTAGGCCAGATGAGACGGAAAGTCAACAATCGAGTCAATGGGAGTTTATGCGTAGCATCGCGCTCTTAAAATGGCGAAAGCCTCTGAATGCCTCGAGAAACCATACACAGGTCTCGACCGGTGTCATCGGGCCGAAAGGCCGAACTTGGTTCGCTGTCTCCCAGGTCCCTCGTCAGCGCTCAGCATCCCTTCCCGGCGCCATGCCCATCCAGTGATTACATTCGTCGAAGCTGCGGGAGTACTCTTCGCTCACAGGTACTTCAGCTGGTTTGCCCAGATCCCGATTCCTGCACCATCGATTCCATTGATGTATTTTTGAAAGAGGATATGGCCCCTGCGGCCACGCCTCAGCCTCTGGAAGCGGCATTTCCGGTTGCGTCAGGCTCGCAGCCTCGTAGATACACGAACGTCCATCGGAAGGATCGTGGCGAGCGCCGAGATCCGACTTTCTTTGTCCGGCACTGACCTGCACTGCACATACCTTTTGAATAAGGCTCCTGCGATGCATGGACCGACATGCCCTTCTCCGCCGATCCAGCCAGAGGGCTAGGAGCTCTGTCTCAGCGCTCGGCGCCAATCTCATCAGCGATATTGAAGGCGCAGATAGCACAACAACCTCTCTCCAAAAACGCATAGGTCCCTCACACGATGTCGTTACCGCTACATTAAAGACCCTCCTTCCTCCGCATCCAATTCCCTGCTAGGCGTTCTCGGTGACGATTTGCCGCAGAAGGACCATCGACCCTGCAATCATCAAACCTGCCTCCCACGCCCCAACAGCACGCCCACACCCATCACGTCCCTTCTTTTCCACCACCACCTGCTGCCCACCCGCAATGCGCTACCCAACACCCTCCTATCACTTCCCACCTCCTGCGCCGCCTACAACGCTCGACAGCGACGGCCTTGCCGGTGATCGGGGATCCCCTCATTTTGAACTCCGCTTGTCCGAAGAGGAGCAGGTACGTCCTGGCCGTAATTCATTGCTCCCATGCATTTGACGAATGCCGTAGCCTCTGTTCCAGCTGCCGCTCTCGTGGGACGCCTACTTGCCAGAATACAACCCGTGGAACAACGACTCCGATGACAACAGCCTGAGTGCTAGTGACGACGTCCACCCAGCAGTCGGCGCTCTCGAGATGCCATATTTCAACTTCGCATCGAGAGCAGCAACACCGCCGGAATCCACTCTCCTCAACGTGGCGCCAGTTGGAGTTTCCGCCTCGGACTGGCGTCATGACATCGACACGGCGTTTCATCCGTCATCCCACTACCACTCGACGTCTCTCCCGGACAACTTCAGCTATCCCTCCCTCCTATCCAAACCGCATGGGCATGCAGGAACACCCAGCCCGACCGGTCAAGGTCCAGTGTTCGAGTTGCGTACATCAGCGGAGGAGAATCCGCATTTCCATGTGTATTCGTACACGGCTGCTCAGGCTCGTCCACCGCCGAAATCGCGGTACATTCTGCCCGCCCCCGTGCGGTCGAGTGAGGGTGCAAGTAATTCTCGGAGTTTCAGCCTTGGGAAGATAGAGTCGTCCGGTTCGGCGTCGGGTTTTCGCTTGGGCGAGCAACTTCATCCCAAGGCGGAACCGTACGAAGACCAGATTCCACCGGCAACGCGTCCGAAGGAGATCCGAAGACAAAGCTTGGCGTGTCTTTTCTGTCGCGAGCGCAAGATCGCGTGTGGGCGCGCACCATTTGATCACGGAGATGATGGGGATGCGGGAGGGATGTGTGCGTGCGTGTTCTTGTTCATTTTTGTTCTTCCTACGCTGAACGAGAATCGCAGACAATGCATCAAACGCGGACGCAAGAGCTGTGTCTTCCCAACGAAGTCCAAGCGCGGTCTTCGTTATCGCGATAAAGCAGAACAGGACCGGGAGAGGGAACGACAGGAGGCCTGGGCACGGGCGATGGCGGCGGATGCCAGTGGGAGGAAGAGTATTGAGTTGAGTTAGGCTCCGGCGTCTGGAATTCCTTTTCGAAGTGAGATATGAACACTCGTCATGATCATGCTGTAGCTCTTGAATGTAATTCTTGTGAATAATATATTTCGCGACTGGTCAGAAAGCATCCCCGAGATCATCGATACGCGGGTACTATACATTCGAATTGTACCCTTCGCCGCTTCATCATCTACGCGCTGTGGCGACGTTGCCGGTGCACATGCTTCGAAACAACATCCACGGCAGACACCGTGCTGTCAACATGGAATGGAAAGTCCGCCATCGCAGCAGACAAAAGTGTCTTGACTGCCGGGTCGGTCATCATCTGTCAATGGGCGGAGGAGGTCAGGCGAATTGATCATAACGTCGGGTACCAGGCAGAGACGAACCTGAACGATCTCGTCCCATTTCTGAGGCAGAAGGATTCGAGATAGTTTTCAAGTAAGAGAAGAGACGTGGACGCACCTGGCACTCAACAAGGACGGCAAGGATTGACTGAGAAGGTGGATAGCCCGCACCTTGGATGTGTGCGTCGGCGTTGGTGTTTTGGACAAGCTGTACGCCGCATTATCAGCTTCGGAGAAAACACAGCGTTGAAATACACCCACAATGGAACAACGGTACGACTTGGGCTTGCTTTTCTCATGGATTGCGTCGATCGCCGTTTCAACCTTGTTGAAAAAGGCCTCTGGGGTGGTGTTGGATGGGATCTTCAAAGTTCCGAGAAGCCCATGTGAGGCGTGGTGCTGAGGAATGTGTGCAGACTCGAGCTTCACGACGCGATCCACGGAAGAGATGCTAGCGTCGTCGTGGAATCCCCAGGCCTTCCCGGCATCCATCGCCTTGATGCACTCTGGATCACGCATGCACTGTCGCGGTATCAGAGCGATGGTTATAAATGAGCCAGTCAGTTACCTTCTCCCATTTCTCCTCAGTCTACAACGCCAACGGTTCACTATATCAGCGGTAGTTCAAACTTCAGGACTGAATAATAGCATACCTCGTATTCGCACCTCATATGAACCATTGGCGCCGGCTTCGGAAAGCCCAACCCAGAAATGAGCTCGTCTAGATGGTCGTTTTGAAATATCTAAGAAGTAATATAACGACAAAGAGCGATGAATGCGATGCTACGTACGATGTCAAACTTGAGGAGGTTCTCCTGCATCGTTGGGATTCCCAAGAAGGATTCCACCAATGCCTCGCATTTGGCCTCGAACTCTTCCTTGGATATGCTCGATGGCACTGGATGAGTGCCGAACGCAGTGCAGAAGGATTTGGGATTGGACATGGTGGGTGGGAAGGACGTGAGGGCGGCAGCTGGACTCGGAAGATCACCTTATACGTGCCTCGGACCGGGCTGGATGTCAGCCGCGGGACGAATCGAGGTTATGGGCATTGAGCGGCTCTTCTAACTTCAAAAAAAGATTGATGGGCCCTGGAGACAACGCTTTCAGGGTTGGGATCCTGGCGTCGACTCCGTTGAAAAGACATCTCGGCGAGATTAGAGCAATTAGATTCCAAAAACAAGTGAATATAATAAGAGGTAAGTACCGAAGATTCAAGAATAGATCCGGGCCGACTCAGCTAATGAAACTCTGCGCAGCCAGGGTTTTCGTCCTCCTGCAAAGTCTGATAGAGCGACACCATCTCTCCGACAAATTGATCCAACGGTTTGGATATATGGAGTGGAGCATACCGGCGCAGCTGCGGCATCTTCAGATGCCTCACTCTCAGCGGCATGACGCAATACTGCTCCGTCCCACCTCCCAGGAAGCCAACCACTTCACAAACCATCTTGCCACCGCTGTGTGCCACGCGCCGGATACACTCCTCCCAGGCTTCGCGGCTTCCGAAGACGAGCGGAAGGCGCTCGTCTGAGAAACTGGTCGCAGCAGGGAGGACGTTGATGCCGATGTCGCCATTCACATACGTGTATCGGGTGACCAGCTCGCATGAGCAGTCTGGATGGTCGACGAGCGTGTGCGAGGTTTTCCTGATGGTGTCGAGCTTGTAGTAGGCGTTATCCTGATCTACAAGAGCGCGAAGGAAGTCTCTGTCGGCCGAGGAGATATCCAGGGTGGATTCATCTAAGGGGGGGAACATTCAATCGGTCAACGCGAACAGCAGAACGCTGGATTTTGGAGACTGACGCAAGGAAAGGGTACGCAACGAGGCGCAGCCCTGCTTGTGTTGACCCTCTTTCCAGTCGACCTTTTGACAAGATTCGGAGCAGTAGTTTAGAATGCGGCATCCGGAGCAGCGTTTGCATAACGCCTCCGGACCCACACGCGCGCACTGAGATGGAATGTGAACACAGATGTCTCGTACAGCGACGAGGGACCGACCTTATGGTTGTCGCACATCTTGAGCGGAGGAAATTCACCGGCGTTGTATCGATAGAAAATGGTCATCCTCCGCTGCACCACCTGCATCAACTCGGTCCAGTCTTTGAACAGCGGGGACTTGCGCAGAGCCGGGGAAGCAGACGCTGCGCGCATTCCGTTGGCGTCGATATCCGAGAACACGTTATCTCTTAACGCGGCGAGAACGTTCACCCGTATCGTATGCGCGGGAAGGAGGTCCCGGAATAGGTGCCCAATGACGACCGGGGGCTTATCACAGGCGGCGAAGCGCAGGAGGGACTGGAAGAGACCATGCTTGATTGCTTCTTCGAGACGGAGATGGCCTGAAGAAGCGCGGAATAGGAGAAAGAGCAAATTGAATGCCTGCGTGATGACGCCGGGCATGTCGTGTCGAGTGTCTTCAGCGTGTTTCCGCGGGTCGTATGCGGCGATCCCCTTCAGAAGAACACGGATGAAGCCGCGGTTGGCGAGCAAACCGAAAAGGCCATGGGGTTCGAGGGCCTTGAGAGGGTCTGCCTCGAAAGTGCGGAGGAAATCGAATATGGCGGAGAATGTGCCCGCCGCGAGCGTCCTATCCTCTTCGGAGGTCTGCGCTGACACCGCTTCGAGCTCGTCGACTGCGACTTCGAAGTGCAGCATCGCGACGCGAGCAAGCTCGTCCATCGATCCCCCTACGCCTTCGAGAATCTCGTCCTCCCGCTGAGCACGAATTGATGCCCATTCAATGATCTTGAGAACGGTGCTCCGAGTAAGGCGTGCGCGGGCAGGAGGCGCTAATTCGTGTGTATAGGACCAAGCACAGACGACCATCCGCACAACGCCAGGTCGGGACGAGCAGAGATTCTCGAAGAACTCGACGTTGTGGTGCTCGGATACAGCCGCGAGAATCGTAACTAGAACTTCGCTGACGACGCGTTTGGACTCGCCCTCGTCGGCGGATAGGAACGGGAGGGTAGTGCGGTAGCGGTCGATGAGCTGGAACCACGGCCACATGCGTGCCCACATCTCTAGACCGGCGACTTTGGGAATGTAGGATAGGACGGGGTGGACTTCTCGACCCAAAGCGTGCAGCACCGTCCATGCACGCTTGACGATGTCCACGGTTTCAGCTGCGAGGTAGGTATCGTTTTGCGTATCGGGGATGCGCCGTGGGTCGATGATGATGTAGATAGCGGCCAGCATGTTGACTCTTGCAGTCAGCGAGCTCCCGTGGTTGAATTCGTGGACGACTTTCTCGACACTGCCCAACGCCGCGTCCGGTGCGCATCCAATTACGACGAGTGTCTGCAGCAGGTGAGGAAGAGTTGAAGCGATGTACCCAGTAACGCACCTTTAGGTTAGGTGGCAGGTCTTTTATCCTGCTGGGCGACAGCATGGGGTGCATAATTGAATGAGGTACTTGGCGCTGGAGTCTAGGAGTCGAGGGAAGAGAGTAGCTCCGCGTTGGGGCGAGCGGTTCAGCACGAGCAATGGACGCGACTCGGACGCGACTGCCAGCCTGAGTGGCGATGGTCAAGGTATCGCGTGTTGATGGAGATCAAAGTGTAAACAACTTGATCAACAAATAACACGGCAGAGCCACAAACAAGTTGTATTCCAAGAAAAGCTAACTAATCGACACTATGCACACATTCCATGATTCAGATCCCGTTCTTCGGGTCGCTCCTTCTTTTCTGCCGCGCGGTAGAGCTGCACCATCTCGGTCACCAACTCGTTCATCGGCTTGTTCGCATGCAGACGGGCATGGCGACGGAGCTAGGGCATCTTGACCTTGGTCACTCGGCGAGGGAAAATATAAAACTGTTCGGTCCCGCCGCCGAGAAATCCCACGAGCTCAATCACGAGCCTCCCCGCACTCGCTTCCGCGCGGCGCACACATTCGCGCCATGCCGCCGTGCTGCCAAAGGCCCCCTGGATGACATCCTCGGGGACAGAGTCGTATGGGTAAAGAAAGGACAACCATAAGTTTGCCCTGGGTGTACGAATACCGAGCGAAGAGGTCACCGTCAGCGGGATTCTGGACAATGTACTGCGCGGTGTCTTTGAGGATGTTGTCTTTGTAGATGTCGATGTGATCCTCGACAATCGCGCGCAGAAAGTCCCTGTCATTCGGCGACAGGTCCAGCGCAGAGTCGTCTAAAATGATTATTGCTTAGTCGTTACCGAGGCAATGGGAGTAGTGGTACTCACGCAGGTAGATTGTCCGGAGAGCAGAACAGCCACTTTTGTGTTTACCGTC
The DNA here is from genome assembly GCA_029282125.1 of Mycena amicta. Classification (NCBI taxonomy): domain Eukaryota; kingdom Fungi; phylum Basidiomycota; class Agaricomycetes; order Agaricales; family Mycenaceae; genus Mycena; species Mycena amicta. Next base: position 17,700 of record JARIHP010000058.1, read on the forward strand.
TTTCCAATCGGTCTTTTGACAAGCTTCAGAGCAGTAGTTGAGCACGCGACACCCGGAGCAACGCTTGAATTCTCCGTCGCTCGAGATACGGCCGCACTGAAATAGATACCGTTAGCCGGTTTGTAATCGATACTGTACACTTGCGCACGTACTTGGATATTGTCGCACATTCTCGAGGTCCGAAGTTTACCAGCCTTGTAGCGAGCAAGTGTCGGAGCTAGTTGGTACATCATCTGCAGAATATCTCCCCAATCCTTCGCCAGTGCAGAGTCGCGAAAGGCTGGAGAGGTAGCTTCACGAATCGCGCCGGTCCCGACAGCCGCTTCAGCAGCGATAACAGCACTCAATGCAGAAAAGACATTCACTCTAATGAGCCGCCCTGGCAACAGATTCCGGAGGATGGGGCGGATTGCGCCTTCCAATGTCTTGTCGGACCCGAATCGCAACAGAGACGGTATGAGGTGATGGTAGAAGGCCTCAATCAAGTATGTTTCGCCAGAAGGAGCTGCGAAAATCAGAACGAAATTAATAAACACCTGCTCAATGGCGCGAGTGATCATCTTCGAGACGGTATCCGAGTAATTTTGGGAAGCGATCATGTGAATGGCGTCCAGAATAATACGCACGCAGCCGTGAGTGCACGCCGAGCTCCAGAATTCGCTCAGGACTCCCTGCTTGATATTTTCGCCCAGCAGGCGAAGGACGTAGACGAGAGAGCAGAACATGCGCACAGTGATATGATCTTCTTCCTCTGAGACCACGCTGGAGATGCTCTTCAGGTTCTTGTGGACTACTTCAAAGTGAAGCATCACAATGCGTGCCATATCGCGGTCTGAATTGCCGACGCCGGCGACGATCTCCGCTCTCCGCTCCTTCACAATGGATTGCTGATAGAAGAGCTTCAAAACCGCGATTTGGGTGAGGTTTCCGCGCCGAGGAGATACGAATTCAAGAGTGTAGGACCAAGCGCGAGCAACCATTTCGACGAAACCTGGCCTCGTCTTCCACATATCGTCGAAAAAGCTGGGATCGTACCCGTCGGAGAGGCCGGCGATGACCGTTATGAATACTTCGCAGACGATGCGCCGGGCTTCGTGGGGGTCGGAGGGCAGGAATGGCAGGCTTGTGTGACGACGGTCGATGAGCTGGAACCACGGCCACATGCGGGCCCATAAATCCGTGGCAGCAGAGTCGGGAAGGGCGGACAACAACGGGTGGATTTCATCGCCCATCGCGCGGAGAATGGTCCAGGAGCGCTCGACGATGCGGTAGCGGTCATCCTCCTCGCTGTGCTGGTCTGGGATGCGCGCAGGGTCGAGAATAATGTAAACAGCAGGAATAGCGGACAACCATTGCGTTGGGGTCCCGTCGGGGGTCAATAGCTGCACGAGTCCCGTAAGGTCGGCCTTGGTCGCATCGGGTGCGCAGGCACTATCCAAAAGTGCCTTTGAAGTTCGTCAGGGCCCGGGAGGGAGGAGAAATGTTTTTTTAGGGCGCACCTTTGTCAGAGGTGGGAGATCTTCCAACTTTTTGGGGTCGAGGATTGGGTGCATGGTGGTCAGAAGCAAGAAGCAAGAGTGTCACGTGTAGTCACGGTACTACTTAGTCGGTTTGTTTAGGTAAGCCACGCGCTTCGAGTTGACGAATCCGCTTAATCGCCATCGCTCATTTTCTGCAGGGTTGTCCCTCTCTCTCGGCATGCAATTCCGAGTCCTTCAAGTTGAACTCGACGCGTTCAATTGACTGACGAACGTTGCTTGGATCCGCCGGCGCGGTCGGTGTCATGCAGACGGACTTCGACCTGGTTATTCAAATTTATTCTGATACACATTTAAATCCCCAGCTGCGGAGTTGGACCGGCTGGCGACCTGCCGACGGTAAGTTCCGTTCGTGCTGCCTGAGAGATTGTACAATCGCGATCAAACCGCCGCGATAGTCCGACCTCTTACTTCTAGTGTCGCGCCACCTCTTTGGTTGCTCGGACGGCCCGGTAGTAAGATGTGTTTTAAATTTTGTTCATTTCATATCAACCTAGGCTATGACGTGCTTCATATCAAGGGACCGGACAGCAAGACACAAAGAATTCAGATGAGCGTCTCTTGAGGTCGAATACGTTTTTATTGTTAGTCCATCGGTCCGTCTTCCGAATAGGCGGAGAAACAGACACACGCCGCGGCAAGATCTTGATAGCAGCTGGTCACCGTCGCCGTCGATCCGGACTCGACGGCGAGTAGCCTCGTTTTGCGACGGCGACGGGGAGAGAGGCAATTGAGAGCTTGTGCGTCAGCTGTAGGAAGCACGAGCTAAACAAGCAGATCACATCCCAGAGTAGATTAATGTCGAAGTCCGGTTCACCAGATGGATACCGTGCGTCAAGTAGACTCGTAGCCCACAACATCAGCTGTTCAAGGGTGGTTCGCTGTTTCGTTGTTCGCCGCGCACTTGCAATATCTATATGACGGCGAACACCGCAGCAGATGAGTATCTACTCGATGCGATGTCTACACGGAACAGATTCGACGTAGCCTCGTCCAGAGAGCTACGGATTTGTAAGGACCGAACTTCTGGATCGCTGTGGAGACGCGGCGCAAATAGTCGGTGATGTCAAGTGTCCGTCACTTTGACTGGAACCTCCATTTCGCCGCCGAGTTTTAGCTCCCGTTAATGAATTGGGAACCGCTGGCACTTCCGCGAATGTAACCGATGGACGATGGGTCCTTTGGTGGGCATCTCCGCCGACAAGATTGCTCGGTAACGGCCTGGATATCGGGACAACCCGGCAAGCTTCCGATTGGTGGCGTCGCAAAGTCTCACGTAACTGCGCCACGCTGCTGTTAAGCGTCCTTATCTCTCGCCACGTTTTTCATACCCTCAGCTCTCCGCTGGCACTGGATCCTCTCGCCTGACGCCTTGCTCGAACTAGCGGACCTCAAACATCCACACTTTTGGCTCAAAACAACCTAAGCTTCGGCATCTCTCCGCCGACGGTCCGACTCCGGAATTGCGTACCGGGGTGCGAGTCAGCTCGGCAATCGCCGAGCATACAGATGTCCGCACGGTGACACCTTTAAATATGTTGTTAGCAGTGCCGCGGCAGCAACGTCTTTTCCCCTCGTCGCAATGACTCTGGACTTCTACCCCCATGCCCCGCTCCCAGTCTACCTCGAGCCCTGGGAGTCACTCGACGCCGACCCGCGTACAGCCCACCTCGTCGACGCGCCCTGGCGGTACTTTGAGCACTATCTCGGCGCCCGCGGATACACACTCTGCTGGCCATACCACTCTCGCACCAGGCCAGAAACACCCTTCCGCGGCCGAGCATTCCACTATCCCGCGCCGAGGAACGCGTTCCGGCCGGGGTCAACGGAGAATTTCGTGCATCTGTGCGGTATGAACGAGGACGCGCATCGCCGGGGAGGGATCCATCAGACAACGGGGTGGATGACGCAAGTGCGTTGATTGTTTGCGCGTTTTGCGATAAGTAACTCATTGTGAGCCTTCTCCGTGATCCAGACTGCTACGCTAAAAATGGCATATGATGTACACGATAGGGTGGTAAGTGTTTTTTTGCCTTCCTTTGTTTCTCTTTAGCCGTACTTATCCCCTAGTGCATTCTCAAAGCCCTCCACAACACCCGGTCCCGCACAGAAATCGACCTCATCACATTCCTCAACTCTTACCACCTCCGCGCCGACCCGGCGAACCACACGATTCCCGTGCTCGACAGGCTGGTCACCAAAGAATGGACCTTTATTGCGATGCCGTATTGGCCCCGCTCGGTGCAGGCGTGTATCCCGTGGGAGGTAGATGATTATTTCGAGAGGCTGGAGCAGGCGCTCGAGGTAAGCTTGAGTTTAACGTTGAACTTTAATTTGGTATGGTCCGGTTTTAAGTTTTGCGTTTGCAGGGTCTGGCATTTATGCACAGAAACTGGGTTTTCCATCGGGTGCGTTTCCGTTTCATGTCTCTTTGTGTTCCGTGTTGGCTCACCCACCCACCCCCACAGGATATTTCCCCAACCAACGTCCTGCTCAACATGCACACCGCCTCGGGCGCACGGGACGTCTACACTCCCTTTGCACGGCTCAATATCAAGCTCGCGTTCATCGACTTTGGGTGCTCCGTGCGCATTCCCGCCGACCCGACTTTGAGCCCGACGGAGTGGACTGGGACGGGGTACTGCGGGACCGGGGAACACGTCGCTCCGGAGGTGGCTATGGCCCGGGGAAAAGACTCGGACTACCGCTATAGGCTGGCACCTGTCGATGTGAGTTTCGTGTTTCGTTTATCGATGACTGAGTTGCTGAGTTGGCATAGGTGTACGCTCTCGGATCTGTGCTCCTCCGTGCCCTATCTTGGGAACAGATCCACTGCGCCGTGAGTCCTTTCTGCAGTGAATCATTATCCTCGATGTTCAACCAGTGTCTACACAGACCTTCGGAAACCCATCATCCCTCCCGCTTGCCGCGCATCAACTACTCACAGCCAACCCCGATGCTCAGGGCTACCTGGCGCTTCTCACACGTATGACGCACCCCGACCCGGCGCAGCGTCCATCGGCCGCGGCAGCGCTGCAGATGTGTCGCGCCGCTCGGCGCGCGTTGGATCCGGTGATTCGGTGGGCCGCGCCTAAGGGTTATCGGTGTCAGATGTTAGAGGACGGAGGGGGAGGGGAAAGGGAGAAAACGGGGCGAGGGCCGTAACTTGAATGTGGGCGCATAATACTTCTTGGAGGTACATGAGGACATGTGCAAAGTCTACTCGCTATATACCAAACATTACATATCTAGAATTCCAAAAAAAAAACCCGCAATCTTCACCAAAACTCGGCCCAACCACTCTTCAACGCCCGCTTCTTCAGGCCATCCACCAATCGTGCGTCCAGCTCGTCCGCGGTAAGTCCCCTCCGGAGGCGCTCGCAGCGCAAAACGCCGTACGCCCGTAGGACGCGCCCGTGTTCGAGATGGTACGCGTCAGTGGCTGAGATAGTGTGGATCCATTGCGCTGATTTGGACTCGGAATTGTCCTCGACAGCGTTGACAGGTGGTGCGAAAATGAGCGTCGGGCTGGGCAGATGCGCATTCAGCTGGACTTTGAACGGCTCGACGGGTTGTCGCTGCATCCGAGTCCTTGCGCAAAACAACACCCACCGTCCCCTCGTCAACACCAGTTCACACAGCGCCGCGGGATCGAAATACATGCTACTCTCCAATGTTAACGCGCGCAGGTTCGGAAGGAGGATGTTGTTGGTTGAGTTTGAGAGGTGCGGGACAAGGCGTTTAAGGACGTCTGTCGTGATGGCGGGACACCCGGGGACGTCGCTGAGTGTCAGGGCGACTAGGCCCGGGAGGACCGCAAGGCACGCGGGGAGGGCATGTGGGTCGATGGCGACGTTGAGGAGTGCGAGTGTGCGAAGGGATACGCCGATCTCGGACCGGGTGATGAATGCACGGAAGGTCATGGGTGCGAGGAAAGTTGGCATCGGAGTCGAGTCTGGTGAGCTATCGCGAGACAGGACAAGCATGGGGCTGGCGATGGTGAGCGCGTTGAGGGAGGGAAGATGCATGCGCGAGACGACGGTGTCGAGAATGTTTTTGGTGCTATGGCCTCCGTCCCTCGTCCAGTCCCAGAACGTCAGCTGCAGCTGCTTCACGGGCGAATGCAAGGCTGGAACGTAGATCATCCCACCACCCGGCGCGGATGGATACAAGTCGAGCGCGAGGTGCAGGTTCTCCGTGTACAACGCCAGCGGACGAACGAGGCGGAGGACCGTCTGCAGCCGGCCGCAGATTCGCAGGTAGGTGTTCTCCAGCTGGGGCCATGGGAGATGCGCGAGTGGCAGTGTCGTCAAGACCTGCTTGAGCTTCGGCGCGTTCTTGAGGGGAATAAGCTGGTGCGGCGCCATGTGAATCGTCTCGAGAAGCGGGACGTTCCCGTCGACAGCCGTTAACCACTGTGTATCTGGCTTTAGGCCCTGCATTGCGAGGTTGACGATACGCCAGCGAGGGGAGGCCATGGTCAGGAGACTCAGGCAGCTGCGATATATCTCTGGGTCCGACAAACGGACGTGCAGCGTGAGTGGCATGTCTGTCGAGCGCACGATGCATATCTCGATGAGCTTTTCTAGCCCGCGAGGTGATGGCCAACGCGCGTCGAAGTCGACCTCCAAAGTACTCCAGAGCCGTGGTTCACCCAGCGCAACGGCCCGCCATGCCTGGCAAACGCGGGCAAAGTCCAGGAGGTGTCGGTGCGCGAGGATGTCCCGCGCTTCGTTTGTACCGCTGCGAACTTGCCACCGCTGACCGACGACCTGGGAAGACGGCGCTGCGAGGGAGAAGATGTGTGCGAGGATTGCGGGAGGAAATGTCGCGAGGGGGCTGGGAGGAGGAGGCAGGTGTTCAAGTTGCCACTGGTGAGGCACGACGGTGTCCGCCGGGGACGGCGGGCGGTAGAGTGACGCCTTCAAGTTGTTTCGGGATGTAGAGTAGCGGCTGAGGCTGGGAGCGATGACCATGGTGAGTTGCGAGTTGCGGTAGATGGAGCGAGGGAGAGAGAGAGAGAGAGAGAAAGACGCACCTCGACGCGCTTTATATTCGTCCAGCACAGCACTGAGACAATGGGTTCCCGAATCCAAGCGCTGTGCGGTCAACAAAGGAAAACGTCGGTGGCTCCGGAGTCGTGATCCGCCGCAAGGCAAGGCAGAGCTTGGGAATGCATGCGAGGCCGTAACTACGCGGCAAACAAGTCGTGGCAGCCCCAGGAACGAGCTCGATGCTTTTATGAATGAGTACTGGCGTGCGGAGCTGCGTTCATCGCGCACCGTTAAGTCCAAGTATCAACATCTCTTCAAAGTTGGGCTGGCACGACCCAGCGAAATAGATGGGGATGAAAGACCAGTGGCCTCTCCGTGGATGCTACGGAACTTGGACGGAAACGGGCTGGCAGTGGACATGAGGATTCAGAAACACGAAGTCATTGATCCGAGTCACTGGCATGATCCGCCTGTGATTGTCACCTACGGGAACTTGAAGCCCGAGAAATCGTGCGTTGAGTCTGGGCTGAATCGCTGACATAGTACACTGCGATTTGTTCGCGCATGTTGTGAGGCATCGACTGCCTCTACGCACGGAGACACCTCGGAACGACGCACATGGAAGAAGCACACAAGCTGTCGGCCGAGGGAACGCTTAGATCAGCGTTCCTCAGGCTTTGGCTCTGTTTGTCATGCTCGTTCCCACCAAACACTTACAAACCCATCAAAATCCAAAACGCCTTATAAACCAGCTCTAGAATAATTCCCATCTCCCATTCTGTTTCCTATAAAAGCCCTACCTACTTCTTGTAGTCGATAGGTTCCCTCCCCCGTTTCCTCAATCTAATATTCCCCTTTGATTACAGATCTTATCTAGACATCGACACTCGACATCGAAGCCTGTCACCGGCTACTATTCTATCGCCCTCGCCGAGCCCTTGCGCTCTCATCGCCCATCGCCTGTCGGAGCCCGTGTGCTCAGCGACATCTCGTATATCGTCCGTCGGAGCCCGTGAGCTCAGCGACATCCTCGAAGTCCTTCGGAGCCCGTGTGCTCACTGGCAGCCATCGTCCATCGTCCATCGTCCATCGTTCCTCGGAGCCCGAGCGCTCATCGTCCATCGCGTATCTCCAGTAGAGCCCGTCTGCTCATCGCCATCGTCCATCGACAATCCTCGCGTCCGTATACGCGTCACCCATCTGCCATCTTCACGCGGCGTCGTTTGGAAGGGTTAGGCCTCCTCGCACACTTATCTCATTCCTTGTTCACACTTGGAGTGAGCGTCACAATGTGCATGACGCTATGGACAAAGACTCCCTTAGTACATAAGAAGCAAGGTCAGTGACACATCTGTGACCCTCCTTCTTCCGCACTCCCACCACCGCCGAGAATGGTGACTCCAACCCTCGCTCCTGAGCTCTGGGACCAGATAATCGACGAACTACGAACCAACCGCCACACACTCCGTGCCATGGGCCTTGTCTGCCGAGCCTACGTTCCGCGTAGCCGCTCCTACCTTTTCGAGTGCCTCACCTCCTCGCACAACTGGTCCCTCCGATGGGAAAGCCTTGCAGAATGCCTCAGCAGTCCACTTTGCACCATCTTGGCTGCGGTACAACATCTGGATCTGCGGGTACCAATTAAATATGGTCGACCGATTCCCCTACCGCCTGAGCGGCAATCGCGAGACTCTCGCGACATCGGAACCCGGCTCAATCGAGGTTCTTGCCCCGCATCTCTTGCGGCTCTCGAACGTGCGTACCTTGACCGTTTCTGAGCTGTATTGGCCGCTCCTCGAGTCCAGCGTCGCATTCGCATCTAGCGTGAAGGAATTGGCGCTCGAGGGGCAGTTACGGTCACATGCAGTTGACGCCGTCGACAATGCGACGCCTCACTGGCTGCTTCCCCAATCTAGAACGCCTGCGCTTTGTCGGCGCATCGTCTCTTTTGGAGCCATACATTCCTGCGCACGAAATCGTGGTCCCAAAAGACGGTACAAATGGTGCCAAACTACGACACCTCTCGCTGCAATGGTGTCAATGCGCCATACTTGCTGGGTTGCTTCAGCCGCCGGCACCACCCTTCGGAGTCCACATAACTCATCTCACCATCGACTCTCTCGCTCCCGACGATTTGCAACACATCTGCTCTTACATATCCCACCTCGACTCGCTAAAATTCCTGAGCGTTGGAAATATGCAGACAGGTGTGGGTGAGTTATGCCTCGATTCTCACCAATATCACAATTTGCTCTTAATGACGCGATGCTTTAAATGAGCGAATTCTCCCCGCCCTCCTCCCCGGAAATATTGTCTCCAAACTAGCGACCTTGCGTCTCAAATTCATCGAGTCCGGCAATGCACACGACTTCTTTCGCTTCGGAACCCTGTGCCAGTGGCCTTCGCAATCCGAGAACCATGTCGACTCACCAGCAAAACAAATTCTCCTACTCGTCGTCGTGGCCTTTCGGTTGAAGAAGTCAGACCGGCAGAGAATAGAACAACTCACCACGCGGCAATTTAGGGTGCAGGCCCTTCATCCGGCCCAGTTGGCGAGGATGGGAGGACTGGAGAGGATAAATCATGTCGGCTAATTATACGCATCTTGAAGATTGGAGTTCAGGAGGCTCGTGAGGGGATGCCAGGAAGGAAGGAAGGAAGGTTTAATACCACAATACTCCCAATGAAGAACGCACGGGCTCCGTACGTACCTACATGCATGTGCCCAAATCATGTATGCTACGAACACGAGCAACCGGTCCCGTTGTGAACTCAAGTGCCCATCTCGCGGCACTAAATCAGTATTGATCGGGGGTAAGGCCGGTGAGGAGCTACAAAACAGGAGGGGATGAATGGCGTCTTGACATCGTCCGAGACGTTCCGAGCAAGCCTCATCCTGCAGGTCTGCAATCCGTTTGACGCCGAGCCAAGATGCCGAAGGACATCCCGGCCCCCGGGCAAGTAGATTTGGCCTGTGGACTGTATTTTGTGTGAATGCCCACAGCTAAAGCGCTGCGGGTCGTGAAATGATAATAGGGGTCGCAGGCAACGAGAGGTCGCTGGCTTCATGAGCTTGGGACCGTGGTCATGCGTGGACGTTTCGAGCATGTCCCAATGATAACTCGCCAGCCTGCGCATGCCGAGTGTCGCGATTCACTTGGTCATTTTATCGTGAGGTGGCGGGCGGGATCAGGAGAAGCCGTAGTGAATCCATTCAGCGACTTTGGTTCCCCATTTAGGAGATACTTAGACCCAGGCCCCATGTCTCTTGTATGTAAAATGTGACAGGTTTCCTCCACCAAACCACCACCATCATGAACACGGACGACAGCAAACAGCGCAAACAGTCTTCGTCAAACTCTTCAGAGTGCCGCACCACCGTTCAATCAGGGCCACTGGTGTCCTTGTACTGTAGTATTTTAAACAATTCGGCAGTCACATGTCACAGCACCTTCAAAATGCCGAAATATTTTCGGCGGTCACAAAAATTTGCTCAAAATGGGCTTGATTTATGCTAAATTTTCGCTTGCCGGCCCTGCCGGGAGCTTGATGGCGGATCAAATCGCCATTTATGGACACAAATCCGTTGATGTGATCAAAACGCCGAATTGCCAAGTTCGGCGCAGATGTCACAGCAAAAATGGGCGCCGAATTGTTTAAAATACTACAGTACCTCCACGCTCGGCCTGGCTCAAGTGGGGCTTTCATGTCTACGAGTCTTTGGCCCGCATCAGCAGGACTCGTGCATTCAAACGGAACGCATGGGCGCAGCCTAACGAGGCGCTGACGATGGAGTACATCACCACCCACACCACGATCCCCGTGCCTCGCGTGCACGGCGTCTTCAAGAACCGCGCGCGGGGGATCAAGACGAGTCCGGCGCCGCATGTGCATGCTGGTGAGCGTTACCATTCTTCCTTCCACTTTCTTCATCTTTCCATTCTGCATCCACATCCTTCCCTACTGCCTCTACTCTGTCATTCCTACCTACTCCTTACTCTCCCTCCATGCCAATACTGACCCAACTCCTACTTGCGCAGAATCCATCGCGGTATACCACAACGCCGCCATGGCCGCGGGCAAGCGGCCGGGGCTGTGGATGGGTGCCGGGGTGCCCGAGCTCAAGCTCAGCGGGAAGAAGAAGTCGAGGGTCAAAGAGTCGGCGAAGAAGGATTGAGTGAGCGGCGGTGATGATGATGACTTGATTACATATTTTGGGTTATGCATTGGGCAGATATCGATATCCTGGTATCAGTATGTAGGGATGGGATGGGAAGCAGGAGGGGCGCTCTGTGATGGTTAGCGTGTTTGTACTCTGAGAATTGTAATTGCTCTTGACCTCTGTGATGGCAGTGGCAAGCACCAGGCCCCGACTCACCTACCCCTTATGGGTTTGGTCACTAAGTGGTAATTACTGTACCGAAAATGCAGAGTTAATGCACACTAATTGGTTGTAAGAACAAAACTCTGACAGCGACTAGGTACTTGATTGTTAGGCCCGAACCCAGCCTGTCTTGTAGACAGGCTGGTCGATGGTCGTTTGGAATCATGATGTGATGTATTATTCCTAATTAGGCAATCGACTTATAGCTGCTTGAAGCCTGCTTCTGTGCTCTCTCCCATGCCAACCAGACCTCACCTCTTGCCCATCAGCTCAACAACTTTGCGGCGCAAACCTCCCGCACTATATGCTAGCCTGGGCTTTTGTGGGTGTGCATTGCTTTCAGTGGACAAAAACCCTGCTCTATATATTGGAAGACTCCTTGTGAACAAAATGGATACTTCAGATTGGGTCGGCAAGACAAGGACAGAGCACAGACACAGGAGGTAATAATTTCCGCAGATTGCAAATAGCATGTTACCAGCAGGTAACCTGTCGGTGGCTAGATAGCTTCTTTCAAGACCCGAGTTTAAGGGTCTGATGCGTGTTACTGACAGAGCTCAAAGATTGCTCAAAGACATAAAAGAGCATGAGTTAGATCCGTAGACAGCAATCACAAGTGTCATCCCAATTCAGTAAAAACACCTGGATTTTGATGTTCCATCTGTCAACGGCACAACGAGGCCACCCAAAACGATTAAAAATAGGATGTGAAAGGGATCAAAATGATTTTCTTTGACGCTGAGATGGACAAAGAGGTTTGAATGCCTGCATGCAGGTTACCTGCTGTAAACCTGCTATTTGCGATCTGCTGCAATTATTGCCTCCTGTGAGAGGGAGATGTGAGAAGGCTGTGTAATTGCCTAATTAGGAATAATACATCACATCGCAATCAATTCCGACAGCGACTGGTCTGTCTACAACATCAATCCACCTTGTAGACAGACCGCGTCTGGTCTACTTGATTGTAAAAAGGAGGAGAATAGCCGAGCAGTTTGTGCGGCAATGCTCAGGGATCAACGGACTGTTTTTCAAGTAGCTGCTTATTGAGCTTCTCTGCTTCTGTGTATCGTCCCAAGACCTGGTACGTGGCCAAGAGGTTTGCCATCGCGTCAATGGTGTCAGGATGCTCAGCACCAAGTAGTCGAGTCCTTGCTGCAAGCACCTGCTGATCAAGCTTTTCTGCTTCCATATATTGGCCCAAGACATAGTATGTGGCGGAGAGGCTTGCCACTGCTCTAATAGTGTTGGGATGCTCAGCACCAAGCAGTCGAGTCCTTGCTGCAAGCACCTGCTGCTTCATCTTCTCTGCTTCCAGGTATCGTCCCAAGGAGTGGTATGTGACTGAGAGGCTTGCCACCGCTCTGATGGTGTCAGGATGCTCTGCACCAAGCAGTTGAATCCTTGCTGCAAGCACCTGCTGATCCAGCTTCTCTGCTTCCAGGTATCGTCCCAAGGAGTGGTATGTGACTGAGAGGCTTGCTAGTGCTTGCATGGTATCAGGATGCTCTGCACCAAGCAGTTGAATCCTTGCTGCAAGCACCTGCTGATCCAGCTTCTCTGCTTCCTGGTATCGTCCCAAGGAGTGGTATGTTGTTGAGAGGTTTGCCACCGCTCTGATGGTGTCAGGATGCTCTGCCCCAAGCAGTCGAATGCTTTCTGCAAGCACCTGCTCATTGAGCTTCTCTGATTCCATGTAGCGTCCCAGGACATGGTGCATGGCTGAGAGGTTTGCCATCGCTTCAATGGTGTCGGGATGCTCAGCACCAAGCAGTCGAGTCCTTTGTGCAAGTACCTGCTTATCAAGCTTCTCTGCTTTTGTGTATCGTCCCAGGTAGTGGTACGTGCTGGAGAGGTTTGCCATTAAACTCACAGTTCTAGGATGTTCAGAGCCAAGGATAACAGTTGACTTTCTCAGTACACTGCTGTAATATGCCTCTGCCAGTCGGAAATGTCCTCCAACATCATATACTCCGGCAAACACAAGTTCAAAGCTACCCATTTCTCCCCCGCTTTCTGATAGCTTCAGCAGATGGAGTAGCAACTGGATATTTTGTACCACTCCATGACTGCAAGCAGCAGCCATTCCCAAAAGAGATATCATCATCCTTCTACAGCTTTCTGGACCACTGATTGTTGTCCTTGCCCACTGGTGAACAAGTGGATGAACAGAATAAGACATCTCGTGCCAGGTCATCAGAGAGTAACCACAGATCTCTACCATCATCTCTCCAAATGCAAAGCTATCCCATTTGGTCTGTGAACTCTTGAATTGCTGCAGAAATTCAAGACTGGACCCTAGTTCATACGGTGTAGGATCCAGTGGCCCGTCATCTGGTTTATACTCTGCTGCTCTTTGGAAGATGTCCTCTCTGATCCCCTCAAAGTGAATGAATGAGCATAACTGCAAAAACTGAGCAGCTTTTGAGCTGAGCTGTGCAAAGCTCATCTGCCATGTGGTATATACCGACAACTTGTAATCTCCTGAGGATTGGTCCGGTGTCTTGCTCAGTATTTTGGTTTTGTTCTGCTGATAGATTGGTATGAATTTGGACATATCCTGGCGCAAAGGTGCAGATTTGGAGATAAATGCCCCAGCTTGTACAATAGCAAGTGGAAAGCAATAGAGGAGCTCCTGTGGATGTGTTAAAAGGTATCTCTGATTCTACTGAGGCTTAGAAATACCTTGACAATTGTACCTGCATGTATCTCATTCCTCCCTGCATTGTGTCCAAGGCCAGCTCTTTTGAGCAGGAGACTGACTGCATCATCAACAGATAGATTCAAGATCTCAATTGCTCTCTGGTCAGGACCAGTATGAACCCACAGATCAGGGTTTCGAGATGTAATAAGAATGTTTCCATGGGCCCCTTTTGGAAGGTAGTCTCCCAAGTCCAGATCCACTTTGTCCGCATTGTCAAAAAGAATTAGCCATTCATCTGGGTTGGCATTCAGCCAGGTCTGTGCAGCATCAACAGTGTCTCCAAGATTCTTGCTTATGGCAATCTGCTTGTAGCCTGCTTGGATATTTTCTCCACTGCTTGCATTTATCTTGAAATGGTGGGTAAATCTTCAAAAAATAACTTAGTATGACATGGCAATCTGTTGTGTAGTTGAACCTTGAGCCAGACTCAGCGATGAACTTGAGTGCAATCTCAGTCTTTCCAGAACCACCAAGACCATGAAGTAGCACAACTATTTGCTGTTTCTGCTGTGTAGGCTGGAACCAAGTCTTCAGCTGTGATAGAATATCTTCACGGCCTTGGAAGAACTTTGTTGGAAGAGGGCAATTTCTAATAAATTGACCCTTATCTATACAATATGTCAGAAGTCTAAATAGTCCTGAGTTTCAGATTATTACCTGTGTCTGAAAGTTGATTGCTTTGGACCAGTGGATTGAGCATATGATTAATCCCACCCCACCGTAACACAGCCTGCTGAAAGGCATGGATGAGGGATGCATGCCCGGACTGTGCATCAAGATAGTGGAACAGAGCCTGAGTCTTCTTCAGAATATTTTCAGCATAGGTCAGCTCTGGGTATAAAGGTCCCATGAGGCTGCCAGACATGTCTTGAATCACATCTTCAATGCTTGGAGCCAAAGCAGCTTCAACCTGGGATCGCGCGAGTGTCGGGTCAAAAGTATTGCCAAACCACCTAAGAGATTGGTAGGTTTTGGAACAGCAGGGCTCTGACAACGACGCACTCTGGACTACTCATTCTTACGGCAACTGCCTGTGTGGAGCTTGGTCTGTAAGATGGCTGCCTTCCTGTTACATTAGCTTCAACGGAGGAAGGGATGTTGGCTGCTAACGCACCGGGGACTCGAAGGTAGTCAGAGATGAAAGCAGAGGAGTGTCAAGGCATGGTGACGTGTCATATGTGCACAGCATCCGGAGAGAACGATGTTCCGACGGCAAATCAGCAATCTGTCATGCCAATTTTAACCATCAGAAGATTCCCTCGGATGCTATTTGCCTGACGGACCGCCCCCAGCACGGCGCAGTGCCAGACCATCGCAGGACAATCCTCAGGGAACAGACACCAATCACCACGAAATTCACCGTTGACCCCAAGTTGACCCCAACGAGCGACCTCTTTCAAAGTTCTCACGCTGGCAATCAAGCTGAGAAGAGCGAAACGCCACGATGCAGAAGGTTTCGGGCGTTGTGAGGAATAGGACTGCAGGTGCGCCGGGAAGCGGGGTGGTGTCTTGGGTGCCTTGGAACCAGTAGTCCTGGCGTTGATTTTCAGTTGTGGTGATGCAAAGGAAAGGAAGAGGAGAAATGCAACAGTATTGTAAACACAACTCCCGGAGTAATTCAACCACGACCCCGTACGAGCAGATTCTGCATCATCGGAACGATAATTTCGCCCTCTGCCGTCGGACCGATATCCAACAAGCTTCCACATCGAAAAAAATTAAATCATGCAACCACAACGAAAAAGAAAAAGCACAAATTCCCATTCTTCAACACAATATCCACCAATGTCTGCACGATCGTTGTCCCGTTCTTGTACTGGCTTGTATTTGTCGCGCTGTTGAGTCCATACGAGAACGGATCCATCCCTTCGGAGGACTCCCAGCTTGTGGGCTGGATGGACCCGAATGTCGCATATTTAGGCATTTCAAAGTCGGGGACGTTTCCGCAGCCTGAGTTTAGAGGCTCAAGAGCACGCCAAGCAGAAGAAGAAAGAAGAAAAAAGGAACACACGGTTATTCATCGTGACCTGCCTCCCCTGCTTGAACGCATGGTTGTAGAACTGCACCGCAAACTTGAGAGTGCGATTCTCCCCACCGATATCGCACCACTGTAAAATCAACTTCAACTTCAGTGCAGCGCAGACTAGAATATAAAAAAACACACACCATGATATCTGTATCGTACTTTTGCGCCAGATCCAGCATATGTGGGAGCTGCAAATCCGTGATATAGTCCCGCAGGGGCAACGCGCCCGTGTAAGTTTCCACTATGGATGAGTTGAACACGTCGAGCGCATGTCCGCCTGGCCATTGACCGAAGCCGTATTTCGCGTAATTTGGGTTGAACCTAGCAGAATGAGCATCCCCGTCGTGAACACACTTACGGGCAGGGGGTGAACATAACTTACCATTCAGGCAAGAAGTAATACGTCCCGCAATGCAGCTCCGGTCTCCTCGTCTTGGCCGTATCAAACAGCTCCTTGACCAAATCGCGTTTCGGACCGAAATTCACGCCACTCCGATTGGTAGTACTGTACCATTATATTCAATTTGCTACGGGGTGTGACCTGTGACCCGAAAAGCGAAGTTTTGACCTCGCCAAATTTCCTTTTTAGGACAGATCATGCGGCGCCGGAAATTATGACAAATTACCATATTAGGACGCTTTGGGACCAAGAAAATTGACGGTGACCAGTGACCATGGCGAAGTTCCTCGCCAATCTGGAGGCCTGTGACCCGTGACTAGCGAACTGAATATAATGGTACAGTATTTCCCGTGTCGAAGAGCGAGAATCCATCGTGATGTTTCTATATGCAAACACTGGCATCCGTCTCCCAATCAGCGAAGTACTATCGAAAATCCACTGGCACTCACCGTAACCAACACGAAATACCTCGCCCCCCCCCCCCCCCCCCCCCCCCCCCGCCGCGAACAAATCAACCCACTGCGCTGGATCAAACTTGCTCGCCGTAAAATTACCTTGAGAGACAAAAGTCTCATAATCCACATCCGAGCCGTAGGTCGCGAGATCGTGTGCCCAGGTGGGGTTGGACGCGTTCTGCGGGGTCGTGCGCATGTAAAAGAAGCAAAGCGCCCTCCAGGCCTGCAAAGCACGCTCCTACCGCACAACCTTCGTCCACGGCGACCTCGCGCCGCGCAACATCATCGTTCGGAATGCGATAGATCGTGGCCATTCTCGATTGGGAACTCGGCGGCTGGTACCCAGAGTATTGGGAGTACACCACGGC
Source organism: Mycena amicta (assembly GCA_029282125.1). Classification (NCBI taxonomy): domain Eukaryota; kingdom Fungi; phylum Basidiomycota; class Agaricomycetes; order Agaricales; family Mycenaceae; genus Mycena; species Mycena amicta. The sequence continues at coordinate 34,566 of JARIHP010000058.1, forward strand.
GTGGTATGCAAACCGCAGCATGCTCACATTCCAGGAGCTTTTCCTCAGCGAAGGTTCAAGTTTCTCACAGCGCTATCCGGAAGAGCTTATTGCGGAGCGTTGTTTATCACATTTGTTCATTCGTTTTTGGTAATGTGTACGCCCCTTGCGGGCGCAGGGTCATCATTCCAATCGACTGTTTTGCACCATTTCAACCATTAATATGCTTCGACACTTACTTCGGAACGTGGCACATAAAATTCGCAAAAACATCCCTGTTTTCAAGCGATATCTTTTGCTTTTGTTTTATATCTAGTTCCCCCATTCACTCGCAAACCAAACTCCAGCCCTCCCACTCTTCGCTCCCGTCCTTGACCGCGCCCAGCTTCTCATACAGCGCCTTGCCCACGGGACCCAGACCCCTCAACCCTTCCTTCATGACGATATCCGTGATCTTGCGCTTCGTCTCCACCTTGTCGGCGGCATCAACCTCGAGTGGCGCTGCCTCAGGCCCAGGGTAGAACCCGATACGCTCGATGGCGACGACCAACACCGCCGTGCCGGTGCCGAAGCACTCGAGAAGGCGGCCTGCGTTGGCGGCGTGTGCGAGCTCAGACAGCAGCAGCGGGCGTTCGACGATGGTGATGGGCCCGGTGCCGGTGTGGATCGGGGAGGCGAATGGAGACGGCGTCGAGCTTGAGTCCGAGTTTGACGCGTGCGCACGAAGAAGCTGGATCGCCGAATCGCGGGTTATCCCAGGCAGAATCGTCCCATCTAGCGGTGGGGTTATTATCGTTATCCCAGCATCGGGACCACCCTCGTTCTCCAGCACCGCGAAGAAGTTCATCGCGCCTGCTTCTGTGATCACGGCCCCTTGCCCTTGCCCTTGCCCATCGGCATCGATACACCACAAAACCTGGTCATACCCCTCCTTCGCGGCAATCGTCTGCGGCACGAAGCCGGGGCTGTAGTTCAGCCCGAGCTTGTACCCGCCCGTGCCGCCGGGCCACGACCGCACGTGTTCACTTATAGCGAGCAGGGAGACGCCTGCGAGAGTCGGATGCGGGATCGCGGGCGATACGGGGAAGTAGGGGCCGACTGGGGTGACGATCGTGTACAAAAGCGCAGAATCGGATTTACCAACGCGGATTGCTGTGGGTTTAGTTAGTTAGTTAGTTACAGGAAAGATAATGAGGGATAAGAGACGCGACGCACAGGCTTTAGTCCCAATCATCGTCGGGCGGATGTACAGACTGTGTCCGTGCTCAGTAGGGATCCACCTGCGCTCGACGGCGACGAGGGCTTTTATGCATGCGAGGAGTGCATCTGGGTCGAAGCTCTGTCGTTCGAATAAGCTGAGGCGGAGGGAATATAACGCGGGACACGCACCGGCAACCCCATCCTGTCCGCAGACAAAAGCAGTCTCGCCATATTTTGGTCGGCGCGGAACAAGCGCGCTTTTCCATCGGGTCCGACGAAGGCCTTCATCCCCTCGAAGACGTTGGTACAGTATTGCAAGCAGTTGCTGGATGCATGCAAGCTCAATATCAAACACTCGCAACACATGCGATGGCAACGCACCTCGCGGGGTCCAAAGCCAGCGGTCCGTAGGGCTTGATCTCCGGTGCTGACCAGCCGTGCTGGGCGTCGTACTCCATGACGAGCATGTGGTCGGTTTTAATCTGTTAACGCGCGCTCAGAGATGGTGTAGGAGAGAGCAAGAGGAGCGTACGTCGCCGAACCCATACGATCCTGGCGTCGGTACGGGCTTGAGAGTCGTCGAGTCCGCACGGGTGATTTTGAGCTGCGACGCCTGGAGACGCGGTCATGATCAGCTCCAGCTCTAGTGTAGGAAGGGCAGCGTACATCGAGGGTCGCGAGAGGGCGTGCGTGGCCGTTCATGGCGAGGAGCAGAGAGTGAGGGAAGAAGGGAAAGTGACTTTTCTTTAAAATTTGACTCATAGCTGATCCCGGCCGACAATCGCCGATGTCCGATCCGTGATCCGGCCGGGCTAAGATAATGATAAGATTAGGATAAGAACCAAAAATCGTTTAAACCTGCGCGGACTGGCGGTCATAGGACTCCGTACGTACTTATGGACGATCCTCTGTTCAACAGACTTGTACCTATGTACACTCGATGGTGAAGGTGAAGATGCCCAAGGGAGGCTGTGCGTCCTTCCCACGACGTCACTCTTCTCTTCCCACCACCATGGCGAATTCCCTCCGCAGCATCCCAGTAACCGTTTTCCTATGCATGCACGCCATTCGCCCCCTGGTCTGCCTCACATCCTTCCTCGTTACCCTCACCGTCACCTCGCGAATCCTCGTCGAATACTCCCCGACCTCGCTCGCGAACGCGGAATTCCAAGCCTTTGCTAGCTGCGCAGGCGGCTTGGTCACCGTACTCCTGGTCAGCACCTACGCATACAACCTCGCATACCCCCACGAAGCTGCTGACGCGTTGGCGGAGCGCACCGAGTCTGGCTCGTGGTGGTTTGCACGGCACCAGATGGTCACACCCGTCCCGAGAAGGTGGTACGCGGCAATACCCTTTGGATTCACGACATATACATCGTCGATCCTTGCCGTTAGTGCATATCGGCGCGGCGAGCATCCTCTCGCGTCGTTCATCTTTCATGGGATGGTGGGCTGCGCAACCATCCTCCTTGTCGGCTTGTTGGTGCGACGTGTAGTCGCTCGGGGTGGAGACACTGGAGAGAAGGGACGGCAGACGGCGGAGAACACCACATTATTATAACTGTAACTAATCACAGGTATAACACCACTGGTGCACTCGAGGTTTTCACCCTCACCGAACCTACCGCTTCTCCGCTTTCCTGCCTTCGACCGTCCTGCGCCCAATAAATCTCTCCATGGACCTTCTCTGGCCATTCACCACCCTGTCCACGAGTAACCACACGCGTCCGGTCCTTCCCCAGCGGGTCCTTCGTATCGGGATCCTGCACGACGCTCGCCTCATGGCCCGTCGTCTCCAGCTCATACGTCCCCTCGAAGCTCGTGCCAACCCGCACCTCCGCCGATCCAGCCGTTGTCGATGCGTCCAGCCGGAGCGTCGCGTCCCTCGAGTCGAACCCATTGTGGATCGTAAGATTTCCGTTGGACGTGTGTGCGCTGACCGCCAAAGTGTTGTTCGACATGGGCGAAAGACTCGCGAAGAGCGCTACGTTGATATCGCTGATTTATGCCCCGAGTATGTCAGCGACTGCGAGGGATAAGGAACGGGAATACGTACCCATTGGAGGTTCGGAAGTCAAGGTGCGTTTCAGACCCGGGAACCTCGTTGAATGGTACGATGGTGGAGTTGATTGTCCCATTGGTAGTCGCTATACTCAACCCTCGACCCCAGAACCAGCCATCTACACTAGCATTGCTCGTTTGAATGAGAGCTACATTGCTCGCCACGAGAACCTTGGGAGGACGAAGAACATCAGCACAATATTAATCTCAGAATTCCAAGACGTATGTACGTACCCCAGACGAAATGGCAGCATTCGTGCTCCGCAATCTGATACTCTGCAGGACCGTCATGCCCCAAAACGTGAAAAGACTGCCCAGTTCGTGAATGAACAGCGGCAGATCGGTCGTGAGGTCGTGATTGGGCTCGGTGCCCTCAGGTGTCGGCGGCAGCAAGACCGAAACTTCGAGACGTGCAGCCTGATCCAACTCGCTCTGCAAGTACTAGTTAGACGGGGAGCGACAACCTTGTGCAGATGGAACGAGACTTGCCCAGAAGAGCACCCCATGCTCCCGCTTCTCCTCGGAGCCCATCCTACAGACTTTGACGCCGCGCGACAACGCGTTCGAGTCCGAGTCCATGTCAGCGAAATGAACAGTCGCCGCCACCCTGGCAACTTCAACGCCGTTTGTGTCCTGCTGGAATTGTATCTTGCCATGTAGCCCGTTCTCTTCGCTCGCACCCGCACCCGCAGTGCGCGCGAGGAAGAAGGTGAGTTTATCGTCATCAAAGGGCAAGTCGAATTCGACAGAGGCAGTCGTCGGATGTTCTGGGTCGACGATCCAATCTGCGCAGAATTGAGCGTTCTCGGGAGTCTGGTATGGCTATCCTTCGTTTCAGCGAACGCCGGTTTAAGCTGTCTAACTGATAACGCACCTCGAGACGCGGATCCTCCGCCAGATTGCCAGTCGAGGGCCCGGGCACCTCAACCTCATCTTCCTCCGGGCCGTCGTCCCCTGCAACGTTGTGTTTCTTGGTTTGTTTTCCGCACAAAACGACGATCAAGATGACCGCAAAGATGAAGAGTACGGCGGCTATCGAGCCACGACGATGGCGCCGAACGGGCCGTTTGAGCCTGACGTAGATGCCGGCCTCCAACTGCTCCGAGTCCGAGTCCGAGAGGGATATCGAGCCCGCTGAGCGCCGTGACTTTATCGTGGTAAGGAGATGGATCGCAGCGGCGATCTTCGATGCATGCAGGAGGAACTTGAGGATGAGGAGACTACGGCGCTCAGAGTCGCCGGTCGACTCGGAGACCAGCTCTTCGTCCGGAGGGAGTGCGATGGGTCCTGGCCTGCGCTCTGCGGAGGTGAAGGGATTCGGCATGGTGGGAGTGGTCAGAGAAGAGAAAGAAGTTGAAAAATGGCGGACTCGGAGGCTGCAGGTACTCAGTTTATTAACACACAGTGACGTCGGGCGTTGCTTGATACTCGGACTGTAGTTGGAAAGAGGGAATAAGCGCTTGATGCACTCCCGCTCGTCGCTTCTCCCGGTCATGGTGGTGGTCAGGAGGCAGGAAGGACAGATCATTGATGGAGAGCCGCCGTCTGGCACTAGGCTGTGGACCTGGATAGAAAATCCTACGATGATCGCGTCCACGGTGAATATGCCAATGCACGAAGTGAGAAGGAGAAGAAAGTACAAATTTCACCCGGCCTGTTCTATTCTCCATGATGTAAATAAACCCCGAACCTGAGCTGGGTACGTACGAGATGCGCGCGTCGGGCGTTGCTTGATGGAGTGCCGAACGCTGTCAGCCACCTGTCCAGTAGAGCGGTCGATGCATTCCCGCTTAAGCGCCTGCCCGATAGGTTCTATCCGTGGTGGTGGTAATCATGGGGAAGCAGGAGAGATTGCTATTTACAACCCCTGCGCATTGCTGTAAGTACCGCGCCAATCTACACGCGTACGTGTTTCAAACTTTGACGCCGCGCAACAACGCGTTCGAGTCCGAGTCCATGTCAGCGAAATGAATGGTCGCCGCCACCCGTGCTGGAATTGTATCTTGCCATGCAGCCCGTTCTCTTCGCTCGACCGGCACCCGCAGTGCGCGCGAGGAAGAAGGTGAGTTTGGCGTCGTCATCAAAGGGCAAGTCGAATAATGAACGCTTGACAAGACGAAGGATGCTGTCAACGAAAAGTTTGACTCGGATGCAGCGGCACGGACGATGCGCGCTTGTTATTATTGTTTTGGAGTTGTATGCCTGTTATCCCGACATGCATTCGTGAAGAAGTCTTGGAACAGGGTCATCAGCGGGAGGGCGTAGGAAATCACCAGTCCAAAAACGATCTTCTACAGACAAATGAGCTCGAAGATATTATGCTGCAAGCAGAGGCACGTACCTGGGACAGCTCCAAGACGTTTTTGTTCAAGGAAGATATCGGCTGCCCGCCAATAGTTCATGAGTTCCGGACAGATGCCCTCCCACGACACCGTGTACGTGGTGATGACAATTCGGCGGTCACGAACCGGGAGCATTTCGGCCCAGATACGGGTATCATCGGGATCTTCCAGGTTCTGCGCCTCGTAGTGCGACATGAGAAAGACGAGCACTCCAAGTCCTCGGCATCCGTCGAGAATGTACTTCATTGTCCGGTCGTCAGGCGTCCAACCGGGCAAGTCGAGCTGCACAGCCAGATGGGTCAACACAGGAAGTGCTATGAGAAATCGCAGTAGCCCTTGCTCGGCACCGGCATCCAGTAGTATAAAGTCAGTGAGGTCGAAGTGTGTGATGTGATAGTCGCAAAGGGTGGACTTCGCGCCGACAGAGAGTCGGGAGCAGGCAGAATGGTCCCTAGGACGGCCGTCATCCACCGTAGATTCATCGAGGCGAGAATGGGCAGTAATAACAGCGCGCGCGGGGCTTCGTCACCGTTAATCGAGATGCGTGTAACTCGGGTACACAGCTTGAGGCAACTGTATGCCCGAGCTACGAACTCCGAGTCTTCGAGATCACAGTGCTTCCAGACGACGCTGCGAACACCGCGAGCGAGGAAAGACGGAGGTTTCGTCGAGGCCACATGAAAGAACGCCTGGAGAGTCGGTTGAACAACCAGAGGGTTAAACAAAATGCGGTCTGTCTGCGAGGTGGATGATTGACGTTGTGGACACGTATAAACAGACCGGATTTGAGCCTACCTGCCAATACTCGTACTCATCAGGATCTGGGAGTTCAATATGAACATGTCGAGATAGCAGAGGCTCCAGCCTAAGTTGCCAGACATGATAGTCAGATAACGTCCCGAGACCGAGAAGACGGGATACCAGTAATGGGTGCGACGAGCAACACGGAGGAGGGTCGGGATGTCCGCTGGATGTATCTCCCCCGCCGTTTCGAAGATTTCCTGCTCCATCTCGCGGGGAAGACGAGGGTCCATTGTGGTGAGAAGGAAGGGGTAGATGACAGATGTGGCCCAGGCGGTGTCATAACGGGCCGGAACGTCACGGTCCCACGCGGGGCTCTTGCTTGCAGGCACGGTGCCAATCAATTAACACAGCGCTCATAGCGCATACATGATAGCGTTGAAGAGTCCGTGGATACCATCCCTCGAGGGAGGCTAATTAAAAGGACACCGTAATCATAGACAAGGAGGAGAGATTGCTATTTGCAACACCTGCGCATTTACTGTCAGTACCGCGCCAATCTACACGCGTACGTGTTTGCGGTTGCCAAGAAGGTACGTGCACAAGCTACTATCTACGTGGCCAAAGAGAACCGCTCCGGGAACAACGCCGCGAGCTTCAATGCGACGGTCAATTGCCTGACCTCCCGCCGGCGCGTGTTTTGCTTTTGCCAATCGACACGCGACGTGCGTTGCATGAAGACGGGCTGACGGTCGAGACTTGGACGCGTGTTGACCGAGGTGGACGAGCAGGGAGACGGAGGTGAGACAATAATATCTGGAAGTAGTGAAGCGGCTGCAAATCCAGCGGTAGGAGGTACCCGGTCCTCGATCGCGAGGTCGACGGTTGGATGAATTACAAACCTCGGGCGGCTGCAGTACAACCTCGGGTGGAGACGATTCCACGAGTGGAATCGACGGCAAGTGGATGGAGCTGATATCGGAGGACGGAGAAGCTGCAGAGCTCGTTTCGGACTGAAACAAAGCTGGCGGGGATTCACCATCGGGCGTCGCGATAGTCAGAGGGAGGCGGTTGGCTCGTACTCGTTTCCCCTGGGCCGCTACCTTCATAGATATTCCGCGGCCTGGTCGGTGTACAGTTTGAACATGGCGCAACATGTGACACCTCTGGGTGAATGCACGCCCGCAGCCTCGATGAGTGCAGAGAAATGCTGCATGGCATGATCAGACGGTTCCAGCGCGTAGGAGAACATACGCTTATCCCCGTTATGCACAGACTGGTGCCGCTTCAGCTTGCTGTCAGCGTCGAAGCTCTTGTTGCAGATTAGACACGTATGTGTGAGCGGGTTGGAGTCGATTTGGGTGGGAGAGAATGGGGATGATGACCGAGAGGAGGGAAGAACCGACAGCGGCGGAGGTGAGATTGCCGTTGAATCGGCGTCCAAGATTGGTGGTGAGTACGGTGTCGGTGTCGGTGTCGGTGAGATGGGTATGAAGCCATCGCTGAGAGGCACAGGGCTCGACGGTGCGGAGCTCGGAAAGGTTGGCGACGAAAGAGGAACGCGTGTAGGAGTCCGGATGGAGAGCCCAGCGCGTGCGGTTCGGGCCGGAATGCGAATGAAAAGTTGCGGATATGGAGCTGCCTGGTCCGAATCGTGGCCTTTCGACTCTTTCGCCGGCGGATGGACATTTTGGAGGTGACGCTTCAGACTGTACTGGAGTGTGAACGTCCGACCGCAGTGTGCGTATGAGCAGACAAATGCTATGGGGAGATGAGTGATAATATACAGAAAATCAAATTGACGACGCACGACGCTCATTCACACCCGTTTTCGCATGCGTTTTCTCGTGTCTCGAAGTGTCACGGTCCCTGCTGAATGTCTTCCCGCAGATCCTACAGGCGCGTGCGAGCTTCTTCTCTGGCGTCGTTGGTGGAGGATTTGGATGGACATTTTGGAGGTGACGCTTCAGACTGTACTGCAGTGTGAACGTCCGACCGCAGTGTGCGTGTAAGCAGACAAATGCTATGGGAGATGAGTGATAAGATACAGAAAATCAAATTGACGACGCACGGCGCTCATTCACACCCGTTTTCGCATGCGTTTTCTCGTGTCTCGAAGTGTCACGGTCCCTGCTGAATGTCTTCCCACAGATCCTACAGGCGCGGCCGGGCTTCTTCTCTGGCGTCGTTGTGGGAGGATTCTCCTCGAGTTCCGACGCGACAGGTGCCAGCAGACGAGCATATGGCGGCTCGCTGGCGTCGATGGCATGGGTCGGGCCGCGATTCGACGTGTTTTGGGGGAAGAAAGGCGCGTTTGTCATCGATTTCGACGCGATGAAGGGTGATTGAGCGAGCCTGGAGCGCGAATTGGGATGGCGCGTTGGCGGTGGGTAGTAAAAATGGCTCACCCCAATTTGGTAGCTCGGTCTCACGCTCACGCTCCGTTGCGTCACGCGGTGATCCTAAATCCGGCCTTGTCGGGGGGATGCATTATTAGATTCTGGGTTGTAGGTGACCGAGGCGACTCCGACCACAACTCGAATTGGCTGTCAAGTTCAGAGATCGCATGTGGTCGTCAAATTTTGAGCGGAGGGTGTGCATTAGATGATTCTAACAATAAAGCAGAGTCCGTGTACGGATAGCTAGCGTGAACTCGGACTCGAAGCATCAGGAGTGGGGCTCCCAGTTCCAGTCAACCTGAAGCGCTCCGGGAGCAAGGATGCCAGTTTCGATAGCACTGTGAAGCGCTGGACGTCGATAACAGGCGGTGGTAAGGCTGGATCGAAAAGTCGAGGTCGAGTGTCGGCGTGCCGCATGAAGACAGGCGGTCGCTGGCGAGGCTTCCGCGGTTGCGCACGGTTGGTTGGGAGATATGCTGGGGAGGAGGACGAGGATACCGCATGGATAGTGGGTGGCAGAGTCTTGGAAGCAGGTGTGGATGGGATCATGGATAGAGCTGTTCCGAAGCTGGCCTTCTGAGCAGACTCTGGCACTGGCTGTGGCGTCATACGCGCGTCTATCGCACTACGCGATGGAAACGACTGCCAGCGCTGCCCGGAACTTGAGCTGGAACCGAGCGCGACAACGCGAGGATGTCGTAGGCGGAAGGATGGATATGATTCAGAGGACATCGAAAGAGCTGAGCTGGAAGCAGAAGTTGAATCGTCCTTCAACGCGTAGCTCTGCGAGCTGGGCATGACATCGTCTGTGGATGACAGGGCCGACGACGAGGATGGTAGAGCGGAATCTGGTAGCCCAGCGGTCAACGCAATTCGAGCGGCCTTTCCGGGAATTCGAATGAAAAGACGTGGGTGTGTGACCGGACTGCCAGTGGGAGGACTCGGAGTTTGGATCTGTGAGCGATGTATTGTTTGGATATGCCGTTGGAGGTTCCCCTTGAGCGAAAACGCCCGCTTACAGTCCATGTGTGGACAGATAAATGCTACGTGAAACGCATGAGTCCATAAGATGAAGAGAACTTGAATAGAGGGACGCACATCGCTCTCCCGTATGTGTTCGCTCGTGGACGACCATGCTCCAGGGAGCTGCCAGTTTCCCACAGAAGCGACAGGCGCTGAGATTTGACGTCCGAATGGCTGGATTGGTCTCCGTCTTGGCCATTGTGGACGCCTGTGGGAGCGGATTGCTGGCATCGACCAGCAATCGGATGCCAGTGGAGTGGGCGCCACGGGATGCATTTAACGGAGGGGTACGCAAGGCACGTATCATGGATCTCGTCGAAGTACGAGGAGAGGCCATGACTGCTGGTCGTCGGATGTGGGTGGCGGTGGGCGGAGAAATTGGATCACCGCAATTGGGCAGTTTGTTCACACGATGTCCAATTTGCCGTTGTCGACGTGGACTCTCGGCATCAAGACGTGGAGGCAGCATCTTAGCATCTTCTCATAAACCTTCTCGAGGGTTCTGCCACTTGGACGAGTCACCGTCGATAGCGGACCCGCCCTCGGGAGATCTCGGAGCGCGTAACTTATAAAGCGCCCATCGAACTTCTCCGCTACGTTCACGTCGTGTTCACGTCGAAGCTCACACTGGCAGGCCTGCGGCGCAGCATCCAAGTCATTTAAATCGCTCGCTCGACAAGCTCCAGCTCTGGGGTACTGCGTATCATGGACCCCGCACCAGGAGCCCGCCGCCCGAGGCGTTTCTTTCATCGCAAACCTGTGGATACCGCTCTCGACGCGAAGGGCGATAACCAGGCAAAGGACAAGGCCAACGAAAAGGAGGAACGGAAGGTCCCTCCGGTGTCCTTCTTTGCACTATTTCGGTGCGTTTTCCAAGGCAATCCTGGCACTGACGTGCGAGACGTGGAACATGTAGATTTGCGACACGACTCGAAATCCTCCTCAATATCCTAGGCATCATCGCTGCCGGTGCCGCCGGTGGAGTAACGGTATGCATTATCCTTCCACGGACCGCTGATAATTCAACGCTTCGCAGCCTGTGTTGAGCATCTTTTTTGGCAGTCTCACGCAAGATTTCGTCGCCTTCACACTCATCTTGACCGAATCGCGCGGTGGCTCCGCTGAAGCGACGGCACAGCTACCCGCCGCTGCAGCGCACTTTCGACACACAGCGGGAAGAAACTCGACCTGGTTAACTGTCATTGGTGCGTTTATCCGCGTCTTCATTTATACAGCTTGATGACGACTCGGATGCAGGAATCGGCGTGTTCTTCACGACGTGGATCTACATGCACACCTGGATTCTCACCGCAGAACTCAGTGGGAAGCGAATCCGAGAACGATACTTGCAAGCTGTCCTCCGCCAAGACCCCACATTCTTTGACGACGTGGGTGCGGGCGAGGTGGTGACACGCATTCAAACGGACACTCGTAAGCCCGTTGACTTTCAGGTGATATACCCCCAACTCACGTGAATAGACCTGGTGCAAACAGGCATCTCGGAAAAGGTGCCGCTTTGCGTGTTCTTCCTCGCGCAATTCGTATCCGGGTTCGTCATCGCGTTCGTCCGGTCGTGGAGGATGGCGCTTGTCCTCACGACGATGTTTCCGTTCATGATCCTGGTTGGCGCGCTCATGGGCAAGTTCGCGCAAAAGTACACCGAGTGCGTATATTCCTTCTTCATGTGCAATCAGGAAAATAAGTCCTTCAGACAATCATTGAAGCATGTCGCTGAGGGCGGAACTCTCGCCGAAGAAACCATCTCCTCCATTCGCACCGCCCATGCGTTTGGAACACAGGAGGTCCTGGCCCGCATGTACGATGGGTTCATCGGGAACGCGCGTAGGGTTGATGTCAAGACCGCCGTAGTCACGGGATTGGGATTGGCTGCTTTTTACTTTGCGATCTTTTCGTCCTATGGCCTAGCTTTCTCTTGGGGTGTCACTCTGGTGAACAGGGGCCAAGGTGCGTTTACTGGGTCCAGCAACACGACGCAATCAAACCCATGCTCTTTTCAGGCGACGCGGGGACTATTGTCACCGTGTTCATGTCTATCATGACCGGGACGTTTTCATTGGTGGTCCTTGGGACGGTTGCGCAACGTACGTCTTTCCTGGTCTCTTTCTTCCTTCAATAATAGGTTATCCTATAGCCATCCTTCTGGCCCTGGGTGCCGCCGGGAAGCTATTCGAAACGATTGACCGCGTTCCCCTCATCGATAGCTCCTCACCGCTTGGACTCAAACCACTTCCCCCTGCTCCGTCGCCTTCATCCCCAATTTCGGACACCCCAACGCTTTCCCTCACCAATGTGACCTTCGCGTACCCCTCGCGTCCGGACGTCCGCGTCCTGAATGATGTGTCGCTCTCCTTCACGCAGGGCACCACAACTGCGCTAGTCGGGTCCAGCGGCTCGGGGAAGAGTACAGTTCTCGCCCTGATCGAACGTTTCTACGATGTCGGCGCTGACTCGGGAAGCGTGAAGTTGGATGGAGTTGATGCTCATGAATTGAACGTCAAGTTTCTTCGCTCGCAGATCGGATACGTAGCACAGGAGCCAGTGCTGTTCGACGCAACAGGTGTGTTTGCTTGCACATACGCTCCAGGTCTTGACCTCACACAACTGCAGTTCGCGAGAACATCGCCTACGGCTTGGTAAACTCTCCCTTCGATGGCCTCCCCGCTGCCGAGAAACATGCTCGTATCGAGCAGGCCTGCATCCTTGCGAATGCAGATGGATTCGTGCGTAAGCTGCCTAAAGGGTAAAAGCTTTCCCGCTTTATCTTATCCTATCGATCTTATCTCTCGGCTAGATATGACACCCTCGTCGGCGAACGCGGATTTCTGTTATCCGGCGGCCAGAAACAGCGCATCGCGATCGCCCGGGCTGTCGTCAAAGACCCAAGGATTCTCCTACTCGACGAAGCCACAAGCGCGTTGGACGGTCATAGCGAGGGCGTAGTGCAAAGAGCGTTGGATAATGCCAGTGCCGGTCAGTCTGCCTTCCGGCGAGGAATCGCGCTGATGATCGAGTCTCTAGGCCGGACGACGATCACGATTGCCCATCGCTTGAGTACCATTCGGCATGCGGACAAGATCTGCGTTATGGGTGAAGGGCGTGTTCTCGAGGAGGGGACGCACGACGAGCTGTTGGCAAGGGGTGGGAGCCTCTATGCACAGCTTGTACAAGCACAGACGCTCCGCGATACTCACTCGGGTAGCGATTCTACGCCCGAGAAGCTCTCGGACACTGTCACCGACCCGGACGATGCGGTCCCCGTCGAGAAGACGGGTCTTTTGCAGGTTATTTCAGCTGACACCAAGGCACCGGAGCTTGGACTTGTGGATCTCTGGCTCCGTCTAACAAAGCTCAATCGCGAGTCGTGGCGGAAGTACATGATTGGGGCCGTCTTCGCTTTGCGTAAGCCCCCGTTTGTGCAAATCCATCGCCTCGCTCATTGTTTCCTGTTTCTTCAAGTGAATGCCATGGTACGTCAACACCTGGCTCCCGGAATACTCAGTGAACGTTACTTCTTAGGTGTTTCCCGCGTATGGAGTAATATACGGTATCGTAGTGTGTTCGTTCGTGGATAGCACTGACCACCTTTGCAGCGAAAGGGATCGTGGCCTTCTCTGATCCTGATCCTCATGTACGCGTGCCTTCTTGGTGTTAACCGCTAAAGCAAGGCTAACCCTCCCTTAGACGCGCCGGCACCTAGGCGATCGGACGGCATTGTACATGTTCATCGTAGCCATCGGTTCTTCCTTCGTTATTTCGATGCAGAACTATCTCTTCGCGTCTGGCGCTGCAGACTTCACCGCCAAGCTGAGGTCGGTTCTGTTCCGCGCCGTATTGGGGCAGAAGAGTGCGTATTTATCCGTTCTTGTGAACGACTACCGCTAATCATTCACCTCAGTCGAGTTCTTCGACAAGCAGGAGAACAACGTTCGTCTCAGCTACACAGGAACTTCATTCATTGACGCCTGCTGCTAGACCGGAGCCTTGACAGCGAATCTCAGTGACTACACTCAAAAGGTGAAGGGCCTCATGGGTATGACCCTTGGCTCGTGAGTTTCTTCCTTTCTGCTCTGCCGCCTTATTCATTATTGCATCAGAGTCATCGAGTGCTTGGCATCTCTGGCGATGGGGTGGATCATCGGCTTAATCTTCGTCTGGAAACTTGGTCTCGTCTGCATCGGTACGTTGTATTCTATCTGTTTACTCTGTGAGCTGATCCCCATCGTACAGCCTGCTCCCCGTTTTTGTTCCTCACCGGCTACGTCCGACTGGTAGAACCCAACCTTCATCCATTCAAGACCTGCCCTTACCCTTATCTCAGCGCGTCATCATCCAAAAGGACGAAATCAACCGCCGTGCGCACCTCAACACGTCACAAATCGCTTGTGAAGCCGCCAGCGCCTATCGCACCGTCGCTGCGCTCACAGCCGAGGACGAATTCTTGTCGCGGTACAGCGCGAGTCTCCTCGAACCGCTGCGAACGGCGAAACGCGCAGCGGTATGGAGTGCGATGCTGTACGCGTTCTCTCAGACGATCGCATTTTGGGTGATTGCGTTGGCGTTTTATTATGGGAGCGTACTTGTGAGCCGGCAGGAGTGCTCGACTTTGGGTTTCTTTATAACGCTCGAGGCTGTAAGCTACCTCGTCCAATTGATTAACGGAGACAGAGCTGACTTGATATAGACAATATTCGGGAGTATGAATGCCAGGTGAGCGGTTTTATCAGCTAGTTCTGCATTATTTTAAGATTTATCCAGCAACGTGTTCTCCTTCGCACCAGACCTATCAGCAGCCAAAACCGCAGGATCAGCGATCATGCGGCTTCTCTCATCCGGACCTGGCATCCCACCTTATCCTACGGGCGACTTGGAGAAGGAACAACAGGAGCAAACCGGACATGTGCAGTTCCACGACGTTCACTTCAGCTACCCTACGCGTCCTCAGGAGCGCGTGCTTCGGGGACTGACCTTTGAAGCCCGGCCCGGCGAATACGTCGCGCTCGTTGGTGCGAGCGGATGCGGGAAGAGTACCATGTGCGTGTCTCTTTCTGCTCGAAATTGTGGTGGTGCCTTGGCTCATACGAAGATCAGAATCCAACTCGTTGAACGGTTCTACGAGACCGAAGGTGCTCATATTAGTGTGCGTTCAAGTCTATTTGCAACCTACATGCTTTATTGAACCTTGTGCAGCTTGACGGTGCAAGTATAGACCAAATCGACATCCAAGAATACCGTAGTCGAATTGCGTTGGTTTCGCAAGAGCCGACTCTCTACGCTGGCACGGTACGTCACGAGTTCTCTCTCATTCACGACTAACCGCAATCAACAGATCAAGTTCAACCTTCTCCTCGGCGCGCTGAAACCGCACGAGGAGGTGACCCAAGCGGAGATTGAGAAAGTTTGCACGGATGCGAATATCTTGGAGTTCATCTTGGGCTTGCCGCAGTATGTTTCCCGTTCTAAGCTCCATCGCTGAAGAAATAAACACGGACTTTTCAGAGGCTTCGAGACCGAAGTTGGAGGGAAAGGATCTCAGCTCAGTGGCGGCCAAAAACGTACTTTCGCGTCCGTCGCTGCTATGTGGGGACTAACACTGTCGCAGAAAGAATAGCCATCGCCAGAGCGCTCATGCGGGATCCCAAGGTCCTCCTTCTCGACGAGGTCAGCTCTTCTTAACTTATCGAGCCATCCGCCTCCTGACATCTTGACGAGGCCACCTCCGCACTGGACTCAAGCTCCGAGAAAGTCGTTCAACTAGCACTCGACAATGCTGCTGCTGGGCGCACGACTATCGCCATCGCTCACCGACTCTCCACGATCCAGAACGCCGATCGCATGTGAGTTGGTGTCGTCTTTTCATCTCAAAAACATTGGTAACTCATACGGGTCCCACAGCTATTTCATCAAGGAAGGTGTGATATCGGAATGCGGAACACATGACGAGTTGCTCGAAATGAAAGGGGATTATGCTGGCTTTGTGAGAATGCAGGGACTGGAGACGACGCGGACTCAGACATGAGAGACGATTATTTACCTTGTATACCCCGACGAATGAAATACCCCAACTCACACGATAAGCTCTTTGTTTACAAACTAAGACGACTCTGCATTGTAGCGGAATTTCAGCCATGTGGAGCTCTGACGCGCCTTTTATTCGCACTATTCCACCTAGCACTTTCCTCCCAAGCTCAAATTCTCGACGCACGTCAGACGGAAGGCCTGCTGCGCGTTCGTCGGGTCCGCGGTCTCAAGGGTCATCTGAGCGTTCGTGTCAGTGGGTATGTAAAAAGATGCAGGAAGCAAGAAGGTCGTACTGACCGGCGAGCTCGGATACCCCCGCTTCGCAGTCCACGCGGTCAAGGCCAGCCCCGAGTCGTTATCGATGAATCTGCGTCATAATCAGCGTTTTCTGGTATCGCAGGAGCGAGAGAAGTAGACGAAACCCACCGAGTACCAGCAGGGATACCAGCCTCCGAACCATTGTGGGAGGAGAGCTTCCACCAGAAGGGGCCGTCGGAGCCTCCAACGATCTGTGCATGCATCGCCGGGCCGGGAACGTACGGGGTATCTGCCCCTGGCAGCAGCCTAGTAGTGTGGGTCATCTGCGTCCCGGATGCCATGTTGGAGAGGACGTAGAGCTCGCGCGCATCCATGCTGTAGATGATAGCCCACTGATCATGAGGAGTAGATTCATTAGAAAGACGTAATTCTGCAGATAAACGGTGAGGACTAGTACCTGTTGGTTCTTCGTCTGAGTCGTTGCGAAACTGTGCACGGGAGTGAAGTTGTCGTGGCCGCCGTTGTGCAGGTCGATCTGGTGTCCTTGGAAGTCGGATATGGTGAATGAATAGGTGCTGCGTTTGGAGAGGATGTGGACTGGATCCGAAGCCATTGCTAGCGTGGCGATGGTTGCGAGGAAGCAGGCGAGCGCGAGAGGGAAGTGCATTTCGTGCCAGTGGTGCGGGGACTGGGAGCATGGTGTCGAAGCAGTAGGGCTTTTATAGCAAGGCATCTGACTCAGCGAAGACGCGGGGATGTGTCTTTTTTAGTCTGAGCCTTGAGTTGAGAAGACCAGGGAGCGAGTTTGCAACTAAAGAAGGTTTCGAATGGACGCCACGTAGTTTCGAAAGCGCTGGTTTTGCGGCCATGGCTGCGGATTGACGTGGCTTGGTACGAACGTTTGCTGAGAGCGCTTCGACTGCTCAATTCATTCGCGATGATGACTGTCGGAAACAAGAGGTAAGCGCATCAATGATGGTGATGATGCCGTGTTCAGTTCGAAATGAGGACTCAAGGTGGAAGCTGGTGGTTCAACAGACCTGTTGAAGTCAGTGCGTGTACCACAACGGCCTCAAAATACAATGCATCTTAATCATTACTGGTCAAGGAAGCAAAATGCAGGCAGGAAGGAGACAACCTTGGCATACGTCGGCCGCGTGGGAGTTTTTGTTACTCTGCGCTGTCTGCACCACGTGGAGATGTGGAGATGGAGAATCGAGATCCGGATGGGTAGACTTCGGCAAATGCAATCCACAAAGGGTAGACCCGGAGCAGTCCTGTATCTATACTTCACGAAAATTGCTCCGAAGTCTGGCTTCAGCAGACCTGAAAACGTTGCCATTTTACTCCCGCGGCTGAACATCTGACATACGTATGGCATGCGCCATCACCGACTGGCGGAGCGTCGGAGGTCGTGTGACCGCTTCAATGGAGCTTCGATCAAGTCGCAAATCCGCATAAAATGCTTCTCCCTCCCACCCTTTCTTCCTGCGCCCATCCCGCCCCATCGGTCCCCAGTGTCTCTAACCCTAGGAAACTAGACGACTCTGACGATGACCACAACCATCGATGGCAGTGGACCGCTGCGCTTTGAGGATGCCCACAAGCTGCGCAAGGACGACGCCGCGACGAGGGAGATGATTCGGAATGCGAAGGTCTGTCCGGCAGAGCCCTCCTGCGATTGCTCTGTATTGACTGGCTACCTAGGTAGCCACAGACAAGGAGCACCAGATGTCTCTGCTCGAGGGACTCCGACTGTATCCCAAGGCCATCGCGTGGAGCATGCTGATATCGACCTGCATCTGCATGGAGGGCTACGACGTCTGCCTCCTCTCCAATTTCTGTGCGTCTTTCCTCTCTCATCTTTCGTGGCTCACTAGCCGCAGACGCCTTCCCGCAATTCAACCGGAAATACGGTGTACAGCTCGCCGATGGAACTTACCAAGTCCCTGCCCGCTGGCAGTCCGGTCTGAGCAACGGAGCCAACGTCGGGGAGATTATTGGTCTCTTCCTCAATGGCTGGGTGTCCGAGCGCTTTGGATATCGGTACACGGTCATGACGTGCCTCGCCGCTATCGTTGCTTTCACGGCGATTTTCTTCACCGCAAAGGACGTCGTCGCCCTCCAGGTTGCGGAAATTCTGTGCGGGATTCCGTGGGGCGTGTTCCAGACTTGTGCGTCACAGTCGCTCGTGTCGTGTCCTCTTCTTCGTTGTTGACATCTATCTGCTGCCAGTAACAATTACTTATGCCGCAGAGGTCTGCCCCGTCGCTCTTCGGGGATACCTCACGACCTACGTGAACTTCTGCTGGGGACTTGGCCAGGTCGTCGGAATTGGCGTTATTAAGTCCATGTTAGGACGTGCCGACCAGTGGGCGTACCGGATCCCGTATGCGCTTCAGTGGATGTGGCCGGCACCGTTGTTCATCGGAGTTGTGAGTCGATACTTGTACCTGAACGCATTACAAATATTCACACATCATTATTAGCTGCTTGCGCCAGGTGTGTTTACTGCGTCTCTTGTATCTTTGGCACCTAACGCGTTTTTAGAGTCGCCGTGGTGGCTCGTTCGGAAAGGGCGCATGGAGGAAGCTCGCCGGGCGCTGTTGAGACTGACGAGCGTAGAGCGCGAATTGGGCTTCGATGCGGACGAGACGTTAGCGATGATGAAGCACACGACACAGCTGGAGGAGAAGCTCACGAGCGGGACGACGTATTTGGATTGTTTCAAGGGAACAGATCTTCGGAGGACTGAGGTGCGTTTCTCCTTTCTCCTCCTTATAACGATAACACAACTTTTAGATCATCTGCATGTGCTGGGCGATGCAAAACCTCGCGGGAAACGCATTCACCGGCTACTCGACCTACTTCCTCGAACAAGCCGGCCTCGAGCCCGCCAAATCCTACGACTTTGCGCTCGGGCAATACGGCATAAACATGGCAGGCGTATTCGGCGCGTGGTTCCTCATGTCCCGCGGCGTCGGTCGGCGTTCGCTCTACCTCTACGGCCTCATGGGCCTCTGCACGATTCTATTCTGCCTCGGGTTCCTGGCGCTGGTGCCCAAACAACACAAGGACCAGGCGGCACTGGCGACGGGGAGCTTGATGCTAATCTGGGCATTGATTTATCAGTGCACCGTTGGGACCGTATGCTATTCGCTCGTCGGCGAGCTGAGCACGCGGAGATTGGCGATCAAGACCGTCGTGTTGGGCAGAAATCTCTAGTGTGTGCTACCCCTTGCCTTCGTTTTCCGCGCTGACGGCAACAGTAACATCGTCGGCATCATCTGCTCCGTGCTTACGCCGTACATGCTCAACCCCAGCGCCTGGAACTGGAGCAACTACACGGGCTTCTTCTGGGGCGGAATCTGTTTCTGCTGTATCATATATACGTATTTCCGGGTTCCTGAGGTGCGTTCCCTTCACGCCAACCATGCGGGTCTAACCCGCACATTATACAGCCCCAAAACCGCTCCTTCGCAGAGCTCGATCTCCTTTTCGAAAAGGGCGTGTCGGCGCGCAAGTTTGCGTCGACCAAAGTGGACGTGTTTGACGATGCGCGGTCGGAGAAGACGGCGGTGGATGGGGATGGTGAGGGTGAGGATGAGAATGAGAAGCGAAGTGGTAGCAGGGAGGAGACGGAGAAGGTTTGATGTGGCTTTGTAATGCTTGTAATGTTTTTGACGCTTGATGACTTGCTTTTTCTTCGGTGTGAATGTTATCGGGAAAGATCCGAACGCGCTTTTAGTCTGACAGGCTGATAGTAGAGCAAGGTCAACTTTCAGCACCGCTCGCGCGCCTGGAGGCTGAATGAAATCTGGCTCACTGATCATAATCATGAGGGCTGAGTTATTTGCCCGACATGTACTGGTTAATTTTCCAGTGACCAGCGGATGTTGTTTTAGAATGCTTCTGCAAATTGCAGCTGGACTGCATTCCACCAAACACTCCGAAAATAAATAAATAAATTGGTTTTATGATCGACAGGCTGCTGACGTGAGCGAAACCTTTCTTGTTCCGCACTTCCATCAGCCGCCCCGCCGTCCCAACTTGCATCCAGCTCATCCGCCGGCGGGTTTAGCTTTGCCCCGCCCGACACCGCCCTCTTCAACATCGCTCCAGTATCTCAGCATTCAAGTTACATTCGGACCCCTATCGCACGGATCCGGGATCAGCTCAGGTGTCGGGAATTTCTCCCGCATCCTATCGACTAACCAACAAAACCCACTCTACACTCTTCGCAACAATCTCAGCACCGAAGATCACCGAGCTCGTAAATAGGTGCGCACGAAATCCGGACATCAAACGGATCGATATTCTACGAGAAACAGATGCGCTCTGCGCCTCCGCGTCCATGCCATATATATACCTCCGTACTTATCGCAGCAAGCTTTCTAAACCCCGAACTGTCCCTCCTGAGGAATTGACCACTGCCACGTCGGTATCGACACGCGGACGGACGTTGCAAGATATGAATTCTCTGTCCAGCGCTCAGCCATCTGACTTGCGGTCTGAGAGTTATGAGAACACACCTATTATGGGCGAAAACCTGGCTAGACGAGAGAGCAGTCCCAGTAAGCTTTGGATATCTCTGCCCGTGCTGCTGTCCGCATTTGAAACGCAGATATCGCAAACCATGGAGATTATTGGCTGGACGAAGGTAAGGTCAGGAACGTAGGGGGATGAATGGGTAATTTCTCACCCCGAGTATAGGTTCAGCGTATGACCACTCGAAGGTGGACGCAATGAC
This sequence comes from Mycena amicta, assembly GCA_029282125.1. Taxonomy (NCBI): domain Eukaryota; kingdom Fungi; phylum Basidiomycota; class Agaricomycetes; order Agaricales; family Mycenaceae; genus Mycena; species Mycena amicta. The sequence goes on from JARIHP010000058.1 coordinate 55,358, forward strand.
AGTATCTTCGATGAACCTCGCCGCTGCCGTGCCCACCGCTCGCTGGTGTTGCACATTGTAGGCTCTGCTCGTGTGCAGACGCAGCATCGCGGCATGGGCTAGACAACGTACAACCAGGAGCATTTGAACAGCTCGAGTCGCCGATGACTGGGTTGTTGGCAGCCCAGGCAACTTGGTGTGAAATGCTTCTAGGTGGCACGTAGCGTTCAGGAAGTAAGTGTCGTCTGCAACTCCCGATGCTGCAAAGCATCAGGTTCGGAACCTGGTCCCGACTTCGACGACGCACCCCTTTCCCTTTCGCAGAATGAGGTGATTCGTTCAAATAACATCGACGCCTCTAGCAGCAGCCGACAAGGTGGTGTCGAGTTTTGACTTGTCGGTTTTTGGTATCGCAGGAACGTGCAAATCGTTGAGATACCGGGTGCGGCATTGGACTTCAAGCGGTCAGAACTATTTCTTTCAATGGAAATCGACTTACCTCCGGCCAAGCAGCAGGGACATCGGAGCAATTTGACCACATCGGCGCAGGTAGCCCAGAAACCACGACCCATAAGTTACTCAACAGCAAGACGGCCCAAAATGCCCTTTGTATCTCGTCCGTCTGCCCCAGGCTCGCATCCATGGCAAGGAAAGAAGATCCCATGACGCCAAGGTGCGAACACAATGTAACCGCCACCTCGCAACGCTGACGCCCTTCCTGGAGCAAGCCCGCATCGAGGCAATAATATGAGAGTAAAATCTCCGTTTGGAGATCATGCAATGGCCTGCGTGCATAGGAATCGCGAGAGCTCCACGATTCTCTGTGGGCGTGGATCGACAACATTGGCGCGGACGCAACTTCCCCGGACACTATACGCCGAATCCACAGTTGCAGTGCATCCAGCAGTCTGGGCGAGACGACCATTGGGTTTTGCATTTCGGGGGACAGCTTCCGGAAGCTGATGGGGTTGAGGAAAAATAACGGAGATCCATTGAATCTGGTGAAGAAGACATCCATCCTGCGATTGTGTCATTGATACCGATGCAGATCACGGAAGAAAATAGCGCACATCTGGTCGTCATTCGCCATCGCAGTTACGGACCAAATTCCATGCAAAAGCGACGGAGAGCAGTTGCTGCGGCTGGATGCTTGAGATGGCCACACTGGATGTTGACCCAAAGCTGGTGAGCAGGAATTTATGAACATCTAGAGCAGATACATACCGTGCGACAGAAAAACGCTGTCTTCCTCCACATGAGAACCAGCGTCAATCGGTACTGCATCTGTGTTCCGGGAGACCGGTGCGGTGTACGAATACTGGCAAGGAATCCCGGATCGCGGTGGCCTAGATGTGCAAGCGCTGCAAACCGGTCGCTGACCATCACAGCCCTACGAAATAAGCTGCTGAGAATCCTGTTCGATGTACCCTCGACAGTGCGTACAATTTTGCGCTTCCTGCAGAGCTGTTAAATGGAGGGTCGCGGGCTTGGATACGCCAAACTCGTACCTGCAATTCATGCATGCCTTGTGAAGATATGATGTTGCTGTTCGGCGCTGGCGGGGCTCGGGCTGCTCATGTCCGCTTGCCATCCTAGTGCAGGCTCGGCAGGCGACGAGGTCCTCCACTTCGCGACACCTCTTATTATATGTCGGTGACACGAGCGCTACTCCGTGACCTTTCCGTAATTTAACCCCCCCCCCCCCCCCCCCCCCCCCCCGTGTCATTCTAAAAGAAGAAACTGCGAATCGAACGCGACTTTGGACCCCGGCGCCGTGCACACTGCGGAGCGCCGAGGCCGGAGGTGTATCCGGTCGTTTAGTCTGTCGAATCAGTGTTCGACTTGTCGAGATCTTACTGTTCCTGGGAACTTCCTGTGGCCCACGGAAAGACATCCAGTCGAAATTGTTGCAGATCTCCTGCCAGGAGCATTTTCTTGGGCTAAGGGTTGCTTGCGATTTGCAGGAAATAGACGCATGCCCGCAAAGTGGGCGGGTATGGCCCGGGCTGCGATGCTGTCATGGTAGATCCAAAAGGAAGCCTGCCGCTCTGCCGTTGGGTCAAGCTTATAATAAGCGCTAGGTTAAGCGCTCATTCAATACACTCTTCAATTGCCGCCTCAACGGCATCCGAAGATCCGGGAACTGAAGATGGTTCCCCATTGGTTGAGTGGGCATTTATCTGGCCAAACATGTCCGTTGGTTACATTTTTTTGACGACTCGGTCCTTGGGAGTCGGCAACATGAGGCCGGTAGGGATCCTCCCAAAAGGCTGTTGAGCATTCTTCCAACATGACAACTGTCATCTCTGTCGAAGATCCCTATTTCTTTCGCAGCGGGTGGCTTCTGTGATTTATCAAAGGTACCTGTCACCGGCGCGGGGAACAAAACTGGGTTAGAAGAATGGACACGCACTGCTCCATTGGGATGACGGTCCTAGGTTTTTGCCGTTTGGGGGACAGGGAGCTCCCACGGAGTACTGCCTTCCGCCCAGGATCAAGTTACTTATGTCCGTCTCCTTGTGTGTAACACGGCACTGGACAAATTCAAACTGCAGATCAGCGCTCAGCCATCTGGAGCTAATCATAATGATAGCTAGACTAAAGGCGCCCATGGCTCGAGCCAACCCCGGGCCGTATTTGCCCCGGTCCTGGCTTGCGTCACGGCGAGAGACGCCGTTTAGCGCCCCGGCAACTCATCTCATTCAGCTGAAGAATGATGACGGGTGTCTAGAACGGGCTAGTGGGCCGGTCCTGCAACGTGATACCTCCTGCCGCATCGAATTCGAACACGTAGTACGGGACAGGAGCCGTTCAGCGGACCACGATTCGAGCCACGACACAGCAACGCCGCCGACGTGCGCGGTTTCTGCGATCCGGGGACGTCGCTGAATGGCCGGTAAGTAGTCTGTTTCAGTGTACAGTAACGACAATAAAACTTCGAGAAGAGATACAAAATTTCTACCTACCCTCATTCGACCTCCTTGGCTGCAATGCCGCCTTGTCTTTGCCAGCGCGCTGGGCGAAGACGGTTTGTCGAGAATCTACGGCCGTCTTGTTCTGGTCCACGTTGTCGTCCATCCCTTATCTTCCGTGTTGTTCAAGGCAAGGTGGGTGAGCACCGGAAGACGAGCGCAGAAGTCCACAAGCCACTGGCGGAGTTTCGCATCAATTCCAGGTGCGTCACAGAGGCGAACACGGGCAGGGCCGCATCCTGGCTGCCCAGTGGACTAGAAGGCGCGACTTCCCGAGCGAAACACGCACGGTATTGGATTGCCAGAGCGCATGGAGGGCGACATGGTAGTCCATGCGCTGTACGCGCATGATGGCGACGTGAGTGACTCCAGTGCAGAGTCTGAGCACTTCCGAAGCATGCGCAGAGTACAATTCTTGCGAAGAACTCTGGAGATTTCAATGAGAGACTGGGAGATTTGGATGCTTCAGTGAACGAGAGAGTTCGGTAAAGCAGCGGTTCAACCCTGTGGGCTCAATTAAAATCGGACCAGCGTCGTCGGGCAAAATCTATCACCAAACAAGCAAACAAGATATAGGCTCCGCTCCGCCCTAGGACATGCAAGGGAGAGGGTGAAGCACAGAAGCACGATTGGATTATAGAGCTGTCAGATTTTGTGAATTGCCCAGAAGCTGCCAAGGAAGACGAAAGGAGATAGTAGACGCGCTGATAAGCGCGGCGATTAGACGCGCGCTACAGGATTAGACGCGCGCTAAGTAGTGGCGCGTCAGAAGTGATGTCATTGCGGGCTTTAGGCGGATTGATTCGAGACGTACGGATTAGAGAAGGGGTATCAAGATGCGACGAGCCACTAACAGCAGTCTGTATCGCATTTCAGGATGGGCCCTCGCCGTTGTCTCGAATATTTTGCGCTCGAGCTCCGGCGGCAGTAGAGGATTGTCGCTCGTCATCGTGGTAGGAAGCAAGAGCGCCGCTTGACAGGTGATTTTGCATGGAGTGGGACCGTGACGTTCTGGCCCCACACCGCCACATCTGTCATCTACAGCTTCTTTCTCACCGCGATGGACCCTCGTCTTCCTCGCGAGATGGAGCAGGAAATCTTCGAAACGGCGGGGGAGATACATCCAGCGGACATCCCGTCTCTCCTCCATGTTGCTCGGCGCACCCATTACTGGTATCCCGTCTTCTCGGTCTCGGGACGTTATCTGACTATCATGTCTGGCAACTTAGGCTGGAGCCTCTGCTATATCGACATGTTCATATTGAACTCCCAGATCCTGAGGATTACGAGTATTGGCAGGTAGGCTCAAATCGGTCTGTTTATACGTGTCCACAACGTCAATCATCAACCTCGCAGACACACCGCATTTTGTTTAACCCTCTGGTTGCTCAACCGGCTCTCCAGGCGTTCTTTCATGCGGCCTCAACGAAACCTCCGTCTTTCCTCGCTCGCGGTGTTCGCAGCGTCGTCTGGAGGCACTCTAATACCGAAGACTCGGAATTTGTAGCTCGGGTATACAGTTGCCTCAAGCTGTGTACCGGAGTTATACGCATCTCGATTAACGGTGATGACGAGCCGTGCGCGCTGTTATTACTGCCCATTCTCGCCTCGATGAATCTACGGTGGATGACGGTCCTCCTAGATACCATTCTGCCTGCTCCCGACTCTCTGTCGGCGCGAAGTCCACCCTTTGCGGCTATCACACACTTCGACCTCAGTGACTTTATACTACTGGATGCCGGTGCTGAGCAAAGGCTACTGCAATTTCTCATAGCGCTTCCTGCGTTGACCCATCTGGCTGTGCGGCTCGTCTTGCGCGATCCGACGCCTGACGACCGGGCAGTGAAGTACATTCTCGACGGATGCCGAGGACTTGAAGTGCTCGTCCTTCTCATGGCGCATTCCCAGATGTGGCACCCGGGAGGTGCCGATGATATCCGTATCTGGGCCGAAATGCTCCCCGTTCGTGACCGCCGAATTGTCATCACCACGTACACGGTGTCGTGGGAGGGCATCTGTCCGGAACTCATGAACTACTGGCGGGCAGCCGATATCTTCCTTGAACAAAAACGTCTTGGAGCTGTCCCAGGTATGTGCCTCTGCTTGCAGCATAATATCTTCGAGCTCATTTGTCTGTAGAAGATCGTTTTTGGACTGGTGATTTCCTATGCCCTCTAGGGTGCTGTTTGTATAGTTTTTTGGACTTAAAAACTGTTTGCATGCGCCAGGGTCCCAAAAACGGGTTTATAAACAGGTTTGTAAACCACACTCAAAATCGGGTCTCCCGGGGCCCCGGACCCAATTTTCGCCCTCAGGACCCATTCTTGGCCTTGGTACTACCGTAGCTGCCTTCCGCTGGCCTCCACAAGCCTCCTGAATGGTAGCCGGGAGTCGCTGGCCGTCCACAAGGCACTCAGACAAGTCATCCCGATGCGCGGCAGGGAGCCATTGGCGCGGTCACATGGTGTATCCGCAGTTTACAAACCAGCAATCTCAGCCAAAAGTCCAAAAACTGGTGTTTATAAACACTGGTTTATAAACGGGTTTGCAAACCGGCTCCAAAAACAGCACCCTAATGCCCTCCCGCTGATGACCCTGTTCCCAGACTTCTTCACGAATGCATGTCGGGATAACAGGCATACAACTCTACTTGTCCGCTGTCGTAAACAATAATAACAAGCGCGCATCGTCCGTGCCGCTGCATCCGAGTCAAACTTTTCGTTGACAGCATCCTTTGTCAAGCGTTCATTGACTCTGCGCCGGAGAGGAAGACTGCCGGATTATCAGCAGCACTAGCCTAAACTTCGGAAACCCACATCCGTCTAGCATTATAACCATATGCAATCATTCGCACTACTAACACAACTACAGTCGAGCAGAACCACGCCAAACGCTGCAAAACCGTCGGATAGCCGGTCGACTCGCTGCCCCTGCACCCAAGACTGATGGTGCCAATGGCACCTGATGAGCGCACATATCGACCCAAGCTCGAACAGAGGACTCGACGCGGGGTTCCTGGTCATGGTCCAGTGGTTACCGGTTCCCTCAATGGGCATGTAGCATATGACCTAGAAACGGAGCCACCTGCGATCTTCATGATCTACGTATAACGGCCAGCGACAGACGAGACGTCGCACGGAAGGCAGCGCACCCGAGCATTGAGGCCGGCGGGGAGAGAACGTTCTTGAGCGCCTACATGGGGAGTTTAAGCCCGGCGCTTGACTACAGAGCACTTCAAGTTGAGGAGGACGTTGCCATGTGATGTTCCTGGAAGCTGCGGCATTTACGGATGGTGCTTTCAGCTTCCTGGCGCGTTGGGCTTCCGTGGATAGCGGCGGCTACTGAGTGCTCTGGCAGCGCGAGCACGGACAAGATGGAGGAGCCTAAGTAGGGACGACAGCCATCAGTCACATCAACGGATCATGATTCTCTTCGGTCACACTCCCCATCCTGATTCTTGACCACCTCGCACTCGTCATCGCACATTTCATGGCGCCGACGAAGGAAAAAGTCTGCCTCATTGTTCACGATGGCTGGGGCATCGCGACGGAGCCCGGGCTGGAGGGGAACGCCATCGAGGCTGGGACGACGCAGAACATGGACACCATCGGCAAAGAGCATGGCAGTGAGCGCAAGCTCGCGGCGCATGGGACTGCCGTCGGCCTCAGCGATGGACTTATGGGAAACTCGGAGGTCGGGTACGCGGTCTCTCTCAGATCATCCTCGTCTTTGAGCTAAAGTGACCGCAGCCACCTGAATATCGGTGCAGGGCGTATTGTCTGGCAGGACATCGTCCGCATCGACGTGTCCATTAAAAAGCGCGAGTTCCACAAGAACAAGACGATCTTAGAGAGCTTCAAGCACGCAAAGGACGGAAACGGGCGTTTGCATCTCATGGGGCTGGTACGTCGTTTTTCATCTTCCTCTCCACTCGCTGCAATCGGCTGCAGATCTCGGACGGCGGTGTCCACTCACACAACACCCACCTCTACGCACTGCTCGAGGCCGCCAAGGAGCAAGGCGTTCCCAATACCTACGTCCACTTCATCGGCGATGGCCGCGATACGGCGCCACGCTCTGCGGCGGGATACTGCCAGGAGCTGCTCGACTTTATGGAGAAGGAAAAGTACGGCACCCTCGCGACGGTCGTCGGGCGGTACTACGCGATGGACCGCGATAAGCGATGGGAGCGCGTAAAGACCGCCATCGACGGACTCGTGGGTGGGGTGGGCGAGACGAACGCGGATGCCGTTGCTGCGATAAAGAAGAGCTACGAGGCGGACGTTACGGACGAGTTCATAAAGCCCGTCATCGTCAATGGCGACGAGGGGAGGATTAAAGGTGCGTTTTCTCATTCGATGCTCTTCCTATGTAACGAAAAAGAACAGACGACGACACAATCTTTTGCTTCAACTACCGCTCCGACCGCATGCGCGAGATCGTCAGCGTGCTCGGGCTGCCTGACAAGCCCATGGAGGTCACCGTCCCGTCGGGTCTGCACATTACGACAATGTCGCAGTACAACAAGGAGTTCCCCTTCCCTGCCGCCTTCCCACCGCAAATCATGACGAACGTGCTCGCCGAGTGGCTCGCATCTAAAGGGGCCAAGCAGGCACACATTGCCGGTACGCTGCTCTCATCCTACTCGTGAATAAGGATTCATATGGCGCAGAGACCGAAAAATACGCACACGTCACCTTCTTCTTCAACGGCGGTATCGAGAAGCAGTTTGCGCACGAGCAGCGACACATGATCTCGTCGCCCAAGGTCGCGACGTACGACCTGCAGCCCGAGATGAGTGTGCAGGCTGTAGCGGACAAGGTCGCGGAGGTGGTCGAGAGCAAGGAGAACGACTTTGTGATGTGTAACTTTGCGCCTCCGGATATGGTGTGTTCTGTCTCTGCCTCTGGTTCACCATTTGAGTTTGTTACCCAGGTCGGGCACACAGGCGTGTACGATGCCGCCGTGAAAGCGATTACAGCCACCGACGCCGCCGTCGGGACCGTCTTCGACGCTTGTCAACGAGCGGGATACGTCCTCCTCGTCACCGCCGACCACGGCAACGCCGAGCAGATGCGCAACGCCGAGACCGGTGCGCCACACACGGCACACACATGCAACCCCGTGCCGTTCATCATAGCGCTCCCCGAGGCCAGCAAGGGAAAGTATGCGTTCGTGGAGGATAAGCCGAAGGAGGAGCGGGAGGGGAAGGAGCAGGAGTATGAGCCGGGCGCGTTGTGTGATGTCGCGCCGACGATATTGGATCTTATGGGGCTCGATCAACCCGAGGGTGAGCAGTCTCTTGACTCGTCGTCGTCGCTGCTGGTGACTGACCCCCGCCTGTCTTGTCTAGAAATGACTGGCCGCTCGCTACTGGTGCGGAAATGAGTCGAGTTACTGACGAATAACTGGTCTGCACTCCTTCATTGCCCGTTGCCGCTTGGCTCACAGTCCTTGTAGTAGACGTACACGAAGAAGAAAAAGCTAGAGAGCCAAATGTACATAAATCCAAAGAGTGTACATATGTAGACCCGATCCGGACTTGCTTTGCTTTGATATACACTGTGCTTCCATCCAATCCAATCCATTAAGCAACTAACCGAAATGCAAGACCTCTATCGAATGGATAGACAGTCCCTCGCCAAACTGAAAAAAAAAAGACACGAAAATCAGCACAAATGTCCACCATTGCCTAAAAAAGCGCTAGCGCTAGCACTCACCCGAACGCCAACGACACTCTCATTGTTAATCTCCACAGCAGAATAGTCGAATTCCTGCGTCGAGATCGTCTCGACGTAGGGAATCTCGGAGAGGATGGGCTCGGAGAACGCCGAGAAGGAGGCGATTGTGTATGTGTGAGCTGGAGGGGTGTTTGGGTCCTGCAGCTGGTCATCCACCTGAGTCTCGATGGGAGCTTCCGAGTCTGCATCCACCGAGTCAGTGGGTACCTCCGGCTCTGTTGTTGCCGTTTCCAGCACCAGTAGCTCGTCAGCTTTGACGTCGTCGTCCACCCGCATTTCGAATAGCCTCTCCGAGTCCTCGGACAGTTCCGCCTCTGACTCGGTGGGTACCCAGGGCTTTACTGTCCCCGACATCGACGCCGGCACAGCAAGCATCTCGTCAGCCTCGAGAACCAGCACGGTCGTGCTATCCGGGTTCTCATCCACCTGCATCTCCATAGACGTGACCTCCTCTGCCTGCGCCTCTCTCTCCGCCTTTGCGTCCACTATCCCCGGCGCCGACGCTGGCACCTCATCAGCCTCAACAACCCGCACAACCGCACTGTCCATGAACAGCATCTCCCCATCTCCTCCTCCGTCCCCTCCCTCTCCCATCTCCGCGCGGATACGCGCCCTGACAACGCGTACCGCCCACGGATTGAAGTTCATGATCCTGACATGTCGAAAGTCCAGAGGACTGTCCAGCGACCGCAAGAGACTGACGAGCCGCTCGCCGGTGAGCGTCGTGCAGGGGTGCATGGCCATGTCGCTTGCGTCGAGCCAGCGGGTGCAGCGGGGGCCCCAGTGCGTCCAGGGAACTACAGGCGCAGCCAGGGCACCCTCAAGGAAATCGACCAGCCTCGCGCGATGGAGGACGAAGACATGCAGCGTGCCCTCGAAGTTGTGGTGCGTCTCGAAGGCGCACTGGATCAGCGCACGGTCGGTCCGCGGGAGGAAGCGTGTGTGTGAGCGTGAGGCGCGAAGGTCGGCGGAGGCGGAGGCAGAAGGCGGGTTGGGGAGGGTGCGGAATTGGAAGGAGTAGACGCGGTGGGTGGGCTTGAGGGCGGGAAGCAGGAGTGTGAAGGTGGGAGATGGAGAGACGGTGTAGAAAGAGGAGGACGAGGACGAGTCGGGCTCAGTGATAGTGAGGATGTCGAGAGAGAAGGTCTTTGCATTAGACAGCATGAGTAGGCTGGGGGTCAGGAAGGAGAGACCAATGGGACCCTGACTGTGTACAGCGATTGGATCCTGGGTAGAAACTGGTTAGACTACTACACGGAAGGAAGGAACGTCCACGTACACTGATAGGTACCCCCGTCTGCCAATCATACAAATACAGCCCTTCCTTGCTCGACTCCTCGCGCGCAATCAGGTACAGCATGCAGAATGCTAGCGTCCGCCCGCTGATGTCGATCGTGACGCTGGGTGCGCCGTCTTCCAGGGTGATATCGTGGACGTGGATAACTGGAGATGCAGCAAGTGGGTGTGGAGTCGATGCAGACGAGAATGATAGCAGGTGTATGTCGATCCCATACGTCGGTGGATTGTCGCCGTTGCTTCCGCTGTGGGTAATGAGCAAAGAAACGGCGGAGGAGAGAATGGAGCTCACTAAGTTATCAGAGCAACAAGGTCCAACTCCTCGGGTGCCACGACGAAATCGATGACCCGCAGCCAATTGGCCGAGGCTGTACGCCATTCTGGCGATGCCTCTCCGTCTTGCGGTGTCGTTCGCAGGAACTTCAACGCCGCGGGCCTCGAGGACCCCGGGTCCGACGCGTCCCCAATAACCCAATAATCCCCTGCCATCCAATACACCCCTCGCGACGCAAAGAACCCCAGTTCGGGTGCGGTCGTCGACTCGGGTGTGAAGTACAGCCAATTCGCCTCGCGTTTCTTCAGTGCGCGACGCCGCTCATCGAGGGGCAGCCCAGAAATGCTGGGTTGGTAAGGGTTCTCGCTGACGCCAGCGCGGTCCTGCTCGGCGTGGTATAAAGTCAGAGGCGAGTCGAGGATGGTGGCACGGAGGAGACGGTTGCCAGCGGCGAGGCAGGAGTCGAGGTCCTGGTAGGGAAGATGGGAGAGGCATGCGAGGACGAGCTCTGAGGGCAGATCCAGAAGGTGCATCGTCGTCGGTGACAGGCTGTAGCGAGGCGGTGCAGGTCGCTGACACGATCATGTGATCAATGACAAGAATCTATTGACGCGCCCAACATCTCCTCTTTGTCTCCTCTGCCTTGCAGCCGACCTACAATTGATTTGAAAATCCCGTAGATAAATCATACCGATGAAATCATTCTCAACAGCGTGAAATAGGGATGCCGCCTATTACAAGGTCTATTCTCATTCGACGCGGATTCATGAATCATGAGGCCTGCATGAACAATCTCCGACCAGTGCGCGCAACTCGAACCTAATATCCCTGGTTGAACAGGCAAACTCCATACAACAAGCTATTATGATGGAAACTGTCATGAAACCGACTGATGGCGCATCACATACGGCGCATCACGCCATCAGTATGTGTTGTCCACAACGTATCCAAGGATCACGCTTAAGGAGAGATCGGATACATATACCAAAGGCAGGGACGACCGCTGTCGCGGCTTGACAGGGAGGAGTGGATCGGACATGTAGGAGGGATTGATAGGATACCGATTGATAGCATAGATACCCTGTAGTATAAGAAGGGGCAGTAGAAGCTAGGAGCTCTAGCTTCTACCTCGTTTAATACACGGCCTTACTCTCCACGGTCTCGTATTGGACTTGCCGTCCATGCTCAGTGCATCTCGACGTTGTCGGGTTCTAGACCCCGAGTTCCCATCGTAGAACCCGACCTTTCCGACTAGCGCCCCGTTGGACTCCTAGACCCCGCTGAGGCTGCGGGTTCTGTCGTACACATCCTGAAGGAGGCTCTCGAGACTTGCTATCGTGAGGAGAGCGCTCCGGTTCGCCTTTGGTGTCTTGGGACTGTGGAGCCCTGACCCCGTTCTTGACAGAAACCACTGTCTGGTTGAACAGACCCACTCGCAGATTCTATCCCAGGTTGTTCTCAAGGAGCAGTGATAGGATTCCCCTCAATGTTGCACAGATGCCCCGGGCCGTGCTGAACCAGGAATGGCAGGGCGAAGTTCTCCCTTCATGTGAATCTCCTGGCCGCTATAGCCCGACCCATCCACGATGCTCAATTCCAAAAGCTTCTGGAGGTCATATGGTCAGCCTTCAGGTAATGTACGTCTGCAAGACAATGCTGGGTGAATGGCAGCATCTTGCATGGCAGGTGGGTGACGCCAGTGGAAGGAGAGCTTTCTGGATGTCCTGTTTATCTCACCTATTTTTCTCGAGATCTGCTGGAACCTGTTAGTCTCTATATGTCCATATACTGTAGATATAGCAATTCAGATGCTGAACTCAATGCTTGCAGAGTCACATGTTTATTTGTGGACTTATACTGCCTAACTCAGTCGCATATTTCCAGGGCTATTTGCTCTGGCCTCCCTTGTTAACTATTGAAGTTCCTGAATGGATCATCAAGTAGCTTGGTCCGCTTCTCTAGCACCTATCGTTGAGAATATAGTGAGCGAACACAAGTCACGCCCAACTGACAGCATCACTATGCACCGACGCCGAGCTTCTGCTCCATCCCAATAACTATGACTTTACTTGTATTCACGATGACCATCCAGTGCAATTACACAGCCTACAGTAGTTGGTATAAATACTCTGGTTGTACTCTAGTTAGACTATTGAATACTTCCATCTATTCTTTCAACACCTATTCCTATAGCCTCTGTGCATCCAACTCCCTGAATGTTGCAGCCAAGCTGGCTGTTGCCTGAATGGTATCAGGGTGCTCAGCACCAAGCAGCTTGGTCCGCTTCTCCAGCACCTGCTCTTGTAGCCTCTGTGTATCTCTATACCGTCCCAAGTTCCAGAATGTTACAGCAAGGTTAGCCTTTGCTGTAATGGTATTGGGGTGATCGGCACCAAGCAGCATGGTCCGTTTCTCCAGCACCTGCTTCTGTAGCCTCTGTGCATCTGTGTACCATCCCAAGTGCATGAATATTACAGCAAGGCTGGCTATTGCCTGAAGGGTGTCGGGGTGCTCAGCACCAAGCAGCTGGGTCCGCTTCTCCAGCACCTGCTCCTGTAGCCTCTGTGCATCTGTGTACCGTCCCAAGTCCACGAATGTTACAGCAAGGCTGGCTGTTGCGTCAACAGTGTCGGGGTGCTCAGCACCAAGCAGCTGGGTCCGCTTCTCGAGTACCTGCTCCTCCAGCCTCTGTGCATCTATGTACCGTCCCAAGTTCCCAAATGTTACAGCAAGGCTGGCTGTTGCCCACACGGTATCGGGATGCTCAGCACCAAGCAGCCTGGTCCGCTTCTCCAGCACCTGCTCCTCCAGCCTCTGTGCATCTGTGTACCGTCCCAAGTTCCCAAATGTTACAGCAAGGCTGGCTGTTGCTTCAACAGTGTCAGGGTGCTCAGTGTTGAAAGAATAGATGGTAGTATTCGATAGTCTAACTAGAGTACACCCAGAGTATTTATACCAACTACTGTAGGCTGTGTAATTGCACTGGATGGTCATCGTGAATACAAGTAAAGTCATAGTTATTGGGACGGAGCGGAAGCTCGGCGTCGGTGCATAGTGATGCTGTGTTGGCGGATCACGGAGTCAGTTGGGCGCGACTCGTGTTCGCTCACTATATTCTCAACACTCCCCCTCGAACTCGAGTCGTGCCGAGTTCTCGAACTTGGTCTTGGTATGCGGCGCGTGTAAGCGGTGTCGTGAATGTGATGAGGGATTGGATAGGCTGGTGTGAGTGAGTGTGCGCAGAGTTGAACTGTCCTCAGCGAGAGGATGTGTCGTAGAGACCGTGGCGATGAATGCGATGTGCGTGGTGCCAACTGTCGCATATCGGGCCATGAAAGCTGATCCGGGCTTCGCGTACTTGCGCGTCCGTGGGCCTAGGATGATGTTGTCCTCCGATATTCGGCTATCAATATCTCGAGGTGCTTTTGGTGGTGGCGGTGACTGTTCCGGAGTTGCATTCCGTGAACTCATCGGGGTAAGGGTGCTCATCGTGGGAGCAAGAGACGTAGCGCGGGGTGGCGATGCATTGCGCTGTCCTGTAGATGATTGCGCGGTCGGGCGCGGCTGAGAGGATGGTGGCGTGGAAGGAGATGATGATGCCGGCGCCTTGGGCGGCCCGGGCGTTGACGGTGGTCGTGTGTCAGTGGTGTCCGTAGTGTGCGAGATCGGTGCTGAGCGACTCGATTGCTGCTCGCTATCACTCTGTCTCTCCCCCTCGAGCGAAATCGGGTTGCTTGACGCAGGCGGGAGATCATAGTCGTCCTCGGTATCCGGTAGAATAGGGATGACATTACCGAGTGCATAGACGTCGCCAATGTTACGACAGTGGGCGAGTCTGACTCCAGCTTTCGTGCGAATATCAACATCAAGCGAGTCCGGTAAGAATGTGATGGAATAACCGGCGCGATGGAGTTTTCCCATGGACAGGAAGTTGTGCGGTGATGAGGGGACGTAGAGGACATTGAGTAAAGTGACCTTGGTACGTTTGGAGCGAACGTAAAACTCTAGTTCGGCGGTTCCGGTGCCGATGGCTGGTCTTGAACCGATGCCAATGGTGACGTTCTCGAGCGGGCTGTAGGACGATAGAATTGATTTGTCGTTGGTGACATGGGAGCTAGCCGCGCTGTGTAGAAGCCAAGATGAAGAGGTGAGGGCATGACGCGTGCTGTGCTCCGCGGCCATGAATGCTAGATCGCCGTTATCGCGGTCCCGTGACTCGGATTTGACAGGTCTGCTATGTTCGGCGCGTTTGCCGTGATTGACGCCAATAGTGCGTCCAAGATCGCGTTTGATACGCGTAGTCTGCGCTTCCAAGCGCTCGACAGGTTCGCTACTCGACAGAGTGCGAGATGGAAATGACTTTCCATGTATAGCCTTGCCGCGACTGTGTAAGTCCGACGGTTGGCTGTGTGCGGGCAGTTCCCGGCATTCCCTTTTTGCACTGGCAGGACTCTCTTTGTCCCCGGCATGGCATGGGCAGCCTGAATACTTAGCGCGGCGCGGCGAAGATCCCGCCCGGCTAGTTAGTCGTTCCGTGATGCTCTGCACTGGCGACTGGATGTCGAGCCGAGTGTCTAGAGGTGATGTCGATGTGTCGCGGCTCGCATGTAAGCGGTCGCCGAGTCGACGTGGTGGAATTCGGATGGAAGAAGAGGTAGCCGAGATACCCGAGTGAGGTAGTGTTTCAGTCTCGTCGCAGCGTGGGGCTTCCGACCGACAGTGAGTAGCCGACAAGTGGGTTCTGGAGGGTGATTGCTCGGACGATGCCTGTAAATGATCCGGCGTAGCAAGAGGTGACGGATGAACAGTCGTCGAGTGATCTTTGCGCTGCAGCTGCCAGCCCAGTACCGTAACAAGTCGCGGCTTGAGAGGTGTCTCCGCCAGAGCGTCCATCAATGGGAGCGTTAAGATGGTCAGAGTAGAGTGGTGCAGGCAATCAAGTAGGTTTGGGGTCAGTTCAGGTTGTCGGGGCCCATAACCTGTTGAAAGAATAGATGGTAGTATTCGATAGTCTAACTAGAGTACACCCAGAGTATTTATACCAACTACTGTAGGCTGTGTAATTGCACTGGATGGTCATCGTGAATACAAGTAAAGTCATAGTTATTGGGACGGAGCGGAAGCTCGGCGTCGGTGCATAGTGATGCTGTGTTGGCGGATCACGGAGTCAGTTGGGCGCGACTCGTGTTCGCTCACTATATTCTCAACACTCAGCACCGAGCAGCTGGGTCCGCTTCTCCAGCACCTGCTCCTCCAGCACCTGTGCATCTGTGTATCGTCCCAAGCTCCCGCATGTTACAGCAAGGCTGGCTATTGCCTGAAGGGTGTTGGGGTGCTCAGCACCAAGCAGCTTGGTCCATTGCTCCAGCACCTGCTCCTGCAGCACCTGTGCATCTGTGCACTGTCCCAACTGCCGCAATGTTATAGCAAGGCTGGCTGTTGCCTGAAGGGTGTCAGGGTGCTCAGCACCAAGCAGCTTGGTCCGCTTCTCCAACACCTGCTCCTGTAGCCTCTGTGCATCTGTGTACCATCTCAACTGTGTAAATGTTGCAGCAAGGCTGGCTGTTGCCCGAACGGTGTCGGGGTGCTCAGCACCAAGCAGCTTGGTCCACTTCTCTAGCACCTGCTCCTGTAGCCTCTGTGCATCGGTGTACCGTCTCAACTTCATGAATGTTCCAGCAAGGCTGGCTGTTCCCCATATGGTGTCGGGATGCTCAGCACCAAGCAGCTTGGTCTGCTTCTCCAGCACCTGCTCCTGTAGCCGCTGTGCATCTGTGTACCGTCCCAAGTCCCTGAATGTTGCAGCCAAGCTGGCTGTTGCCTGAATGGTATCAGGGTGCTCAGCACCAAGCAGCTTGGTCTGCTTTTCCAGCACCTGCTCCTGTAGCCTCTGTGCATCTGTGTACCGTCCCAAGGTCATAAATGTTACAGCAAGGTTGGTTGTTGCCCGAACGGTGTTGGGGTGCTCAGCACCAAGCAGCTTGGTCTGCTTCTCCAACACCTGCTCCTCCAGCCTCTGTGCATCTGTGTACCGTCCCAAGTTCCAGAATGTTATAGCAAGGCTGGCTGTTGCTGCAATGGTCTTAGGATGGTCTGTCCCAAGACAAGCAGTTGCCCTCATCAGTACCTCCCATTGAAGGGTTTCTGCTCTACTGAACATTCCTCCTGCCTGTAAGATACCTCCAAAGTGACCTTCAAACCCGGTGCCTATCATGTCACGATCTTCTGATAACAGCATAACATGTAGCAGCAACTCTATGTCATCCATGAAGTCCTTGCTACATGCTGCAGCCATTCCCAGAAGAACAACTATTAATTTTCTTTGGCCAACCAGATCACCAATTATTGTCTTCACCCATTGGTGTACCAGGGGATGCATCGAATATGCATTATTTTCCCATGTCAGGAGAGAGTAATCACAGATGTCTGATATCATTTCTCCAAATGCCAGGCTGCTCCACTTTGACTCAATCTTAAAGTTTGACAAGAAATGTAAAGCTGGCCACAATGTATCAAGGGTGGGATCCAGTGCCTCATTTCCAGGTGTATATTCAGATGCCCTTTGGAAGATATCCTCAGTGATCCCCTCAAAGTGGATAAAGGAGCACAGCTGCAGAAATTGAGCAGCAAGGGGTCCAAGCTGATTAAAGCTGATCTGCCACGTAGTATACACACTCCACTTGTAGTCACCGCCGGACTGCTCAGGCCGTTTACTTAGTAGGATAGCCTTGTTCTCCTGATAAAGTGGGATATATTTTGAAATATCCCGCCGCATAGAAGGTGATTTGGACACAAATGCCCCAGCTTGTACTATTGCCAGTGCAAAGCAGTGAAGCTCCTGTACACATATTAAATCATATCATGGAATAAATCATTTAGAATACCTGGACAATTTGAACTGCATGTGTCTTGTTCTCACTGCTCAGCAGTTCTACGCCAGCTCTACTGAGCAGCAGAAGAACTGCATCATCAAGGGACAGATCAGAGACAGCAATGGCCTTTTCTAGTGATCCAGTGTGAACCCAGAGCCCAGGGTTTCGAGAAGTGATCAAAATATTTCCACTTGTGCATTGGGGAAAATATTCTCCAAGGTCCAGATCCGGTTTATCCGCATTATCAAAGAGAAGCAGCCATTCACCTTGGTTTGCTTTTAACCAGGTTTGTGCAGCTTCTGCAGTATCTCCCAGTCTCTTGGCCATTGCTATCTGCTTGTAGCCTGCTTCGATACTTTCTGCACTACTTGCATTGATCTTGAACTGGTCGGTGAATCTGTGAGCCAAATGAGTTAATTTTTTGATAATTTCAAACACTATCAAACCTGGACGCAGAATCTGCAATAAATTTCAATGCAATCTGGGTCTTTCCAGCTCCACCCAGACCATGCAGTAGCACAACTTTCTGCTCCTTCTGCTCTGTTCGCTGGAAGAGCCTCTCCAACTGCAATAGGATATCTTTACGACCTTGGAAGAATTTTGAGGCAGGAGGGCAGCTTCTAATGGTTTGAATCTCATCTAGATACCATGTCAGAATTGGAAGCTTTAGATATTTTTGGATTATTACCTTGAACAGGTCTCTGCAGAAAAATGCTGTTCCCGGAGTCCAGTGCTCTTATGGGAAGAAGATTGTGTGAAGTTTGACTTCTGACACTGGCCTGAAGCCCATGATTGAGCATATGATCAATCCCACCCCATCTTAGCACAGCTTCTTGAAAGCTATAGACAAGCACTGTATGTCCAGACTGTGCATCAAGGTAATCAAACAGTATCTGAACCTTCTCCAGCAAAGTGCGGCCATAACTCAAGCTTGCACGTATAGGGTCTGTGAGGTGGTCCGAGATGGCTTGGATGATATCAGTAATGCTTCCAGCCAGCGAATATGCAATCTGTGATCGTGCAAATTTAGGGTTGAAGGAGTCTGCAAACCACCTAAAACATTGATGAATGCAAGGAATTGTAATGTGGGGGTACACACCGAGGACTATCCACTGGGTGAAGGGCCACCAATTGTGTTTCATTACTTCGAGAAGCTTCATTCAAAGTTGGATCAGTATTAGGAACTGCCAAGAGCTAGAGATATTGAATGCAAATATCACTATGTGCCAGCATGTATACCTTTAGTTCCTCTTGGAGGTCTGTGATATTCTTCTCATAGGAGGTGATAGCACTGGTGATAGCACTTGGAAGGACAAATTGTTTGAATTTCAGGTGTCCACTGGATGTTGCCTTCTCGATCTCTTCAATTTTCCCTGATATGCCATCCAAAATTCTAGAAAGTCAGATCTACTGTTGTTCAAGCACATCCAATACTCACTGTTGGAAATACTGGCACTTCTCCCTCAACTGCACTGTGCTTGTATCACCGGAGTGAGCTTGGATTACATGTTGCAGGGTTTGGAGTGCACTGAGTATCTTCTCGAAGAGATTCTTCAGCACTTCCTGATTGTTCTTCATTTTCTGGGAGTATGGTGAGTAGAACTTGAAGGGAAAGAGAGACAAAAACAACCTTCACATCCTCCAGCAACACCACAACACTTCGGAAGATGTTCTTAGCTGGGGTGAATCCTTCACTTGCATCGGCGCCCATCTGGGCGCTCTGGAGCAGGGCATCAAGCCAAGTGATTGCGCTGTTGGCAGCTGTGCCAGCAGATGTGCCGTCCGATGGTGAACTTGAACGAATCGGAGAATATCTGCGGCTATGCCTCAGCTCCTTCAAGTTCATCTGACGACTCTGAGTCGCAGACGTAGGTGTTGCAGAGGAGGGCTGGGGACGGTGCGGCGTGGTCATGGTGAGAAGACAAGCGGCAATCTGTCACTCGGAGCTTGATGGAAGCCGCATGTCTCTTCTAATTTTAATTCTGAACGTCACACAGCGTTAGGGCGCTCGAAATGCCTCCGTTACTGTACTATTTCGGCCACAAGTTCGCGTAATATGTAAGTGGGCCGTGTGAACCAAACCTATACAAATGCATAATGCATAAACCTTGATTTCCCCATCAAATTCCTGCCTAATTAGGCTAAATTTCATCAAAAATTTCGGCCGGCTATTGCCGGCCTTCCAGATATGGCAATTTCATCATGATGAACTAGTGACACAATGGTGGTCACGCGTAATGTGTAAGACCCACTGAACTTGTGGTCGAAATAGTGCAGTATTGGCGATCGGCAGGACTCCATTCTGCGCGGTACAAATCCGAGTCAGTCAAAATCGTCGATAGAAAGAAGAAAAAAAGAACGCGGAAAGTGAACGCACATAGGTTGCCAGTTTGCCACTCCAAAGAACGACAGTGGCTTCCTGGCTACAGAGATTCAGCTTATCACATTAAAGGAAGACTGTCGCCTCATCGCAATGAGCGCTCGAATTCAAGGTCATCTTGACTACCGCGAGCAACGGCGGGACCTTTAGGTTGGACAGTTCTGCAGAGCGCCCGCAGCGGAGGAGCGGCGACGGTGGGAGATTATCAACTTTGAGGGCAGGATGGCGGGGACGAAGCAGCGGAATCGAAACCCGTGTGATTCGAAAGCGATTGGCAGCGCGAAAGTTTTAGAGCGCTAAAGTTCCGACTGAGATGGCAATTGGCGATGCGAGGTAGCGTAATGGAGAGATGTTACGGTGAGTAGCGGTCAACGAAGGGGGAAGAGCTGCTGTTTGCTGGTTTTGGGAGGCGAAGCGGCGAAGAGCTTGTGGGACATGTATACGCGACTTTGCCCAGGTTTAAGGCCAATTCAGAACGAATCTATTGTCATTAATATTCGAGGAGGCACCGCAGCGCTGTGGTATCGGTCGATGTAGAAGACAAGAACGGTAGCGGCGTGACCATCAGTAAAACTCAATCGGCCTGGCACGTCTGGGGCCAGGCGGTCCAGAGCATGCCAGACTGCCAGAATTTGCTCTGGCTACATTATGCGATCTCTCGGGCCAGTTTGTGAGTTGGCCCCAGAATCATACCAGAATCTGATTTTGGCCCCAGAATCTCGTCCAGAATCTTCACCAGACGAACGCCAGAATTTCATTTGTCCCAGGCCGATACAGAAAGGGTATGAATATAATATGTTTTATTGGGACGGACGGCCGACAGTGTACTACGCGCCAGTGTACTACGGTGCACAAGTACGCGACTATCCACTCCAACACGCACACACTCCGCCATCCCATCGACATTGCTCGACAACATCACCATTGGCGTTCCCGAGGACGGACCCTACCCGACCAGCCGGAGACGCCGCTCAACCACGGATGAGCAGCACCTGCCGTCGCGCAGCGCAGCGGGAGAGGGTGGATGGGAGAGGGTGGATGGTCGAAGCAGAGATAGCTCGGTGCTGTTAGACAGTCTGTGAGTAAGATGACCACAGACGGATCTGAGGCGACGTACCAATCCCAACCTTCCTATCCCTCCGCCCTCGATACCCTAGTCGACCTCCTCGGAGACGTTGATGGCTTCACAAACGAGTGGTCTTCGCAGCCTTGCGCTTGCACTTGAGAGTGACGACAAAGGAGGCTTGCGGGAGCATGACTTGCTTGAGATCTGGCGGATTTTGTTGATCTTGAGGGCCTCGATGGCTTGCTCCGCCTTGCTCATCTTGGCGTTGCGGAATTGCGGGCTACTTCTTGCTTGAGGCAACGGGACAGACAGAGAAGGGGAGGTAGAGGCGGTGGAGCGTTGGCTCCATGCAGCGCACGGACACGAGGATGGTAGGAGGGCAGTGGGCGAGCGGGGGCAAAAGTCGTCGTGGTGGGAAGAGAGAAGAGCAACCATGATGCCCGTCACACTGCCTTGCTGATATATCAAGCACGCAATCTCGCACGTGCTGATGCGGGGACTTGACAGAATTCCGACCTGGACCTGGACACATCGACTCGGAGTGCCGGACACGCGCGCGCCGCGCGCTGCTTAATTTGTGCTCAACTCGGCGTTATCGCTGCCGCTGATCACTGTTACACACCTACAACTGCGGGAGCACCGCGTTCCTCTATTTGGTATCCCATTGACTTCAGCCCTGAGGCTTCACTGCACCGAGTCACTCGATGAATTATTGATTGTACTCTGTTAATCTGTTAAATGAGACCACCACCAAGCTAAAAGAAGTTCGTTCTAAGTCTATCTCTCACTTAACACACACTAATAATTCTGGAGGGAAAAATAAACTGGGAAGATTCTGGCGGTCTGGTGCACTCTGTAGGTCAAAGAAAAACTGGAAAGATTCTGGCAGCTCTGGCCCCAGGCACGCCAGACATGCCAGTGCTGCCAGAGTATCCCAAGCAGCCCCAGCGTGCCCCAGGCCGATTGAGTTTTGCTGATGACGTGATCACCGTGACAACTTCGTCTCTGACCCTCCTTCGGTCTACACACCCTTCATTCCAATAGAATATCCGCGCCAACTCTACTCCGAAGCTACTGTCATCCCGTCGTCGTCTCGTTGCGGACCTCCGGAATCGGGCCAGCATCGCTGAGGCACTCGCTGGCAGGAAGAGCTAGGTGGTATTAGGACAACAATGACAACGACCCACTTCTTCTGGCGAGGGCGATGTAGGGAGGGCAGCATCCAGCGGTGGTGGATCGCCTGCCTCCGAAGGCCTCGAGGGCATTGACTACCTCGTCTTGAACGCGGGTACAATGCATGGTGGATACCGCGGACTGCCGCCAAAGGACCTTCATCTGCAGATGCGGTGAGTCTTTCTCTTTTGCTTTTCTTTTCTCAATGCACTGACGACGTACCGCCAGCCACTACTCGTGCCCATCCTACGCGACGGCTGCGTATACCGCTTCTTCGTATTCCTTCCAATCCCGACTCTGTTGATATCCCGTCGTGCTTTGTGGCGGGGCATCGCTGAAGCGCCGTGGACGCATCACGGGAGGACTGCATCTCGTCCTCGTCATCAGGGACGAGGTAGGTCGAGCGTTTGCGTTTGCGGGGCCGCTCTCCAGACGACGTCGAGGCAAACCGATACAGCGCTTGCCTGGCTCTGAAGGCATCGAGAGGATTGATTACCTCGTCCTGCGCGCTGGGTACAATTCGTGGTCGCAGCACTGAGGATCTGCAGATGTGGCGAGTCCTCTCTTCACAGCTTTCTTTGTCCGTTATTGACGTTAACGCAGTATCACTAGCTGTTACTACCGCGCTCTCGTAACCACGCCGCTACTACTCTCTCCCAGCCCGTACATGTCATTTCCATCCGCCATCGACCTCGACAACAACGTCAAGCCTCGTATTGGGACCCACGCTTGTTCTTCGTACGTCTTTCCCCGCTACCTTCGAGTCAGCTTCCCGCATACTCATCTCATCCCAAACAGCACCTTTGCGACACACACCCTCTCCTTCACACTTGCTTATCTGGCGTAGTCATGACCCTCCGTCCTCAAGTTCTTACCAGACATCCTCCGGGCCCTCACCGACTGGCGCACGAGCCACGCCCCGCGCATGCTCGGCCCTGTCCCGCTCAGCGACCTGCGGGGAGTATGTGGGAGGTGTGCTTTGGACGACCCAGTGGGGTCGAGCTGCGGGATGGCTATGGCGATTCATTAGCGAAGGATGGTTCAGCGAGGGGGAGGGGAGGGTCCTGAGCCGGTGAGTGTTCTTTTCTCTTCGGCGAAGGAATACTCAATGGATCCAGTCCCTTCGACAGCGCTGTCCATGCCCCGGATGTGTTTGCGAGAGTGCTCAAGTAGATGTGCCGACCTTTCTCTAGTAATGAAATCTAATCCTATACGAAGCCCTCAATTTGACGCCAACGCCATGTACCTGCACCTTCTTCTCGGATCATCTCCCTAATAACCAGCTCATGGTTCTGGAACCCGGTCAACGAACTGCACCAAGCGTCTTTCTCGCTGCACCTGCGGTCGGCCTCGAGAATCGTCAGGCCTCGGCATGCGTCAATGTCTTCGTAGCATGAGATGACCCACGTATATGGACACCCGTCTACCACTATTTGTACGTCGTTCCCAATTGTCACTGCGTCCCGCTCGCTCATTTCATCGGAGACAGCACTTCGCAGCTTGGTGCTGTTCCGCCCGGCGAATGTGGGAAGCATATGGTGTGGCTTTGGACGATCCAGAGCGTGATGTCGAGCTGCGGCATCGCGATGGGATATTGATAGCGGGGGGCAGGGGACGGAGCCAGGTGGGTTTTTTGCCTTCATTTCTGCGGGACGCGAGACCGACTGTATACGCAGGGAATGATGCCCAATGGTACTTGGATGACCGGATACAGTCCTTCGAACTTTGCTGTCCGGGCTACCGTCAGAGACACCGGTTGGAAGGATGTGCTTGCGAGAGCGAAGTGGTAGACAGATATATCGAGTCCCTTTCTCTGATAGCAGGGCCAGAAATTCAATTTTACTTCGACGTCTCAATAATTCTTGCTGATAACCACCTTGCTTTCAACCAACTAGCCGTAGCATGAAAGGTCCTCACTTACCCTGGCTCAAACTCGAGCCATCCTCGCAATTCGCACTTTCCTTCTAATCTCTTTATCTTATCTTGAATTCCTGACCACGTGGACACGGACTGCTTGTCTCTCCCCATCATGTCCGAAGTCGATTCCTCGCGACTGCCGCCAGAGCTCGAACGCGAGATCTTCGAAATCGCTGCGCTGAGCAATCCGAAGTGCATCTGCGCTCTCCTATGTGTTGCTCACCGAGTGTTGGAATGGTGGGTGAAACGGACGACTGGATTTGTCGACTTATTGCGGCCTACAGGATCGAGCCATTTCTCTACAGATCCATTCGTTTCGAGGACGACAACCACATCGCTCTCTCCGCACTCAGACGCGTCATGCAATCGAAGCCGCCACCATTTTTCGCTGCAGCCGTTCGGCACATCGTGGTCACTCGAGCAATCAACTTTGACGATGTTGTTTGCTACTGCACCAAAACGACTCACTTGGTATTGGCTCCAATCGAGGATGCCCAGCCGGAAACACTTCCTCTCTACCTAAAACGCATGCCCGATATCCAACGTCTCGCGGCATGCCTCGAGGATGGGCTTCCATACAGCACATACCCATCAGTCGAGTCCCTTGCGGTTTTCCTCCCTCGATTCGCCACCGTCACTCACTTTGAACTCTTTGACGGCACTCGCGCGCGTATGCACGACCTATCTGAACGCATCGTGCCCTTCATCTGCGCACTGCCGGCGCTGACCCACCTCGCCGTCAACGATATTATGGAGCATGCCCTCCTCGAGATATTGCTCACTGGCTGCGAGAAGTTGCAAATTCTGTGCTGGCTCGCGCGCACATCCGACTCTCTCCGCGAGCGGGAAACAGCGCTGCTCGCTGAGGATGGGTTCACCCGCGACCCCCGCCTTGTATTAGTCGTTTACGGCAAGTGGGACGACGGTGCGGCACTCCCGGAACCTGGACACAACACATATTGGGATATATCGGAAGCATTTGTGGAGCGAAAGCGCACGGGGGAGATTGCTGGTGAGTCGTCCTGCTTGACCGCGACTTATCGGTCATTGATACTGTAACAGCTCCAGAGACCTGTTTTGTAGCGGAATAGATTCGAGCGGTAGAAAGTTTGAATATTTGCAAGCTTTTCAATCTGAAAGTCCTGCCAGTGCTTGCCCTCGACTTGAATCTGACCACCTTCTAAGATGAGAAGTGCGAAGCATGTCTGCCTCTTGACTCAAGTTTTCAGAGAAAGTCACATGGCGTCTGCAATTTTTTGTTCGCTTCTAAAAGCTAACCTCCTCAACAAACGACATATCCCTCTAACTTGCTCTCCGCCCTCCACTTCTCGACGATCTTGCTAAAGCTGCGTACCCCCTCGCCCCACGGAGCCATCCTCGCACTCCGCCTCTGCTGCTCCGGCGTCATCTGGTCGTTTGCGCCCTGATTGGTGAGGTACCCAGGAGTACAGCCGGACATCCCAGCAAACCACGCAGCGCGCATCAGGATCTGCCCCGTCCACGCCTCCTCCGCCTCCTTCGATACCTCCACCACGAGTTTTCTCCGCGTCGAGGTTTTCCGCACCAGCGCGGATATGAGCTTCAGTGAGGATGTACGCGACGTCGCTCGAGACTATGTCTAGCGTCGAGGTGAAGTTCGCGGAAGCCCCGCCTTGCGATAACGCCGAGAAGAACAAGTTGGGGAAACCGTTGGTCGCCCTGCCGTGTAACGTCCCGGCACCCTCTTCGGTCCACTTGTCGTCCATCGAGCGCCCGCCTCGTCCGATTACCTCGATACATGCTCGCGAAGCAGGGCTGCCCGTTCCAGATCCGGGGCCTACGTATCCCGTAGCGAGGACCAGGACGTCAACTGGATACTCGACCCCATCCACCAGGAGCCCCGACGCAGAAGCGCTATCTACACCCCGCCCATCGGTGTCCACGAGCGTAACATTATCGCGATTGAACGAAGGAAGATATTCGTCGTGGAACGTCGGGCGCTTGCACCATGCTGGGTACCACGCCTTAAGTGCCTGGGCCGTCTCGGTCTTGTTTACGGTCTCGTCGACTCGAGCCCGAATACGTTGGGAGCGTATAAAGTCGTCCGCCTGCAACGCAGCGAGATGTGCGCCAATGCCTTCCGGAGTTGGCTGGACGAGCCCTACACCAGCCGCCGTCGACTCCCCTCCGATAAGTGCCGCGTATGTCGACATGCGGGTCCACCCATCGTCCACCCAGTTCGTCGTCGCTCGGCGGTCGGGGGAGTTGGTGAGATACAGGTGGAAGTTGTCGGTCCTCGCCTTTTGCCAGCCTGGTTTCGCAGCAATGACAGTGCGCCACGTTTCTGGATCGGTTGGACGTTGTCCGCGCTCGTCGACGCTCGATGGGGTACGCTGGAATACGTAGAGGTGTTTGGCGTTGCGAGCGAGCTGCGGGACAAGTTGGATGGCCGTCGCGCCTGTACCGATGATACCGACGCGTTTGTCGGAGAGGCGAGGGAGGTCCCAGAGCCCGTCTGGGGGTGCTACCACACTACCGCCGGTGATGCTGAAGTCCCATCGAGAGGTGTGGAAGTATGTGCCGGTGTAATTCTCGAGTCCTGCGAGGCGAGGGATATGGGGCCAGTTGAGCGTTCCAGAAGCAGCAAAGACGAACTGGGCGTGGACTCGGAGAGTCTGCTGGGGCTCCTTCGGACCTCGATTCTCCTCGAGATTAACCGTCCAACGCTTCTCGCTCTCGTCCCACACTGCCTTCGTATACCGCGTCCGAAACTGTGCCTTTCCCTGCAGCTCCCACTTCTCTGCGATCCGCTCCGCATGCAGTCTCAGCTCCTCCCCGTACGCATACCGATGCTTCGGCATATAGCCCGTCTCCTCGAGCAACGGCATGTAGATGTAGCTCTCGATGTCGCACATCAATCCCGGATAGCGATTCCAGTACCACGTCCCTCCAAATCCACCAGCGTCGTCAACGAGGCGGATATCGTCCACGGAGAATCCAGCCTGGACGAGTCGGACCGCAAAGAGCAGTCCTCCGTAGCCAGCGCCGAGAACGAGGAACTTGACGTGAGCATTGTCGGTAAGCGTAGGTGCAGCGGCGTTGAGCCCTTGGTGGTCCGCCCAAGGGTCGTCTTGGAGGCGCTTGTATTCCTCCGATTCAGCGAGTCGTACGAATTGGTGAGTGGCGCGCAAACGCTTGTCCCGCTCTTCGATGTACTTTTGCTGGGTAGCAGCGTCGGGGGCGGAGACACCTGGGGCAGCCGTGGGCATGGCGCAGGGTTATCGATGGGGTCGATGCCCATTCCCAGCCTCTCTTATACACCCGTAGCCATTCGCTTGCTTCGACATGTCGCAACACGATGTGGGTACGGCCGGCCCTGTGGCATAATGAGCATCAGGTAACGCAGAGAAGAAGGCGCATATCTGAATATCAACCTGTTCGCGATCCCAACTTCGGTGGTCATTGGTAAGACCGACAAATGCTGACGAGAACAGAAAGAGTCGGCACTTGCAATTGGAGGAGGTGGAATTGTTTACCGATGAACCGCAAATACAACACAACCGACTGAGACGAAGACTGGCCATGGCTGCGTCTTGTGAGCACGAGGTGAGTCTTGAAGAGCAGGCACCACAGGGCTTTTTCTCTGCCCCTTGGGCGATTTACTAGGTTGTGAAGGCACCTCTCACCGAGAATCAGCATCATACGAGAGGCATCGAGAGCTCAAGAAGCGGCATATGGGGGCCTGGCCGCATACTGACAGATGAGAGTTCGGAACAAGTCATAAATCGGCACGTGTGATGCCAAAGCAATCTTGTTTCAGACTCTCATCTTGTAACGCTCTTGATACCTATAATCTCCGACATACACGCATTCAAAGCTTGGCTGGATGCACTTGACGCCTCCATTGAATCCATCTCGGATGACTTCGCAGCACTCTACGCGGAGAGAAAGCTCGAAATTAATATCATGGCCTATCCGAGTCTGCCAGTGCTTCCCTTCGAGGTCACCTCAAGCACATCTGGGGTACCTCTCGACATCCCTCCACGTCTATGCGAGGCGGAGGCTCCATTGGAACGTATGATGGATTAGTGGCTATTCCCTGACAGTGGGTCTCCCGTGCGTGAAATCGCGATGTCCATCTATCGACTGCCTTTCTGAGCTAGGACGCAAAATCCAAAGCCTGCGGGATAGCGGACGGGTCCACACGGGAACTAACTAATCGCCGTCGTACAGTCACGATTTGCGACGTGGGGTACTGACGGAGTTTTCCTTGGACTTGAGAAGCAGCACGATGTATCGCGGCGGCGCGAGGACTCAGGCGATTCTCGCCTTCCGGAAGTTGGCGGAGGAGGGTTTGAGTGTGGAGATCCAGGGTGACTACTACTACGATAATTCTCCTCTGACGGAACTGAGAAAATGGGATTCTTTGTTCAAGTGTCACGCCACCCGAGAGAAGAAAGCAAAACGCCACTCAGGGGATATATACAAGCCCCAGGCTCTCACCGTCGGCGAACAGGGATGATTTAACGCGCTTCGGAGATTTGAAACGAGATACAGCGGCGTAACGCCAGAACCTTACCATTAATATCTTGACGGCGCGAGGTCTGTCGCCTCATGAGTAAAAGCACCTATACTAGTAACATGTCCGTTTCAATACAAATTCGTGCACACGAGGGCCAGGCCGTGGCACCAGCGACTGTGGCAAGAGCCCCATTTTTTACCGTAGCTTCAAGTTATCCCATGCTCTCCCCGAGCCACGGCACGAGCGTGGTTACAGCAGACTGAGGAAATTGGAGTTCAATTCAGAATAATGTTAAACGGCGAACAGCGAACTTTGAGCTTGCTCGAGATCGCCGTTGCAATTGGTGCCTTGGACCCTTGGTTTTTTTGGATTTTGGGGTTTTGGTATTCACGCCCCAAACTTACAACGACCAAAACCCCAGTCCCGACTCGCGATCGAGTTAGTTGCACCTACTACCTCGGAAGATGATTCGGAGAACTCGACTGCCAGGTCGAACGGGATCCGAGTCGATTCAAAAGAGTATGTAGGAAGATATCGATAGCGAATGTACACAGTAACTAACATACAACCCTCCATGGCGAAACTCCAGCTCGCAGTCGCAGTCATAGTCATATTTATACAAATCCGTCCTTCTAAAAAGCCAAAAAAAAAAAAAGCCGTCGTAGTCGCGTATGCATATGTGTGGGTGTGGTGTGTGTGTGTGTGGATGATGTACCGGACAGAAAGAGGAAAGAGGATGAGAGGATGCAGCAAGATGATGATGAGGAGTGAGGAGTAAGTAGGAGAAAACACTGGCAGAGAAAACAAAATGGAGGATGGTCTATGTGGCAAGCAAGCAAGGATGGTTAGAGATACACGAGTCCTCCCAAAGACAAAAAAAAAAGACAAGACAAGAGGGGTGGTGGTGGTACAGGGTGCAGCAGGGGCAGGGGATCCGGATGTACATTTTGGAGTTTTTGCAGGCGCGGGTCGTCGTCGTCGTCTTGACTAGCCGCGGGTCGTCTTGACCAGCACCAGCAGTCACTCCTCCCCCCTCGCAAGACAAAAACTCCCGCCCCAGCTCGGCGCGAGCACATCATGCGCGGCCATCTGCCATGTCCCCTCAAACGTATCCGCACCGACGAGGTGCCCGGATATGAAGAACGTCGCGAGGCCGATAGTGCGGTTGCGCTGCCAGTGTTTTAACGTACGTCAATTGAGAGGAAAATAGGGCAGGAAACGCACGCACCGGCCGCATGACGAGCCCAATCAAGCCATCCCACGGACGCACGCGGCCGAAAAAGCAGTAGTGCTGCCACGCCTGGCCGTGGTGTGGGTCCGTCTTCAAGAGTCGAAATGAAAGATTGAGCATCATGGAAAGAGAAGAAACAAGGAAGAAGAAGCAAACTCACCTCACCAGTAAACACGACGTCCTGGACGCCATCGCACAATGGCTCCCAGTCTTCAGCGTCGGACGCAGTCCATTTCGGCCATGGACTACTGGGGTTCAGACTGTGGCTGGGTTTGTGAGAGCCAGAGCCGGAGCCGGAGGGAGAGGCAGACGAGGATGAGGATGGGTTGTCCCCATGGGTGCTCGACGTCGACTCACCAGATTCGTCTTCTCTAGCCCTCCTCCTCCTCGCCTCGGGTCTCTCCCTGACACACCCTGGACACCGATCCACATCATGTACGCCCTCGCGGACCACCCGTCCGTCAAGCAGCGTCTCGTACAAATGCGGCTTCCCCTGATCCTCTTCCGGCACCCGCACTTCGAGCTTCCCTCCTCCCGCATCCCGTGCCGTCGTCCCAGCTGGAAACCACCCAGTCGCCATCCCCTCGTCCCCAGTCGTGCTGTTTGCTTGGGCTGGTGGGGCGGGCGTCTCCGGGTAGAACCTCCAAAATCGTCGTCGTTAACGTAGGTAGGAAAAAGAGTACAGAGAAACAAACTCACGACCAATGTTCCCTGATTCGCATATACACCGGCCTCGCAACTGTAGCGAAATCTTCTCTGGTGAGCCCCCCTGGGGGATATGCCCCGCTAACTGTGTTGACCAACGCAGTGTATGGCTGTTCGGCGGGCATCTGCATCAAGGTTAGAGTAAGGGAGAGCGACACGAGCAAGCGACGTACGATCATCGTGCCAGCCCACATCCCCGCAAAGCTTCCCAGCTGATAGACGCGTCCGATACGACCTGGCGCGGGAGCACAATTATCGGAGCTTTCTTCTTCATATCCGCGACATATCTTCGCCCGCCAGCTATACGGGTCCCAGCGCTCGTCCCGGTCCCTCTCCCGTTGCCGTTCCGTCTCTTCGTCTTCATGTATCGCGTCAGCCGGATCGACAGCCCAAACATGCTCCAGGCTGGTCGACGCAATGGGCACCTGCCGCTCAAACCGTACAATCGGCCTGGTATTCTTCTCGACCAGATCAGCCTGCGTCGGGATTACGGGCGTTGGGCCTTGATTCCCGCCTGCGACCCAGCGGCGCTCAGAGTCTGCACGGTCGAGCGGGAGGTGCGGGGGGATGCCCGTGCGGCCTTGGATGCGCGCGAAGAAGAGGAGGCGGGCGGGTGGGGCGCAGAGGAGTTTGGGTGTTGTGTTGCCGAGGATACGGGCTTGGGCGTTCGAGGACGATGACGACGACGAGGATCGACGTTTCCGACGTTTGTCCAGCGCGTAGATGGGATATTCGCCATGGAAGGTCGGCACCATCATTGCATTGGTTCCGGCAGGGAGGAGCGGGATGGTGTAGTGGTGCGGCGGGGCAAGGGCGGATGCGTACTGGAAGCAAGTCAAGCAAGAGTAAAGAGAGTCGCGGATGAGGGTACTCACCCGAAACGGTGCTACGACAAATGGCAGCACGAGAGCCATGATGTTCTGGCGAACGATATCGCGTTCCGCAGAGAGGGTTTCTGGGTTGTTGTTAGATAGATGGATTAGAGGCGAGTACAGACATACCTTTGGACTCGAAGAACCACAAGACCCAAAGGGCTGCTGCACTGGCGTTTGAGTCGCGTGGCCAGCCGACACGCCATACCTGCGAGCCGTCTGGGTTCGGGTCCCGCTCGCCGTATCTGCCCTCCCACAATCTTGCTCGTATCCAACGCAGGGCGAATGCACGGGCCCCAGCCCAGCCGAGCTGCCGCTTGTTCTTCGCTCTCCCGATTGCATCGTCGTCGTCGTCGTGGGTGTTGGCTGGCGGCAGTGCATACGACAGTGCGGTGAGTGCGGGCTTCTTGACGTCGTCCGCTCGTAGGAGGGTGTATGCGAGCTGGAGAGCATTATTGGCATCGGGATGGTATGGGTCTCCGGAACGAATGACACGGAGGGCGAGACAGAGCGAGGGGAGAACCGAGGCATGCTGCTGCACCAGGCTTTTTCGTGCTGGGATCATCATCTCATGCCCAAGGACGAATTTTGCGCGTGCAATGCGGGCATAGAGTGCGGGGTTGTGTCTGGGAGCGAGGGTATCGTGGAGGAAGCGACATGTACAGAGGAAGGGAATGAGGGCAGCGGGTGGACCGAGGTTGGGTGGGCGAGTCGCGAGATGGAGTGCGATGAGCTCGAGGAGCTCGTGGGGAAGTTCCAGGAGTGGAACCACCGGCATGAAAGGCGCCAGACGACTGGCGAGGGAGAGACTATATGAGCGTGTCCATCAATGTTTCGCTCAGCGTGTCCATCGATGTTTTGCTCGGCCACCTTGTAATCACCGCGACGGGGATCACATCCTGCCAGCCAATAAACCGCGTGTGAACATTTCGCTGGGACTTGACGTATGCACCTCGTTCCTTTTACGTTCACCGCGGTACCTGCTTAGAAAAAAATATCCTCACAGAGCTTGGTGCTTGCCTGGGCCTCGAATAACTCTCCGCACGCCCAAGCCATCTCCACAATGCTGAAGCGGCACCATTGCCACCCAAGTTCCACTGGCATCTATCAATCTGTCCGAGGCCCGGGCCCCGAGGGTCTTTCTTTAGTTAGTTAACTTTCCACCACTGGCGCCGCCGAGCGGGCAACGAGCTCTAGATCCAGTCTATAATGGGTCTCGATTCCCCATTTCTCGCAGGCCAGAATTAGAAGCCGCTATACTTGGAGCACGATACCTCAACCGCCATAGAAATCCTGAACACCGATTACTGTACCATTTCGACCACGTGTTCAGTGACAGGTGACACCCAGGTTTTTTTTGATGTGCACAAAAATCGCCTTAAATCAAAAGAAAATTTATCGGGTAGCCTGGACATCGAAAAATCCAAAAAAGATGAACACTTGGTCGAAATAGTACAGTATCCTCCCTTTGGGATTGAATCGATCGCTTAGAGTGCACATGCATCATCAACTGCGTCGCTCACAGTGCGCTGACGCTGCCAAACCATGTAAGTTTCCAGAGGCGTTTTCTGCTTCTCCACCGCCGTGGCCGCCCCCAGATCGCAGATCTTAAGCTTGCACTTGGTGAGTGAGGACATCCGTTGATGTGTGTGCTTGGCGAACTAACTACAAAACTAAACCTGTGAAAACCGAATAACACTATATCCAAAACCTCTATACTCTGAATAAGACTTGTAATAGTCAAACTCGTCGTAAATCGGTGTCAGGGAGTGAAACCGAATAAACACAAATCCAATCAAATAGCTAATAGACACTAGTGAGTTCAGAACCCTGGGTACAGGGCCTTTGGTGGGGGTGCAGGGTAGGTAGTTCGAGAGTTTGTAACGTGCACGTAAGACGTACTATCGACGAGCCTTGATGGGGCGGCCAAATATGATGTCCTAGTTCTTTAATCGGTATTCTTCCAAGTACTTGTGCTTCTGTCCTAGTTCCTAAATCCTAAATCACTATTCACTAATTCCTTGTCAAACACTTTGATATCTTGATGTCCGAACAACAGTTGCTCAGTTCACACAATCCAATTTCAATTTAAAAGTTGTAGCCTTTGCAGTTTGTAGCTTAGCTAAACCCCAGATCGCGGCCTCAATAGGTGGGCGATTCCGTGGCTACAGTGTACCAAAATCCTACTTATATACCCTTGTCTGTGTCATATCCGAGTAGTAAATATCATGATAGATCGCCCCTTCGAGTCATATTTGTACGCAGATCCCTGATCCGAATTGTGATTGTCGTTATTCGGTATGATGTTTCTTCAGTTGTCCGATTAGCGGCTCTGCCCTTGGTTCCAGTGGATAGCCCTCGTTCGTAGCTTTCCGTGCATATGCGATTTGACCCAAACCGTCCAGTAGTTCCGAAGTTATTGCCTTTACTTGTTTTCCGGATAAGGTCACCAGGATCATTTTGTAGTCACTTGGGTCTTGTAATCTCCGGCATCCGACGGCTTGTCCCTCTTGGCTCTGATTCGGGTTTCGTTGGTCCGATAAGGTCCGGCCCGTGCTTCTCCGCCATCTTATCGCAAGTCCGAATAGCAAACGGTTATTCCGAGACTGCCAGGTCTTATTCGGTTTTTATCCCTTTGAGTGGTTTGCACCGGATTGGATAGGTCGAGGCTTGTGGGCTCTGCTGGTATGTAGACAGAGAACTTGGAATGCGCCGTGGGTCGTCAACCCCATTGCAGACCTTATTCACTGTTGCAGATATCTCCCAACTAGCTATTCGGGCTCATACTAGTTCTGTGATGTGGGCACCGAATAAGCGAGAAAAGGTTGCCCTTCCACGCCTACTCCAGAGAGCGGCTTATCAGCACCATCAGTCGGTTTCATGACAGAGGCTTCCAGTTCTGCTTAGCACCCTAAGGCTGTCTTCAGCCATATCTTGTGGCATCTCACATAGCCTTTGCTAAATCTGATATGGAATACTAGTAGATGTCCAAATACACTCCTTTGACCATAGGGATCATGTATTCTCTGGCCCTAGGCTTCACTTTGCATATTGGGCAAAAGTAGAATTGAGTGAGGTGCGGCCAATATGTAATTATCTGCCTGATGAATGTGTCAAATGACTCAAAATTTTCGGTGGTAGGGAAGGTAAAGAGTCCTCCTACACTACTGCATACTCGGATTCATCATCTATGATTAGACTTTACTGTGAATATTGAAACATACAACTAAACATGAGAATCGGCATATTGATATGGAAGTTTCTAGTTGTGTGTTAGGGGAAGGTATACATCTGGTCAGAGGCTAGTAGGAGATGTTTCCAACCCAGCAACCGACCAGATCTGTGCATCTTCCACTGAGATATAGCATTTTTGACAAATGATAGTATATCCTGTATTGACTTCTGAGTAGTTGGTCTAAAAATATGAGTGAGGCGTCATCTGGTGCAGACTATTCATCTCTACAAATAGTGTCCTCAATGAAGGGTATCGGTCTAGGAATGGCAGAGATATCTGCTCATCATGTCCAGGATCATTCTGATATCAGAGTAGCTCGAGTTTTTTATGATCAGATCATGCAGTTTAATGATGGGTAAGCAGGTGGAAGGTGCCTTCAGTGGTTTGGAGCATCAATATCTTTATCCACTGAGGAATCACTTCAATATCTAGCTGTGATGGAAATGATGGCAGAACAAAGTGCACCGGATAATTCAATTGCATGCACCATTGGATACAGAGTGAAAGAAGCTTCCTTCTAGTACTTGAATCATCCCAATCCGACCAGTATTCATTGAGATATGAACTACTGATCTGCTAATAGACAGATTTGAGCAGGTAATTGGCTGATTACATGATAACCGTTGAGCTCGGAGTATAGGTCAATTGATGAAAGTTGTAACCCTTATCAAAATCTATAACTTTGGTCTTCTGACATTTGTGACATTTGTCATCATTTCTGCTGACCATCCGTGAAAATTTCCTTTTCTGGTAAGATGTCACATATGTCACATACTGTGACATCTATGACCATGCACCCGCCAGGTGGTCGAGTATAGGCTCAAAGTCACTAATTTGTATTCAAACTACTTACACCCCTTCAAAACTGCATAGTCCTTCATTTGAATCTAGTATACTAGTCAGTGCGAAAAACTGTTTACTTTTATTCACTCCCTATGGCGCACCGTTAAGCAACTGGCTAGGCTACGTTGGAAGAATTACTCACTGACCATGCGGTATTGACAATCCATGGCTACAATTTAGCTTGTGTAATTACTCATTTGTTGCTGTAGAAGTACCAATGGGGAGACAAACCCGTGCATGTGTGTGGTGGCGGATGCGCGATAATGCAGTATAGAGTTGGCCATGCGAAAAGACCGGTTGTGTAAGATCAACACCAAGGCGGTGAAGAGTGAGTCCCTGACAGCTATTAAATGTTGTGGCATAGGCTGGGGCAAGAGGGAATTGTTTTCGAAAAAGCGTGTGTCCAGAAGACAGGTTTGTTTCAAAAGAAATGCGGGGTATTAACAGCCCTTCATCTTCCCCACTCGGAACATCTGGACGCACAATTTTTACCGTGATCAAATGCACACCAACATTCACAATCAGCACACGGGTATTTTTGGTCAATCCGCGGTCAATGGAGAAATTTCGTAGCAGCCTGAAGATCCCGTTCGTTTTGATTGTGAGGCAGTGTGGTGGAAGGCCAGGTGGAGTGTTTCTTGCGACATAATCCAGCATACTCGCGGGCGGTAGTACTCCAAGATCATCACCCTCTTTGAAAGAGTCTGCAGATAAGTAGGTATTTTCCGACCCGTTTATCAGTTTGAGCACAGCCTCATTGTAGAAGTCGACCTGGCGGTTTGTCGGGGCGAGGATAGAATGCCAGAGGCATGAAAGAGGATCACAGAGGATATCTGGAGCATAAACAAAGTTGAGAAGATCCTCTGGAGTGTAGACTTTCTCCAGCAGGTCGAGCAGGACTTCTGGGCCGGCACCATCACCAGTGGTGTCGACAAAGTTTGCAAACTCTAGGTCCTCGGCATTTCGGATGGGTTCTGTTAATTGCAGGATGGAGAAATGTTCCCATAATGGGGATGACTTGATGGAAGCATCAACAATCTGTGCCCAAGAACCCTGACGGACAACAGGGCCGGTCTGGCGGAAGTCACCCAGCAGAACCAACACCTTGCCGCCAAACAGCAGATTGTTGCCCATAATTTCCTGGAGGATCAAGTTGATACAGGCAAGGACAGCACGATTTGCAGTAGGTGCCTCATCCCAAATGATGAGCGCAGCACTGCGAATTAATTCAGCGCGAGGACTATCAGGCTTGATTGTTGATTTGAGAAGTTTGTTTTTATTATTTACTGGGACCTGTGGAAGATTTCAGGGAATTAAATTCACATCAAAGGACAGACTGACCTTGAACATTGAATGTGTTGTTCTACCTCCGGGATAAAGTTGGGCTGCAAAAGCAGATGTTGCAGTTGCAATTACTATTCCGCCCAGTGATCTGAGTTTGTCACACAGAGCAGTAATCATTGCCATTTTACCGCGGCCTGCCTTCCCATCAACAAATGCACACAGAGCTTCCTCATCGGTGATTGCGGAGAGGATGCGTGTGTATACAGCCAATTGTTCATGTTTGAACATGGCAATCATATTATCAGCACGTGTTTCAAGCTCTGCAGCTATTGGACTCCAGCGTTGCAGCTCATGCAATACTTCCGCAGTGTGGATAGTGGCCTCTGGGAGTCCGTTGATGTGTGTGCTGGCGAACTAACTACAAAACTAAACCTGTGACCGAATAACACTAAACCCAAAACCTCTATACTCTGAATAAGACTTGGAATAGTCAAACTCGTTGTAAGTCGGTGAAAGGGAGTGAAACCG
Source organism: Mycena amicta (assembly GCA_029282125.1). Lineage (NCBI taxonomy): Eukaryota > Fungi > Basidiomycota > Agaricomycetes > Agaricales > Mycenaceae > Mycena > Mycena amicta. The sequence goes on from JARIHP010000058.1 coordinate 92,227, forward strand.
AATAACACAAATCCAATCAAATAGCTAATAGACACTAGCGAGTTCAGAACCCTGGGTAGAGGGCCTTTGGTGGGGGTGCAGGGTAGGTAATTTGAGAGTTTGTAACGCGCACGTAAGACGTACTATCAATGAGCCTTGATGGGGGTGGCCAAATACGATGTCCTAGTTCTTAATCGGTAATCTTCCTAGTCTTCGGTCTTCTGTCTTCCTTATTCTGTTCAATCCTTGTTCGCTAATCACTAATCACTAATTCTTGTCAAAACACTCTGATATCTTGATGTCCAAATAACTCCTGGCTCAATTCACACAACTCAAATCCGATTTAAAAGTTGTAGCCTTTGCAGTCTTGTAGCTTAGCTAAACCCCAGATTGCGGCCTCAATAGGTGGGCGATTCCGTGGCTACAGTGTCCCAAATCCCTACTTATATACCCTTGGCTGTGTCATACTCGTGTAGTAAAATATCATGATGGATCGCCGATATCAAGCCCTCGAGTCATAATTGTACGCAGATCCCTGATCCGAATAGTGATTGGTCGTTATTCGGTATGATGCCCCCCAATCGTCCATGTAGCGGTTTTGCCCGAAGGTCCGGTGGAGAGTCCTCGTTCGTAGCTCTCCGTGCATATGTGGTTTTTCCCGAACGACCCAGTAGTTCCGATGTTATGGCCCATGCGAGTTTTCCGGATAAGGTCATCAGGCTTACTCTGTCGGCTCTCGGGTCTTGTAATCTTCGGCATCCAACGGCTTGTCGCTCTTCGGCTCCGATTCGGGTTTCATTGGTCCGATAGGTCCCGGCCCGTGCTTCTCCGCCATCTTATCACAAGTCCGATTATCAAACTGTTATTCCGAGACTGCCAGGTTTTATTCGGTGTTTATCCCTTTGAGTGTTTTGCACCGGATTGGATAGGTCCAGGCTTGTGGGCTCTGCTGGTATGTTTTTACAGAGACCTTGGAATGCGCCACGGGTCGTCAACCCCATTGCAGACCTTGTTCACTGTTGCAGATATCTCCCAACTAGCTATTCGGGCTCATACTAGTTCTCTGATGCGCGCACCGAATAGTCGCGAAAAGAGTGACTTTCCACGCCTGTTCCAGAGAGCGGCTTATCACCGTAATCAGGGAGTTCCTTGCCATACTCTTCGAGGAGACGGCTGAGGTCATCCAGCGCAAGATTCTCTCCCAGGTCAGAAGAATCATTGCGGAAAGTAAAGTCATGGGAGAGTTCAGCATGGAAGGTCTCCCATAGCGTGATTGGCGATGGAACACACTCGTTTATGAGCAGATGGATGAACAGGACACGCAGCTCACGTGGAATGTGTAGGGATTGGACTGCCTCTGTGACTGCGTACATTGCCTCGTTCTCGTCTGCAAAGAGACCCAGAGCATTTGCAGCATCCTGGTATGTTGGATGAATAACATCCCCTACTGTACGTGCTGCAAGGAATGACCGACAGGGATGGGTGAGCAGGATGGACCGTAGATAGAACAGCTCCCCTTGCGATGGACGGACAGAGTGGATCCGAGATAAGTGGGCACGAACAGAATTGCGAAGAATGACGTGTTGCTGAGGAGATCCCATATAATTAGGTTGTTCAAGGAAATATCCAGGCTTTCCATGTTTATTTGCATCGAATCATGCTAGTTGAAATATGCTGAAGTATTCGGCATAAGTCAACTCGTCAAACTGGCGGACCATGTTTTCCAGCGTAAATGAGCCTGTGGGTCGCAGAAAGTATCGATTGAGGGATGATAGCATGCTGGTGTGGCCGGATCTCATGTATTGGTGATAGACGGTCGAGTCTGGGAGACGGATTGGGAGTGCTGTCACAGCAGGCTCCTTTGCGGAGACATGATATCCGAGAATGCGCCATGCTGCTTCACCTGCTGAAAGATAGCATGCATCCCAGAAGTCCTTGATCTCGTCAATGGGTTCGCCTTCTGGAGCAGAAATACAATATCTTAGCATCCAGCTAGAAACTCGAATGAGAAGAAGACTGTACAGGAAGCTAGCACGCATGCTTGTGAATATATTTGGAGATATATTCAAACATGTAGGATGTGTGACAGAATTCCACATTGATATGGCATTCAAATTCACACAGGAGGGGCAGGCAGTGGGGAACAACCATCTCATCTCCTGGCCTCCGGCGACGATAATGAACACGACCTTCACGATCAATGGTGGTCTCCTGCTGTAATCGATGAGGATAGTGGAATCGGCAGGTCCTGATCCCATTGATGTCAACACGTTGGCAGTATTTTGAAGCTTCCTGGCCTGCTGCCGGATGGTGGTGCATCATGTATTTTCGAACCAAGCAGGCATCATCTGGATCATCGGGGATCTCGGCGGAAATTATGGAGTCAATATCGTCTGTCGTGGCACATCCCTTGGGATATTTGATGAGAATATGAGCATGAGGTAGGCCACGTTTCTGAAACTCAATGCAGTATATGCAGGAAACATAGACTTCAATGCAAGGAGCAGCAGCAAGAGTTTTCGTTTAAAGACACGCACAACAACAACAGGGATATCTGCAAAGGTTTGGCTGGTGTCGTGCATGGAAATTGTTTAGCAAGAAGAGGGAAAACTCGTGCTAAAGCAACTTCCTGCCAAAACCAGAAACACTCAAGCAAGGCGCTCTAGGATTACCTAATCAATGCTCAGGTGACAATAATGACAAACCCATCAATAGTCAAGTCATCCAGATGACGCTCAATCATCAGGATGGATGACTACAAGGTCATTAGCCCATCTAGAGCGGTCTAGGCCTCATGACACATTGGAAATGACAAATGAGCATGTGACTATGACCTCATACCAGTCTAGAGCGGCCCGGAGCCAATGACACCTCAAATGAGCTCGCCGTGGAGTAATGACCTCGTCGCAGAGTAGAATGACCTTGTCGCGGAGCAATGACCTCGTTGCGGAGCAATGACATCGCTTTGAGTATGACATCATAGGTGACATCATAGGCCCTTAGGGCAGTATATAAAGGCCAGGATTTGGCAGTAGATACAACCAATACCCCCCACTTGTACTTGCACTTTACTTTTGTCTTGTGTTCCAGTTGGATACTTTGTCTATCTGTTACTGAATACATCTTCACTTTGTTGTGAACCTTCTCTGACCTGGTCCGAGTTTTCCAATACATCTTCCGAGTCCCCAGTATCCTGCAACACTATTGTCCTTTGCTGGACCTCTACCTTGCTTGTGCTGTTCGTGATTGTGTGTTGTTCTTCATCGAGATCTTCCCTCAGAAGATTGTTTGAGACATCCATTGTGCATATACTTCCGTCTTACTTGCAACTACTGAGTTCATCTTTACCTTGGTGAACTTATTCCCCCACCCAGATCTGTTTGTTTTTGGTGTGCATCCAATACATTCCAGTCTTGCGTAGACTTGAGTGTGCGCTGTAACCAGGAACCCTTGCAAGTCTTTTGTAGACTTGTTCACGAAGTCTCCGGTAGACTTACCCCCACGACCACGAGCAAAGTCCTTTGGTAGGCAAACCCCACGAACACGAGTACTGAGTCTACGATAGACTCAACCACGAGCAAAGTCCTTTGGTAGGCAACCCCCATGAACACGAGTACTGAGTCTACAATAGACTCAACCACGAACCCTCAGGTCTAAGATAGACTTGAGCCCGCAACGAACCTTCGACTGAGAATTGCTCTACCCCGGTGCGTGTGAGGATTCTCATTGGAATACGTACATTCCACCAACCCCCAACCCATCCATCCTTGTTCATCTTTTGAACAAACTTCCATACCATCAGACCCCCACACTTTGCGTGCTGTTCTTGGACAAAGTCGCTCCCAGAGCTTTACGCAGGAAAACTATTTTTCCACTCGACACCGGGGTGGAGCTGAGACTTGATTTCGGGCCAGTTTGGATCGCAAGTCATAGTGATGAAGAATGTCGGGTTTCCGAATGCAGCCGCAATAGCAAGCGAGTCAGAGACCTGCTCAGATGCCCACCTCCAGGAGCCCAAGAACGACGAAGGAAGGTAAATGTTCTCTGACGATTCAACAGCATCAACAGAGCCCATCAACGCAGCGTCGTTTTGACGTAGACATTGTTGATTAGTGTGGATATATGCCAGGCGAGATTCAAGATTGCAGCTGAACATGTCCACCGTGTACTTGTTTGCCACACGCCCAAAGAGATAGAAGCGCGGTTCACGCAGAATTCGGGCACGACAGTACCACATCTGCGTCATCAGGATATCTGCACTTGGATTTGGGTCTCGGAGAGCTTTGTCGTGGTTCTCCACCAATCCCCAACCCAGAGTTCCATGAGGGAAGAGTAGTGGATATGAGAGCGGCTCCCAGAGACGGCTGAGAGTTGAAACCGATTGATTTTCACCATCTGCAGTGACGACGATTAGCCTACGTGCTTTAATCTCGACATTGGTTGTGTTCGAGTACGACATCACTGCAGCTATTTCGGTGGTTCCCTTGTCCTCTAGAATGAGTTTGACATTTGTGAGCCCAGTGCTCTGCAGCTGGCCAAGCGACTGAAGACCCGCAGCAAAATAATTAACACGAATGAGGGCATTCCGAAAAGCTGTGAGCCATGACGGGGGGATTTGGTTGAACCAATCTGCAGTTGAGTGCAGAGGCCGTGCATCTTCAAAACCATTGTATAATAGCCAGCGAACAGCGGAATTCTCGTGTCCCAGGCGAACTCTATGGTATACGCTGTCGACTGGAAAAATTGTTTTCCAACGTACAGCTCCGGAGGCGACTTTGCTCAGGAGACTGCACGTAGTTCAAATCCTTGGTGAGAGGAAGTTTGTCTGCAAAGTGGACGAGTTTGAGTTGGTTTGTAGGGAGGATGAAACTAGTCAAATAACCTCTTGCAGTCCGAAAATAAGTACCTTACGTGCTACGTGGCGAAGCGTACTTACAACAATTCAAGTGAAACACTGACTTGGGGTCTACCTTCGTAGTAGACGCGGTCACGTTACAGATAAATCGCGTCGAACGGACAAGTCTGTTGTTGACTCGGTCTCGGAAGAGGGCGAAGTGTACGTAAACGCCTCAAACAATAGTTTGAGAACGGTATACGCGATGAGGAAGTTCACCAGTACGATGGCGAACTCAATGATCAGTCGGTGTCAAAGGCGTAGATGAGAACAGAAGTAAATAGTATTCAAGCTAAGGCACTACAAGTGCTCTAACTAAAATACCGCAAGCGGGTAACTAGTAGTAAGGTAAGGTGTAAGTAAGGTCCAGCCTTCTTTTATAATGCAAAATGCCCCACCATGACATCGTTACTCCACGATGAGGTCGTTACTCCACAATGAGGTCGTTACTCCACAATGAGGTCGTTACTCCACAATGAGGTCGTTACTCCACAATGAGGTCGTTACTCCACAACGATGTCGTTGCTCCAATGATGTCATGACTCCGCAATGACCTCATGTCACGTTATGATCTGTTGTTGGTCACTGCTCTGCAACTACCCGTGACCTTCCCTATTCGAGTATGTGGTCAACTTTGGAATTGAAAGAACTTACCAAGCGTGTAATTTTTCTTCTTTATGCTAAACAATTTCCGTGCACGACAACACGCCCACTGATCGCGACGAAACCAGGGGGAACGTTCAACTGCCGTGGAAATGGGTGTGTTGTCTTGAGAGAAGCGAAGGACAGCAGTAAATTCAGCCGCCATGATAGCTGCGAGATCCGAGGGTCATCCAAGAAGTCATTGAATTCACCGTTTATGCAGAGTGGCGGAGGTAACAAAAGCTCCACTGACGACATGGACAACTCCGAGAGCGGGGACAATTCTGACTCAAGTGAAGACTGAGGAGCATGGGAAGCAGCATGCTCTCCTCACCAACGTGGTGGTGAGAGCAGCAACGCCACAATCCTTTTAAAAGCCCCATCCCCCTTCGCTGGATGATATTCACCACTCACAATGGACTTTGAGCTCACCAACTTCATCTACCACCTCAAAGACCTCCATACCCACCCCCACGTCTCTGACAACTCAGACGCGGATTCATTCACCCCTTCGTCCAACGAGTCTAGCATCACCTTCACTGCCGGGAACGTCTCCTCCTCTCCCACTTTCGTCGAGCCACCCCGCGCCTCTAGTCATATAGTTCCGCACGAGGACCAATTGGCATTCTACAATCTTTGGGAATCCTCTCTCGACGAAGGCAAGATCTGGGGAAGTCCGCAGACCGTTTGTAACCACTCACTCCTTATACCGCGGCCTTCATCTTCCCTTCAGCAGCTGTCTCCACGAGCGGAACCCTTGGCAGACCCACCAACTCCCATTCCACCATGCCCCAGTCCCTCTATTGCTTATCATTCTCCCTCTGCCTATGCAATGTCTGTGCCCGACGACCCCTGTCGCCCTCTGTCTCCCCATCTGAGTTCAACGAAGACACGAGCGACGTCTCTCAAAACCCACACCCACCGGCCTGGCACCACAAGGCACTTCGCAAAGGCCCAGCTGCGGCAACATATCAACCTGTTCCACTCTGGCGTCAATATCTCCAAGGGCGGCGCAGCAAATTGAGCATTACTCCCGCCGCATTTGCGTGTCAGCCAGAGGAGCTGCAGGTGGCCGCCCCTCCTCTTTGCGACCAGATTTTCAGACCTCGCGACTACAATCCAGGAGTTCAGCATCCGCCACTCGACCCTCCCATTTACAACAACTTGTACCACGTCGGTGTCATCGCCCACCGCAACACTGGCACGGGCAAGCCCTACTTGTCCATCGAGTCCGCAGTGCCCGCGCACCTTGCCGTTGGCGACTGGCTCACCACATACGAGGACCTATGGGGAACCTGGGTCATCGTCGATATCTGGTCGTACGATAGCTGGTGGGCGCATGTCGAACTGTACAACTCGCATCGGCACAAACGCGTAATGGTCCGTATCCGTTTCCGAGACGCTACATCACGCACCCTCATTTCCAAACAGTTTCGGAAGTGGTTGGGCCATGAGTTCCGCAGCGCAGTATCTCGAATTCACTGGGCGGTACTCACTTGGCAGTGGAAGCTGGGGAGACGGGGTCGCAAGATGGACAATGATGACGATGTGATGGAGAAGTGATACCCCTCGAGTACACGGACGAACGAATGCGCAAATTTCTTGTGTTTCTCTTTTTTGTACAGAATCTCGAACGACGACTGATTTCTTGAATTTCTTGGATCCCCGGCCATCACTTCGTTGAACAACGGTTTCTGGGTAGGACTGAAACACTTTTGCAGAGTTTTCCCTCTACCAACTGAGGACAGTTGGAAAGTCTGTTCGCTGCGGATGTCGTGCATGGAAATTGTTTAGCAAGAAGAGGGAAAACTAGTGCTAAAGCAACTTCCTGTCAAACCCAGAAACACTCAAGGCCGGCGCTCTAGAATTACCTAATCAATGCTCAGGTGACAATAATGACAAATCAATCATCAGTCAAGTCATCAGGATGGCGCTATATCATCAGGATGGATGACTACCAGGTCATTAGCTCATCTAGAGCAGTCTAGGCCTCATGACACATTGAAAATGACAAGTGGACATGTGACTATGACTTCATACCCTTCCGGAGCCGCCCAGACACCTTCCAGAGCCGCTCAGATGTGTCCGGACCTATAATGACCTTGTTGTAGAGAGCCAAGAAGCAGCGACGTCGTCTATGACTTCATTGCAGGGCAATGACATCGCTTTGAGGATGATGTCACCTATGACATCATTGGACCCAGAGCAGTATATAAAGGCCAAGGAATTGACAGTAGAATAGACAACTTGTACCCCCCACTTGTACTTGCACTTTACCTCTACCTTGTATTCCAGTCTGATACTTCTTGTATCTTATCCTGAATACATCTTCACTTTGTTGTGAACATTCTCTGACCTGGTCCGAGTTTTTCAATACTTCTTCCAAGTCCCCAGTATCCTGCAACACTATTGTCCTTTGCTGGACCTCTACCTTGCTTGTGCTGTTCGTGATTTTGTGTTGTTCTTCTTCGAGATCTTCCTTCAGAAGATTGTTTGAGACATTTATTGTGCATCCTCTCCTTCCATCTACCAACTGCTGAGTTCATCTTGGTGAACTTATCCCCCCCCACCTATGTTTATTTGTTTATTCTTGGTGTGCATCCAATACATTCAAGTCTAAGATAGACTTGAGTGTGCGCTGTAACCAGGAACCCTTGCAAGTCTTCCGTAGACTTGTTCACGACCATGCAAAGTCCTTTGGTAGGCAACCCCCACGAACGCAAGGTCCTTTGGTAGGCACCCACGAACGCAAAGTCCTTTGGCAGGCAAACCCACGAATACGAGTACTGAGTCTACGATAGACTCATCCACAATCCCTCAGGTCTAAGATAGACTTGAGCCCGCTACGACCCTTCGACTGAGAGTTGCTCCACCCTGGTGCGTGTGAGGATTCTCATTAGAATATGTACATTCCACCAACCCCAAACCCATCCCACCTTGTTCATCTTTTGAACAAACTTCCATACCATCAGACCCCTGCACTTTGCGTGCTGTTCTTGGACAAAGTCGCTCCCAGAGCTTTACGCAGGAAAACTATTTTTCCACTCGACAGCGGGAGAGCTTTAACGTCATTGAAGCGACTGCCGTTTGGCCCACAGCAGAAGCCTGGACGCTCTCCAGAAAGCAGCAGGATACTACATGTAGGACATTTATGCTGATGACCGCCTCGGACAAACCTCCACGTAAGGCGGCCGTCGGGTAGGCCTCCGATTTCCCAGAGTGAAGAACTCGGAGGCATTCTCTGTCTGTATATTCAGTGCTCTTGTTTAGGCAGCAAAGAGAGAGAGGGACGGACTGGCAGGCAGCAGGCAACGAAGATGGTGGCAGGAAGAAGAAGGCGTCTCTCACTTGTGTATTACAGCTTTGCGCAGCCTCTTGCTGGTGCGTCACATGCGACGTGGCACTTGCGCTCCTCGGAGACGGAGCTTGGCAGTGTAAGGCTGTTCGTGGAAGCAGTGCACACTGCCTTAATCACTGGCATCAGGCTGCGCTTTACAGCTTGCATGCTGGGGTTACAGCAGGCCGGAATGTAAGTGTGCTGGTATCCAGCACTTGAGCAGGTGTCAGCCAGGGATGTGCAGGGAAGAGCAAGCAAGCAGCAAGCAAAATGAAGCTGAGCAAAAGGGCCGCTGTCGTCTGGGTAATTTGTTACCCTAGGTAGTATCTTGGAATTGACTTTCTTCGAAGAATACCACCAAAGTTCGACTTTAAGGTGATCTTGAGGTTTGAGAGAGTGGTTGAGGGGTTTGGGAGTGGGGAGAAGGATGTTGTTGTAAGATACGGAGTGTGGTTTGGTTAGTATTTCCAAGCTTTCCAGAGCTGAGCAAATACTAAAGGGAATCGTAGGTGAAATAACCTCAGGCGCCGGTTGGCTGAGCAATATTTTTGTAGAACAGAGAACGTAGGTGAAATAACCTCAGACGCCGGTTGGCTGAGCGATACTTCCGTAGACAGAACACGTAGGTGAAATAACCTCAGGCGCCGGTTGGCTGAGCGATACTTCCGTAGACAGATAACGTAGGTGAAATAACCTCAGGCGCCGGTTGGCTGAGCGATACTTCCGTAGACAGATAACGTAGGTGAAATAACCTCAGACGCCGGTTGGCTGAGCGATACTTCCGTAGACAGATAGCGTAGATGAAATAACCTCAGGCGCCAGTTGGCTGAGCGATACTTCAATAATTCAACGTGGTAGCCTTCAAAGATCCAAGTCCTGCAGGAGCTGGAAGGCCAGAGAGACAAGAGAGAGAGAGTTGGGGGGGAACTTCAGTCAAGATCAGAGAAAAAGCAAGAAAGTTAGTTCTCTTTTTGTAATTTTACAGGGGGGGTATATATATGAAAAGCTGTTCCCTACCAACAGGCTATGGGTTGCCTGCTGCAGAAACCTGCGCATACCAACAGGCTATGGGTTGCCTGCTGCGGAAACCTACGCATACCAACAGGCTATGTGTTGCCTGCTGCGGAAACCTGCGCATACCAACAGGCTATGTGTTGCCTGCTGCGGAAACCTGTGCATACCAACAGGCTATGTGTTGCCTGCTGCGGAAACCTACGCGTCAACAACAGGCTACGCGTAACCTGCTGCGGAAAGCTATGCATTACCAACGGCAACGAACTGTGCAAAGCTGCGTACATTGTCCCTCGGCTATGCTTGTTATACAATCCTTTGATCCCGTGTGGCCATGTTGATCTGTTCTTGTCTAATCTAATCATAAGGATCAAGTTCATCAGATAAATCACTCTGCCCACCCAAATATCTATACGACACCGCTCAGGCGGCGAGATAGCGGCGCGACGCTCAGCACCGCGATGGGTGTCAATGGAGAGGTGATTATCAGAGATCGGAAGGTCTAGCCAAACAACTTGCACCACAAATTGATTCAAGTCGTACGGATAATGATAAGAGTAATGTGGTAGCACAAATATGTGCGGAGGTTGGATGAGAGGATACTCAAGCCCAGACTTGACTTGGACCGGCGCGAACCCGGAGAATGAATAGGATTTACACACATTAATATTGTTGAAAACTTGTAATTGATGATCAAAGATGATCTTCCGTGTGTGCGTGTTTCGGGCCTAGGACAGTGGAAAAGACGTAAATCGACATTGAATGAGATTAACTACTTGCCAGGGCAGAAAATACTGTGAAAAAATCTGTTGGGAGGTTACCACAGACGTGAGTTCAAAGACTGCTCTAATCTTGTTGGCTGCATAACTGATTAACAAACACCCCAGAGGGATTTTCAAGAGTAGAAGTCCATGAGTCCAACAGCCGCACACAGCTCAAGCGCGGAAAAAAGCAGGCTAAAAATCGGTGCAGCACTTACTTCATACCGAACCTGCCCATGGCTAGCTGCAAGAGCAGTCAAAAGTGTGAAAGTGCAAATTGTACAATGTTTAGTTGAGCTGGGGTGTAGAGTAACAATTCACCCAGTTGTGGGCATGAGGGATGGCCGAGACATCTAGATGGGTTATACCTTGTGGTGAGATTTGGAGGAGACAAGGCCAGAGCACAAGAGTTGGGTGTAGTTCTGGGGGATACCAGATAAGAGGAATGGGGGACCTATGGAGCAGGGAGAGCCACCCAGGTGCACTCCAGTTACCCAGATGCACATTTTTGTGGGTCTTAAAGAGTCCCTCCATGTGCTGCTGCTGCTGCCCAGTGGCTGCATCCCAGATGCGCACGGTCAAGTCATTTGAGCCAGACACAATGTGTGTGCCATCAGGGGAGAAGGCCACAGAGGTGACCCTGGCTGCATCCCAGATGCGCACAGTCAAGTCATTTGAGCCAGACACAATGTGTGTGCCATCAGGGGAGAAGGCCACAGAGTTGACCGAGTTGCCGTGCCCCTTCATGTACTGCTGCTGCTGCTGTCCAGTGGCTGCATCCCAGATGCACACAGTGTTGTCATCTGAGCCAGACACAATGTGGGTGCCATCAGGGGAGAAGGCCACAGAGGTCACCCTGTCACTGTGCCCCACCATGTTCCGCTGCTGCTGCCCAGTGGCTGCATTCCAGATGCGCACAGTGTTGTCAGCTGAGCCAGACACAATGTGTGTGCCATCAGGGGAGAAGGCCACAGAGGTCACCCTGTCGCCGTGCCCCTTCATGTGCTGCTGCTGCTGCCCAGTGGCTGCATCCCAGATGCGCACAGTGGTGTCATCTGAGCCAGACAGAATGTGTGTGCCATCAGGGGAGAAGGCCACAGAGGTGACCCTGTCGCCATGCCCCACCATGTACCGCTGCTGCTGCCCAGTGGCTGCACCCCAGATGCGCACAGTGTCGTCCCAAGAGCCAGACACAATGTGTGTCCCATCAGGGGAGAAGGCCACAGAGGTCACCCTGTCGCCGTGCCCCTCCATGTGCTGCTGCTGCTGCCCAGTGGCTGCATCCCAGATGCGCACAGTCTTGTCCCAAGAGCCAGACACAATGCACGTCCCATCAGGGGAGAAGGCCACAGAGGTCACCCTGTCGCCGTGCCCCTCCATGTGCTGCTGCTGCTGCCCCATGGCTGCATCCCAGATGCACACAGTCTTGTCCCAAGAGCTAGACACAATGTGTGTGCCGTCAGGGGAGAAGGCCACAGAGGTCACCGAGTCACTGTGCCCCTTTATGTGCTGCTGCTGCTGCTGCCCCGTGGCTGCATCCCAGATGCGCACAGTGTTGTCATCTGACCCAGACACAATGCGTGTGCCGTCAGGGGAGAAGGCCACAGAGGTCACCGAGTCGCCGTGCCCCTCCATGTGCTGCTGCTGCTGCTGCCCCGTGGCTGCATCCCAGCTGCGCACAGTGTTGTCCTGAGAGCCAGACACAATGCGTGTGCCGTCAGGGGAGAAGGCCACAGAGGTGACCGAGTCGCTGTGCCCCTTCATGTGCTGCTGCTGCTGCCCCGTGACTGCATCCCAGATGCACACAGTGTTGTCATCTGAGCCAGACACAATGCACGTGCCATCAGGGGAGAAAGCCACAGAGGTGACTGAGTTGCCGTGCCCAGCCATGTGCTGCTGCTGTTGCCCCGTGGCTGCATCCCAGCTGCGCACAGTGTTGTCCTGAGAGCCAGACACAACACATGTGCCATCAGGGGAGAAGGCCACAGAGGTCACCGAGTTGCCGTGCCCCTTTATGTGCTGCTGCTGCTGCCCCGTGGCTGCATCCCAGATGCACACAGTGTTGTCCTGAGAACCAGACACAACAAGTGTGCCATCAGGGGAGAAGGCCACAGAGGTGACCCTGTCGCTGTGCCCTTTCATGTGCTGCTGCTGCTGTCCAGTGGCTGCATCCCAGATGCGCACAGTGTTGTCCCAAGAGCCAGACACAACACGTGTGCCATCAGGGGAGAAGGCCACCGAGGTGACCCAGGCGCTGTGCCCCTCGATGCACTGCTGCTGCTGCCCAGTGGCTGCATCCCAGATGCGCACAGTGTTGTCATCTGAGCCAGAGACAATGTATGTGCCATCAGGGGAGAAGGCCACAGAGGTGACCAAATCGCTGTGCCCCTTCATTTGTATCAGTGTGATGCTCCTGGCAACCCCATGACATCTTATAAAACGCAGACCTGCAAACTGCTCATACCACCGCTTCAGATTTCTTGTTTGCCCTATTTCTGATGCTAGGCAACTGATGTAAAGATGTGGGGTGGATGCAGAACATGGGCTGGATTTGAACACTGCCCATATCCGCTGAACAGCTGCTGTGTATTCAATCAACACCTTGGAGGTTGAAACCTGATGTCCTTTAAGGCAATATCTGTTTAAAAACTAGCACACAAACCTGTATTGCCCAACTTCGCGCCTGCTGGATAGCATACTGGCAGTCTGCCTTTGAGAGGCTCATCATCTCCATCCAGAATAGCACCTTTAGCTCATAAAACTTCAACATGGCTCCAGCAACCTGGTGTTCAACAGTTTTATCACTATGTCGTAGGGAATCAAGATGGGCAGCCCAGTATTGGCATGCATATTTCATATCAGGCGGAAGAGCTGCCACCCTATCAGCCAACCCTTCAACTTCATCGTCTTGTAGATATGAGGACTCCAACTTGCAGATGTTGAACTTGAGTGATGTGTCCAAGATGTAAAAGCACTCTTGTACACGGTTTGCAAAATATAAGCCTGGCTCCTCTACATGCTTTGAGCGGTTGATCACAAAGTCGTCAAAGGACTTGTGATATACATAGATTTTCTGATCCTGCTCAGAGACATAGAGCACAGCATGAAGACTGTCAACAGCATTTTTCACTGCTTCCTCATCTGGGGCTTCTGAGGCATCGACCACCAGTGGAGCAAGTGCCTTGATTGTCAAAGGTTGTCGTGCCGTGGTGACTGCACATAAAACACGCTTTGGAATGTTGATCTCTGGACCCATATTCTCAAGTGCCTCGGTGATCACCACAGTATAAAGAGTATCAACAAGTTGATCCTTGCCAATACCCCTTTGCAATAATTGTTTTAGCCGCTGAACTTGTTGCTGAGTACTGAGTATTGGTGTACTCCCTTTGCGTGGAGATATATAGCGCACAACTGTTGCAGCATATACAAAAACTCCAGCAGAATCCTTGACAATTGTTTCAAGCTCCTTTCCAAGACTCGGCAGTTCTACCTGCAAGAAGCAGCGAATATCGGCCTCAGCATCACTTTTCTCAATATCTTCGAGCCGAAAGCATGCTTTGATATCCTCACAATATTTGACAATTTGAGGATGGGGCCGGCTAGTGAGGAGGAATTTGAGCCCATGCAACGGAGTAGCAGCAAGGGCGATGATAAGTTCCTGTATAAACTGATCACCAGCATTATTTTCCAACTCATCAAGGGCATCAATGACAACTACTAGTGGTGGTGGTTGAGATCCAGGCCTCTTTGCCCCAGCCCAAGGTTGAACCAGGAGCTTGTTAATGTCTTTCTTTGTGATAGCATTGAAAAGCTCAAGTTCAACCACACAAAGGGTATCAACAAGGGGCTTGTACACAGACATGAGCTGGCGAACAATTGTAGGGACAAGGAACTTGCGGGACCTGGTGTTTTCTTGATTTCGGGAACAGAAGAAGGACGCCCCTAGTCGACCGCAGCTGCGCAATTTCTGGCAGAGAGTATATGCAATGCTGGATTTGCCAGTGCCAGCCATGCCACTAAGCCAACAAATGCTGTCAGATGGAGGCAAAGATGGATCCAGAGCCCAGTGTTCTAGTTGTGAAAGAAGATTCTCCCGTGTTTTTGGTGTACACCCTTGTCGAGTGAGCTCATCTACTCCATCAAAACGTGCCTCGGGAACACTACACAACTTGAGTGCCTAAGAGACAAAGTTGAGTAAAAGTACTTGAAAATTAAAAACACAATCCAGACCAATGTATTCTCCAATATGAGGTATGTGTTTGCTGCAGTGGATAGGGCAACCTCATGCTGGACGTCAATCATTGAGTGCCAAGGTTGAAAACAGTCATTTTTCCACAGACCTTATGCATCTGCATAGCAGTTTTCAATTGATGAGTGAATGCTTGAATTTTATTTGTGAGCATAAGCTGTATCTCGGTGTTAGCTCCCTGGAAATTGGGATGCATTTTGTAAATCTCAAGAGCTGTTTCCACAATTAGTCTGCAAGACTTGAGCTGGTATCATACTGATGAAGCTCGAGACCTACTTTATCAACTTCTCACTGCTGTCAGTGACCTGGATGCTGTAGTATTCCGTTTCCAGCAATACAGTATTGGTGTGCACAAGAGAGGATGAGAGGTTGTCCATCAGAGCCTGCAGAGCCTTCTCAGTGTCCATATACATCTGTGAAAGAGTCAATATCAAGCATAGATGTGCTGTATGTCATACCTCAGCCATATCAGATATCCGATGGAGCAGCTCAAAGATCGAGCTGAATGGAGTTGGGACTGTAGACTGGACCTCTGCTGCCAATTTGTGTAGGCCATCCCAGATGAGCTTGGCCTTGGTGCATATCTTCTCTTTCCTCAAATGAAAGTCATCACCAACAGAGAACTGGGAAATGAAAGCTCCAGGATTGCTCTTGAATTGCACAAAGTAAGGGCTGAGTGCATAATCCAGGTTACCCACAGAAGCAAGACCATCAAGGAAGGATGAGATGAGAGCTGTGTTCCTGGATTTTCGATCCAGCTCTAGGAAGAGTCTTCTTGTTTTGAATAGTGGATTGTCCTCAAAGGTCAAATCGTTCTTGAGATCTCCGCTGAGTGCATCTGAGTCATCGAGCCGCTGAATGATGTCGGTGATGCTCAGCGCAAGACCAGCCTCAACATCAAATCGCGTGAATTTTGTTGTGTCGAAGGTTGCTCCGAACCAGGAGTAGCTGGGAACCCCAAACACAGATGAGCCCGGATCATGTAATCAATTTTGGAGGCACACACCGCTGCGGACTCATCTCCGCTGAGGCTTCATCTCTGTCCGGCAAGTGATCGCCTTTTCGCTTAGTTCCCGGCATTCTCAGTGCTTCAGTGGGCCTGGTGGAGTAGTGCCAGTGGCAGATGAGGGACGGAGGAGAGTTCGGTCGCCGCGTGTAATCCTCGAGGCCACTGGCACTGACAGCTTGACAGTATCGATGCAGCTGCGATGTTATCGCCGATGAATGACCCCGAGCTGCTTTGGATTTCTTTGCAGCGCTTCCTGTATTGGCAGCGGCGCTCATGCAGCGAGATCTATCCTTGATGTGCGTAAACACCAAAACGCCAATTGTCGGTTGATCGTCGGTGCACTTGCCGCATGAGTCGCATGGTCACCATCCCGATTCGGCATCCGGCATCCCTCCACCATCTCGCGATGCTTGTCAGATCCTGCCAACAATCGACTCGCTCTCCCGCCCGTCTCAACGCCTCTTCAGCGTCCTCTCCCCGTTCAGAGCTCGGTGGGTGGTACCATGGTGAGTCGGTGCAGTCCAGGTGCATCTATTAGTCTATCCTACATGTACAATCTCTGCCACTCATTGCACTTCCCAAGTCGCTCGTTGTCGCATTCAAGTTTGCTTGAATATGAAGTCGGAGACCTACATTGAAGTCGGCAGCTGACTCTCGCCGCCGTGTGCTTCTTGTTCTTCTCCACAACACCAACTCGACGCGACGACGACGGGCGACGACGACGACGACGGAGAGCTAGGATAATTGGGAAAGGAGTCGGACTCGGGGACAACCTATGACGACGCCGCCGGTGTAACTCTTGTCTTTTGTCTCTTTTCTTGGTGCTAATCTCCGTCAGACGAGGGCCTCTCCGCATCCGAAACCCCACCACCCAACGACCCGAAATCGCAATTTCAGAAGCGCTCTTATAGTATACCGCCCGTTCATCTTCCATCACCAGCACCAGCAAACCGCTCGTCGGCCGCTGATTCCTCCCCCGGGCCACCTATCCCAGCACCTGCTCCAACTCCTTCCCTCTCCGCCATTCGTCGCATTCAACACTCAAGAGCTCCTCAAGACGACGCAGCTCTTGCAGTCAGCCATCGTCCTGGCGCTGCACTTCATCCACCTGCTGCGAGCCAGCAATCGCAGTATCCTAGCACAGGCCGACCATGGCGATTAAGTTCCTCGACAAGTGCGTGTTTTCTTCAAGTGCTTCTTCACTTCCTTCCTTCTTTAGTCTCATGTTTCTACAGCAGCACGTCCGTCGTCCGCGAACGCGACCCGGGCCTCCGTGTTGTCCATCGGACTCCATCCCGCTCGCGCAGAGCAACACCATGGAGTGCGAGTTCCTCGCTGGCTGCGACTACGCGCTGTACGTCAGCTGCAAGGTCTCCGAAGACTGGGACGGCTGTTAAGGGGCTTGGTCGGTACGAGGGCGAGAGAACGTGAGCGCGGGAGCTGCGTTTTGCTTGGTTCCTTTGGCTGAATTGTTATCTGACGAAAAAAAAAGACCACACCATCGTGGTGGACGATTGCATCTTCCGACCCATACGACCTCCTCCAATCCGAGACGAGCGACACTGCTACAACGACGACGACGAGTTACTCAAGCTGGATACACGCAACGCTTCGTCGCTCGCATAGCGGAAGCAGACGCCGGCCTACGAGGAGACAACGCAGTGTCAGCCCGACTCTGCGAAGATCTTCGTCTCGACGTCGACGAAGTGACGATGGCACGGATCTGGATGCCGATGAGGAGCGGGTAGACCGGGAGCGGAGAGAACGCGAGGCAGAGGCAGGTCGGCAGTAAACGACGAGCAGACTCGGAGGCGTTCAGCCCTGGCCCGTATTATCCTCACCCGAGACCGCATCCACAACCCGGCTTTGCCAGCGTTTACGCCAACGCTAATCCCAAGGCGACTTCGACTTCGACTTCGACACACCTAACCCACCAACAACGACCAGCGCCGACGCTCGTCATCCATCTTCCTGTTTCGCCCGTTCCCACCAACCCTTCCTCACTGGCATATCATTCGCGGTCGGCTGGCGCTGGAGCGGCACACCGGAGTACTAGTCCGGTCTCCTTGTCTTGCACGTCCACGTCGACAACGAGCTCGGGGTCGGGGTGTGTGTCAGCCACCCACTTGTCTACGAACGTCAGCCTCGCAACGCCACTAGAGTGATTCGGCGCCATGTCGCTGTCTACCTCTGGCATCCAGACACCCGACGACGATTCTGCCGCCGTCGAGACGAAGGGTCAGGGAACGCCCGCTGGGCCTAGTACGTCGACACTGGGGGTCACGGCGTATGCGGAGTGGTTGGTCGCTATCAAGCGCCGGAACCAGCATTGGAACGAGGACGCGGACGGACAAGCAACGACATCGACTCCTGGTCCGAGCGCGAGCACGGCGTACGTTTCTACGCCACAGTACCGGCCTCCGCCTCCGCCTCGGGAGGCTCAGATTTAGATTGTCAATGCCACTGGCGGTATCAGGCGATAAGCCTACGACTACGAGCGCCAGCTCGTTGGCTGCGCGCTGGGACTATTCAGGTGTGTGTCTATATCTATTTCGACGTATTGGGATTTATGGGGGTTTCCGCAGAAGTCCGTGATCATGCATGAGCATAACTCATTCGTGAGTGCGTGATCACGACACGATCACGGGTGAGTGAATCGTGATCCTGCATGAGGACGCGTGAATAGCGCATGAGCCTCACGCGTGCATCACAGATTAGTTCCTCTTACAATATTTTGGCAATAGTTGTGGGACGCGAGACCGACTGTACATACAGGGAATGATAAAAGGCACGACGATGACGGGATACAGGTCTTCGGAGGTTGCTGTCCAGGCGATCGTCAGATACACCGGCCGGAAAGACGTGTTTGCAAGAGCGAAGTTGTGGATGCGGATATATCGAGTGCCTTTCTCTGATAGCGCTAGCAGGGCCAAAAATTCAATTTTACTTCCACGTCCACACACGATAATCTCGCTAATAACCGACTTGTTTTCAAGCTACTACTAGCTGTAGCATGATCATGAAAGCTCCTTACTGACTCTCGCTCAACTCGGACCATTCTCCCATTCGCTCTTTCCTTCTCTTTATCTTATCTTGAATTTCGGAACACGTGGACACAGACCGCTTGTCTCTCACCATCATGTCCGAAGTCGATTCCTCGCGACTGCCGCCAGAGCTCGAACGCGAGATCTTCGAAATCGCTGCGCTGAGCAATCCGAAGTGCATCTGCGCTCTCCTATGTGTTGCTCACCGAGTGTTGGAATGGTGGGTGAACGAACGACTGGATTTGTCAACTTATTGCGGTCTCCAGGATCGAGCCATTTCTCTACAGATCCATTCGTTTCGAGGACGACAACCACATTACTCTCTCCGCACTCAGACGCGTCATGCAATCGAAGCCTCCACCATTTTTTGCTGCAGCCGTTCGGCACATCGTGGTCACTCGAGCAATCAACTTTGACGACGTTGTTTGCCACTGCACCAAAACGACTCATCTGGTATTGGCCCCAATCGAGGATGCCCAGCCGGAAACACTTCCTCTCTACCTAAAATGCATGCCCGATATCCAACGTCTCGCAGCATGCCTCGAGGACGGCCTTCCGTACAGCACATACCCATCAGTCGAGTCCCTTGCGGTTTTCCTCCCTCGGTTCGCCGGCGTCACTCACTTTGAACTCTTTGACGGCACCCGCGCGCGTATGCACGACCTATCTGAACGCATCGTGCCCTTCATCTGCTCGCTGCCGGCGCTGACTCACCTCGCTGTCAACGATATTATGGAGCATGCCCTCCTCGAGATATTGCTCGCTGGCTGCGAGAAGTTACAAATCCTGTGCTGGCTCGCGCGCACATCCGACTCTCTCCACGAGCGGGAAACAGCGCTGCTCGCTGAGGATGGGTTCACCCGCGACCCCCGCCTTGTATTAGTCGTTTACGGCAAGTGGGACGACGGTGCGGCACTCCCTGAACCCGGACACAACACGTATTGGGATATATCGGAAGCATTTGTGGAGCGAAAGCGCACGGGGGAGATTGCTGGTGAGTCGTCCTGCTTGACCGCGACATATCGGTCATTGATACTGTAACAGCTCCAGAGACCTGTTTTGTAGCGGAATAGATTCGAGCGGTAGAAAGTTTGAATATTTGCAAGTTTTTCAATCTGAAAGTCCTGCCAGTGCTTGCCCTCGACTTGAATCTGACCACCTTCTAAGATGAGAAGTGCGAAAGATGTCTGCCTCTTGACTCAAGTTTTCAGAGAAAGTCACATCGCGTCTGCGATTTTTTGTTCGCTTCTAAAAGCTAACCTACTCAACTAACGACATATCCCTCTAACTTGCCCTCCGCCCTCCACTTCTCGACGATCTTTCCAAAGCTGCGTACCCCCTCGCCCCACGGAGCCATCCTCGCGCTTTTCCTCTGCTGCTCTGCCGTCATCTGGTCTCTCTGGCCCTGGTTGTTAATGTACCCAGGCGTACAGCCGGACATCCCAGCAAACCACGCAGTGCGCATCAGGATCTGCCCCGCCCACGCCTCCTCCGCCTCCTTCGATACTTCCACCACGAGTTTCTCCGCGTCCAGGTTTTCCGCACCAGCGCGGATATGAGCTTCAGTGAGGATGTACGCGACGTCGCTCGAGACTATGTCTAGCGTCGAGGTGAAGTTCGCGGAAGCCCCGCCTTGCGATAACGCCGAGAAGAACAAGTTGGGGAAACCGTTGGTCGCCCTGCCGTGTAACGTCCCGGCACCCTCTTCGGTCCACTTGTCGTCCATCGAGCGCCCGCCTCTTCCGATCACTTCGATACATGCTCGCGAAGCAGGGCTGCCCGTTCCAGATCCGGGGCCCACGTATCCCGTAGCGAGGACCAGGACGTCAACTGGATACTCGACCCCATCCACCAGGAGCCCCGACGCAGAAGCGCTATCTACACCCCGCCCATCGGTGTCCACGAGCGTAACATTATCGCGATTGAACGAAGGAAGATATTCGTCGTGGAACGTCGGGCGCTTGCACCATGCTGGGTACCACGCCTTAAGTGCCTGGGCCGTCTCGGTCTTGTTTACGGTCTTGTCGACTCGAGCCCGAATACGTTGGGAGCGTATAAAGTCGTCCGCCTGCAACGCAGCGAGATGGGCGCCAATGCCTTCCGGAGTTGGCTGGACGAGCCCTACACCAGCCGCCGTCGACTCCCCTCCGATAAGTGCCGCGTATGTCGACATGCGGGTCCACCCATCGTCCACCCAGTTCGTCGTCGCTCGGCGGTCGGGGGAGTTGGTGAGATACAGGTGGAAGTTGTCGGTCCTCGCCTTTTGCCAGCCTGGTTTCGCAGCAATGACAGTGCGCCACGTTTCTGGATCGGTTGGACGTTGTCCGCGCTCGTCGACGCTCGATGGGGTACGCTGGAATACGTAGAGGTGTTTGGCGTTGCGAGCGAGCTGCGGGACAAGTTGGATGGCCGTCGCGCCTGTACCGATGATACCGACGCGTTTGTCGGAGAGGCGAGGGAGGTCCCAGAGCCCGTCTGGGGGTGCTACCACACTACCGCCGGTGATGCTGAAGTCCCATCGAGAGGTGTGGAAGTATGTGCCGGTGTAATTCTCGAGTCCTGCGAGGCGAGGGATATGGGGCCAGTTGAGCGTTCCAGAAGCAGCAAAGACGAACTGGGCGTGGACTCGGAGAGTCCGCTGGGGCTCCTTCGGACCTCGATTCTCCTCGAGATTAACCGTCCAACGCTTCTCGCTCTCGTCCCACACTGCCTTCGTATACCGCGTCCGAAACTGTGCCTTTCCCTGCAGCTCCCACTTCTCTGCGATCCGCTCCGCATGCAGTCTCAGCTCCTCCCCGTACGCATACCGATGCTTCGGCATATAGCCCGTCTCCTCGAGCAACGGCATGTAGATGTAGCTCTCGACGTCGCACATCAATCCCGGATAACGATTCCAGTACCACGTCCCTCCAAATCCACCAGCGTCGTCAACGATGCGGATATCGTCCACGGAGAATCCAGCCTGGACGAGTCGGACCGCAAAGAGCAGTCCTCCGTACCCAGCGCCGAGAACGAGGAACTTGACGTGAGCATTGTCGGTAAGCGCAGGTGCAGCGGCGTTGAGCGCTTGGTGGTCCGCCCAGGGGTCGTCTTGGAGGCGCTTGTATTCTTCCGATTCAGCGAGTCGTACGAATTGGCGGGTGGCGCGCAAACGCTTGTCCCGCTCTTCGATGTACTTTTGCTGGGCAGCAGCGTCGGGGGCGGAGACACCTGGGGCAGCCGTGGGCATGGCGCAGGGTTATCGATGGGGTCGATGCCCATTCCCAGCCTCTCTTATACACCCGTAGCCATTCGCTTGCTTCGACACGTCGCAACACGATGTGGGTACGGCCGGCCCTGTGGCATAATGAGCATCAGGTAACGCAGAGAAGAAGGTCGCGATCCCAACTTCGGTGGTCATTGAAGACCTACAAATGCTGACGAGAAGAGAAAGAGTCGGCACTGACAATTGGAGGAGATAGAACCGTGGAATTGTTTACCGATGAACCGCAAATACAACACAACCGACTGAGACGAAGACTGGCCATGGCTACGTGTCTTGTGAGCACGAGGTGAGTCTTGAAGAGCAGGCACCACAAGGCTTTTCTCTGCCCCTTGGGCGATTTACTAGGTTGTGAAGGCATCTCTCACCGAGAATCAGCATCATACGAGAGGCATCTCAAGAAGCGGCATATGGGCGCCTGGCCGCATACTGACAGGTGAAAGTTCGGAACAAGTGATAAATCGCCACGTGTGATGCCAAAGCAATCTTGTTTCAGACTCTCATCTTGTAACGGTCTGGATATCTCCGACATACATCGCACTCAAAGCTTGGCTGGATGCACTTGACGCCTTCATTGAATACATCTCGGATGACTTCGCAGCACTCTACGCGGAGACGCTCGAATGAATATCATGGCCTATCTTCCCTTCGAGGTCACCTCAAGCATATTCGGCTTCTTTATGCATCCGGGCTGAGAGCCACAGAGGCGCTCTGATCGCCAGCTGCGCCTTGCCAGCGTCTGCAGCAGCAGTCTGTTTCTCTCTGGGGTATCTCTTCATGTTCACACGTGGCCGAGGCAATGGACTAGCGGCTATCGCCCTAGACGCGAACCAGTCGTTTTTGGTCTAATGTTGGGATGAACGACGATCCCAACACCGGAAAAACTGCTCGACCCTTCAACAAACCGCCTTCTCAAGTGGCTGGATCGAGCCTACTATGGCCCGACAGTGCCCGTGGATCCCCCGTTCGGGAAACTGTGATGTTATTTCCACATTGACAAGGCCTCAAGCTTTCTGAGCTGGGACACCAAATCCAAAGTCTGCGGGATCGTATCTGCCCAACGGACGGGTCTGCACGGGAACTAACTAGTCGCCGTCGTACAGGCACGATTTGCGACGGTGTTACTGACGGAGTTTTCCTTGGACTTGAGAAGCAGCACGATGTATCGCGGAGGCGATTCTAGCCTTCCGGAAGTTTGCGGAGGAGGGTTTTGAGTGTGAAGATCCAGGGTGACTAGTACGATAATAGCATCCTTTTTTTCTCCTCTCACGGAACTGAGAAAATGGGATTTTTTTGTCCATATCACCGTTGTAGACCTAAACGCCACTCAGAGGCGATATACAAACCCCAGGCTCTTACCGTCGGGGAACAAGACACGATTCCGACATACAACGGCGTCCGCCAGAACCTTACCATTAATATCTTGACGGCGCGAGGTCTGTCGCCTCATGAGTAAAAGCACCTATACTAGTAACATGTCCGTTTCAATACAAATTCGTGCACACGAGGGCCAGGCCGTGGCACCAGCGACTGTGGCAATAATAAACAACGAGCCCCATTTTTCTTTTTACCGTTACCGTAATGTCTGTAGCAAATCGAGGCACAGAATCGTGTGTGTGGTTACAGCGGACTGCGCTGTAAAATCGGAGTCCAATTCAGAATAATGTTAAACGGCGAACAGCGAACTTTGAGCTTGCTCGAGCCTGAGATCGCCGTTGGTGCCTTGGTTTTTTGGGTTTTGGGGTTTTGGTTGTTCACGCCCCAAACTTACAACGAACTCGACTGCCAGTCGAACGGGATCGATTCAAAAGAGTAGTAGCAAGAATATCGATAGCGATGTACATAAGTAACTAACATACACCCCTCCAAACTCTAAACTCCAGCTCATTCGTTCGTAGTACAAATCCGTCCTTCTAAAGCCAAAAAAAAAAGAACAAGCCGTGTATGCATATGTGTGTGTGTGTGGAGCCAAATGTGCATGTGGATGTACCAGGCAGAAAGAGGATGTGGATGTACCGGACAGAAAGAGGAGAGGAGAGGATGCAGCAAGATGGTGATGATGATGAGGAGTATACGTAGGAGAAAACACTGGCAGAGAAAACGAAAAAGGAGGATGGATGGATGATGGTCTATGTGGCAAGCAAGGATGGTTAGAGATAGACGAGTCCGCCAAAAACAAACGCAAAACAAAAAACAAGACAAGACCGGGTGGTGGTGGTACACGGCGCAGCAGGGCAGGGGATCCGGATGTACATTTTGGATTTTGGAAGTTTTGCAGCCGCGGGTTGCCGTCCCGGGGAGGGGTCATCACTCAACTCACTCCTCATCCCTCGCAAGACAAAGACTCCCGCCCCAGCTCGGCGCAAGCACATCGTGCGCAGCCATCTGCCACGTCCCCTCAAACGTATCCGCACCGACGAGGTGCCCGGATATGAAGAACGTCGCGAGGCCGATAGTGCGGTTGCGCTGCCAGTGTTTAAACATCAATACGGGAGGACAAGAGGAATGAAATGAAATGAAATAGGCGTATAGGAATAGGAATAGGGAGTGAGGAAACGCAAACGCACCGGCCGCATGACGAGCCCAATCAAGCCATCCCACGGACGCACGCGCCCTGAAAAGTCGTAGTGGTGCCACGCCTGGCCGTGGTGTGGGTCTGTCTTCAAAGAGTCGAGTCGAAAGATTGAGCAATCATATCATGGGAAGAGAAGAAACAAAGGAAGAAGAAGAAACAAGTACTCACCTCACCAGTAAACACGACGTCCTGGACGCCATCGCACAATGGCTCCCAGCCCTCATTGTCTTCAGCAGTCCATTCCGGCCATGGACTACTGGGGTTCAGACTGTGGCTGGATTTGTGTTTGTGAGAGCCAGAGCCGGAGCCGGAGGGAGAGGCGGACGAGGATGAGGATCGGTTGTTGTCCGAATGCGTGCTCGACGTCGACTCACCAGATTCATCTTTGGCCCTCCTCCTCCTCGCCTCGGCTCTCTCCCTAACACACCCTGGACACCGATCCACATCATGTACGCCCTCGCGGACCACGCGTCCGTCAAGCAGCGTCTCGTACAAATGCGGCTTGCCCTGATCCTCTTGCGGCACGCGCACTTCCAGCTTCCCTCCTCCCGCATCCCTCGCCGTCGTCCCAGCTGGAAACCACCCATTCGCCATCCCCTCGTCCCCAGTCGTGCTCTTTGCTGGGGCTGGTGGGGCGGGCGTCTCCGGGTAGAACCTGCGCCGTCGTCGTTAACGTAGGTAGGAAAAGGTGTACAGAGAAAACAACTCACGACCAATGTTCCCTGATTCGCATATACACCGGTCTCGGAGCTGCAACGAAATCTTCCCTGGTGAGTCCCGCTGGGGGATATGCTCCGCCGGGTGTGTTGACCAACGCAGTGTATGGCTGTTCGGCGGGCATCTGCATCAAGGTTAGATAGAGTAAGGGAGAGCGAGACGAGCGAGCGACGTACAATCATCGTGCCAGCCCACATCCCCGCAAAACTTCCCAGCTGATAGACGCGTCCGATACGACCTGGCGCGGGAGCACGATTATCGGAGCTTTCTTGTTCCTTCTCATATCCGCGACATATCCTTGCCCGCCAGCGCTCGTCCCGTTGCCGTTGCCGTTCCGTCTCTTCGTCTTCATGTATCGCGTCAGCCGGATCGACAGCTCAAACATCCTCCAGCCTGGAGGTCGACGCAATGGGCACCACCTGCCGCTCAAACCGTACAATCGGCCTCGTATTCTTCTCGACCAGATCTGCCTGTGTCGGGCCTACGGGCGTTGGGCCTTGATTCCCGCCTGCGACCCAGCGGCGCTCAAAGTCTGCACGGTCGAGCGGGAGGTGTGCGGGGATGCCCATGCGGCTGGCGGCTTGGAAGCGCGCGAAAAAGAGGAGGCGGGCGGGTGGGGCGCAGAGGAGTTTGGGTGTATTGCCGTTGCCGAGGATACGGGCTTTGGCGTTAGAGGACGATGACGACGACGAGGATCGACGTTTCCGACGTTTGTCCAGCGCGTATATGGGATATTCGCCATGGAAGGTCGGTACCGTCATTGCGTTGGTTCCAGCAGCAAGGCGGGCTCGGACAGCGGGGAGGAGCGGGATTGTGTAGTGGTGCGGCGGGGCAAGGGCAGATGCGTACGGGAAGGACGTCAAGCAAGAGTAAGAGAGTCGCGGATGAGGGTACTCACCCGAAACGGTGCTACGACAAATGGCAGCACGAGAGCCATAATGTTCTGGCGAACGATATCGCGTTCCGCAGAGAGGGTTTCTGGTTTGTTTTCAGATTAGAGGCGAGTGCTTGGGAATACAGACATACCTTTGGACTCGAAGAACCACAAGACCCACAGGGCTGCTGCACTAGCGTTCGAGTCGCGTGGCCAACCGACACGCCATGCCTGTGAGCCGTCTGGGGTCGGGTCCCGCTCGCCGTATCTGCCCTCCCACAATCTGGCTCGTATCCAACGCAGGGCGAATGCACGGGCACCAGCCCAGCCGAGCTGCCGCTTGTTCTTCGCTCTCCCGATTGCATCGTCATCGTCGTCGTGGGTGTTGGCAGCAGGTGGCGGCAGTGCATACGACAGTGCGGTGAGTGCGGGCTTCTTGACGTCGTCCGCTCGGAGGAGGGTGTATGCGAGCTGGCACCTCCCGGGCTAGGTCTTGCTGTTAAGCTTCAAGCTTCTCTTGCGCCGACGTTTTCCGTGTTAATTGTGATGCGTGCTCGACGCTGGTTGCGGGAAGAGATCCCTGTGGACGTGTTAGAGGATGAAGCCCGAAAAGCTCGAGTCTTTACTTGCGAGATGCTGGTTTTTGTCGACTTGATGAAGCCGTTCCAGTGACAAATCACTGTGCCGTGATCACATCTCTGTTCCCTCCACGATGGACCGCGACGGCTGTCTATCCGAAATCACTTATAAAACCACACTCCCTTCGTGCTAACACCGAACAATGCCGCCCTTCCCTCAAGTCCAAGTGCTGAACGCCACCAGATTCCACACCCTTCCCGCTGACTTGTACATCCCCGTCGCCGTCTTCTTTGGCGGGACGTCTGGTATTGGGCAGGGTGTCGCTGAAGCGCTCTGTACGCATCTCTCGGGAAGACTGCACGTCATTCTCGTTGGCAGGGACGAGGTACAGGCTGGAAGGGTGCTGTCTTCGCTTGTGCCAGTGAGCGCAGTGGGACCGATTCGCGCGTTCGTCAAGGGTGATGTGGGACTGCTCTCCAGTACCCAGACGGCGTGCGAGGCGGTACAGCGCGTGCTTGCCTCTGAAGGTCTCGAGAGGATCGATTACCTCGTCCTCAGCGCAGGGTACAATTCGTGGTCGCGACACGGTATCACCGCTGAGGGACTCGACCTTCATCTGCAGATGCGGTGAGTCCTCCCTTCTTTGCTTTCTTTTGCATACATACATTGACCAAGTATTGCTAGCTACTACTACCGTGCTCTCGTCGCCACCCAGCTCATGCCCCTCCTCGAAGCCGTCTCAAGTTCCCGGCCGCCCGCGCACATCATGTCCATCCTTGGCGCTGGCTTCACCTCCGCTGTCGACCTCGACAATATCGGAAACGCCGTCAAGCCTCGCGATGGGTCCTTCCGCCCGTGTCTGCGCGGAATGCAGGCCAGCCACGTATACACGGACGCTTGGTTCGCTGTGCGTCTCTCCATCCTTGCGCCAACCATGTCACCGATAGTGAAAACAGCACCTCGCAGCAATCCACCCGGCTCTCTCATTCACCCACGCCCACCCGGGTGCCGTCCTAACCGCCGCGCTCAAGCTCGACCTGCCCGGCATCCTCGGGGCCCTGCTCAACTTCGCCATGAACTGGTGTGTTCGCCACGCCCCACGGCTGATCGGAGCTGTCCCGCCCAGCGAGTGCGGCGAGCATATGGTGTGGGCTCTGGGCGACGCAGAGCGTGGGGTTGAGCTGCGGGATCGGTATGGGGATGTTATTAGCAGGAAACAGTTTAGTGAGGGTGAGGGGATTGGGGAAGGGATGGAGCCGGTGCGTTTTTACTTTCCTTTCTCTTCGGCAAGATAGGCTGATGTCTGGGTGTAGGGAATGCTCAATGACACCTCGATGAAAGGCTACAGCCCCTCGGACCGCGCTGTCCATGTTATCGTCACGCATACCCAGGAGGTGTTTGCAAGAGTTCTCAAGCTGTAGACCTCTATAGTAATAATGAATTCCACCACGTTGCAAAACTGATCTCACACAACAGGCCATTGAGCACAACATCACCATCCACCACCCACTGGGTACAAACCTTAAGCTTATTTTATTTTGTGAAAACTACTGTCATAAAATAACCTCATAATTCGACAGTATTTAGTGGGCTATATAGGTGTCAGTGTGTTGATACAATTCCGCTTCTCCAGCATGTGCTCCTGAACTTGAAGCTCCTGTGCATGTGTGTGTTTACCGTCCCAAGGTTCTGAGTGTGGCAGCAAGGTTGGTTGCTGCCCGAATGGTCCTGGGGTGCTCAGTGCCAAACAGCTTGGTGCGCTTCTCCAGCACCTGTTCCTGTAGTGCCTGTGCATCTGTATACCGTCCCAACTTCCAGAATGTTGCAGCAAGGTCAGCTGTTGCCCGCATGGTGTCGGGGTGCTCAGTGCCCAGCAGCTTGGTCTGCTTCTCCAGCACCTGTGCTTGCAGCTCATGTGCATCTGTGTACCGTCCCAACTCTCTGAATGTTGTAGCAAGGTTGGCTGTTGCCCGAATGGTGTTGGGGTGCTCAGCACCAAGCAGCTTGGTCCACTTCTCCAGCACCTGCTCTTGCAGCTCCTGTGCATCTGTGTACCGTCCCAACTCTCCGAATGTTGCAGCAAGGCTAGCTGTTGCCGAAATGGTGTTGTGGTGCTCAGCGCCAAGCAGCTTGGTCCACTTCTCCAACACCTGCTCTTGCAGCTCCTGTGCGTCTGTGTACCGTCCCAACTCTCCAAATGTTGCAGCAAGGCTAGCTGTTGCCAAAATGGTGTCAGGGTGCTCAGTGCCAAGCAGCTTGATCCACTTCCCCAGCACCTGCTCCTCCAGTCTCTGTGCATCTGTGTACCGTCCCAACTTCCTAAATGTTCCAGCAAGGTTGGATGTTGCCCGAATGGTGTCGGGGTGCTCAGCGCCAAGCAGCTGGGTCCGCTTTTCCACCACCTGTTCCTCCAGCCTCTGTGCATCTGTGCACCGTCCCAACTTTCTAAATGTTCCAGCAAGGTTGGATGTTGCCCGAATGGTCTTGGGGTGCTCAGCGCCAAGCAGCTTGGTTTGCTTCTCCAGCACCTGCTCTTGCAGCTCCTGCGCATCTGTGTACCGTCCCAGGCGCCAGAATGTTGCAGCAAGGCTAGCTGTTGCCAAAATGGTGTTGGGGTGCTGAGCGCCAAGCAGCTTGGTCCACTTCTCCAACACCTGCTCCTGTAGTGCCTGTGCATCTGTGTACCGTCCCAGGCGCCAGAATGTTGCAGCAAGGTTGGCTGTTGCCAGCATGGTGTTGGGGTGCTCAGTGCCCAGCAGCTTGGTCTGCTTCTCCAGCACCTGCTCTTGCAGCTCCTGTGCATCTGTGTACCGTCCCAACTCTCCAAACGTCACAGCAAGGTCAGCTTTTGCCCGAATGGTGTCGGGGTGCTCAGCGCCAAGACAAGCAACACTCCTCATGAGTATGTTACTTCGGAGGGTCTCTGCTCTTCTGAACATTCCTCCTACTTGAAAGACATCTCCAAAGGGACCTTCAAACCCAGTACTTCTTATGTCACCATCCTCTAAGAACAGCATAATATGCACCAGCAATCTTACTCTTTGCATGAAATCCATACTACATGCTGCAGCCATTCCCAGAAGAGCAACCATTAATTTTCTTTGGCCAACCAGATCACCAATTATCGTCTTTGCCCATTGGTGTACCAGGGGATGAATTGAATATGCATCGTTTTGGAATGTCATAAGAGAGTAATCACAGATGTCTGACATCATTTCTCCAAATGCCAGGCTGTTCCACTTTGAGTCTGCACTCCTAAACTGTGACAGGAAGTCTAAAGTTGGCTTCAATGTGTCAAGGGTGGGATCAAGTGGCCCATTTTGAGGTGTATATTTAGACGCCCTTTGGAAGATATCTTCAGTAATCCCCTCAAAATGGATGAAGGAGCACAACTGCAGAAATTGAGCAGCAAGGGGTCCAAGCTGATCAAAGCTGATCTGCCATGTGGTATACACAGTCCATGCATAGTCCTGGGACTGCTCCGGCCTTTTGCTCAGCAGGGTAGCCTTGTTCTCCTGATAAAGTTGGATATATTTTGAAATATCCTGCTGCATGGGAGGGTTTTTTGAAATGAATGCTGCTGCTTGTACTATTGCAAGTGCAAAGCAGTGGAGCTCCTGGAACAAATATATTAGACCATATCATAACTGAATCATTTGGAATACCTGGACTATTTTTCTTGCATGGATTTTGTTCACATTAGTCACCAGCTCCACACCAGCTCTACTGAGCAACAGAATAACCGCATCATTGAGGGATAAATCAGAGATATGGATGGCCTTTTGTCGTGACCCAGTATGAACCCAGAGGCCAGGGTTCCGTGAGGTAATCAAAATGTTTCCATGAGCACATTGGGGAAGATATGTTCCAAGGTCCAGATCTGGTTTATCCGCATTGTCAAACAGAAGCAACCATTCAGCTTGGTTCACTTTCAGCCATGTTTGCACAGCTTCTAATGTATCTCCAAGTTTCTTGGCCATTGCTATCTGCTTGTAACCCGCTTCAATTGTGTCTGCACTACTTGCATTGATCTTGAACTGGTCAGTAAATCTATCAGTCACATAAGTTGTATTTTCATAGTTTTTAAATGCTGTCAAACCTGGATCCAGACTCTGCAATAAATTTCAATGCAATCTGGGTCTTTCCAGCTCCTCCCAGACCATGGAGTAGCACAACTTTCTGCTCCTTCTGCTCTGTTGGCTGGAAGAGCCTCTCCAACTGCAATAGGATATCTTTGCGACCTTGGAAGAATTTTGAGGGAGGAGGGCAGCTTCTTGTGGTTTTGGTTTGATTATCATCTGGATAGCATGTTAGAATTTAAAGCTTCGGATATTTTTGGATCATTGCCTTGAATAAGTCTCTGTTGGAAAATGCTGTGCCCAGAGTCCAGCACCTTCATGGGAAGAAGATTGTGTGAAGTTTGACTCTTTACACAGTCCTGAAGCCGGTGATTGAGCATATGGTCAATTCCACCCCATCTTAACACAGCTTCTTGAAAGCTATGGACCAGCACTGTATGTCCAGACTGCGCGTCAAGGTAATCAAATAGTATTTGAACCTTCTTCAGAAGATTATGGTTGTGATTCAAAGT
The DNA here is from genome assembly GCA_029282125.1 of Mycena amicta. Taxonomy (NCBI): domain Eukaryota; kingdom Fungi; phylum Basidiomycota; class Agaricomycetes; order Agaricales; family Mycenaceae; genus Mycena; species Mycena amicta. The sequence goes on from JARIHP010000058.1 coordinate 123,751, forward strand.
TGCACGGATAGGGCTTGTGAGGTTGTCCAAGATGGCTTGGATCACATCACTAATGCTTCCAGCTAATGCATCTTCAATCTGTGATCGTGCAAGTTCAGGGTTGAAGGTGTCTGCAAACCACCTAAAATATTGATGGATGTCAAGACTGAACTGCTTCAGGATCAACATACCTCGACCCATTCAGTGGGTGAAGGGCCACCAATTGTGGATCATTACTTGGTGTAATCTGAGTAGCATGAGAAGTTTGATTCAAAGTTGGATTGGTGTTGGGAACTGCCAAGAGCTAGAGGTATTGAATGCATATATCACTAGGTGCCAGCATGCATACCTCTAGTTCCTCTTGGAGGTCTGTGATATTCTTCTCATAGGAGGCGATAGCACCGGTGATATCCCTCGGAAGGACAAATTGTTTGAATTTCAGGCGTCCATTGAATGTTGCCTTCTTGATCTCTTCAATTTTCTCTGATACACCAACCAAAAGTCTAGAAAGTCAGATTTACTATTCTTTGAGCATATCCAACACTCACTGTTGGAAATACTGGCACTTCTCCCTCAACTGCACTGTGCTTGTATCACCGGAGTGAGCTTGGATTACATGTTGCAGGGTTTGGAGTGCACTGAGTATCTTCTCGAAGAGATCTTTCAGCACTTCCTGATTGTTCTTCATTTTCTGGGAGTATTTTGAGTAGAACTTGAAGGGAAATAGAAACAAAAACAACCTTCACTTCCTCCAGCAACACCACAACACTTTGGAAGATGTTCTCGGCTGGGGTGAATGCTTCATTTGCATCGGCACCCAACTGAGCGCTCTGGAGAAGTGCATCGAGCCAAGTGATTGCGGTGTTGGCGGCTGTGCCAGCAGATGTCCTATCCGATGGTGAACCTGAGCGACTCGGAGAAGATCCACCACTAGTCATCCAATGACTCGGAGTAGCAGGTGTAGATGTCGCAGAGGAGGCTCGGGGCTGGGGACGATGCGGCGTGGTCATGGTGAGAAGACAAGTAGCAGTGGACGGGCGGCAATCTGTCACTGGAGCGGGCGCCGCATCTCTGGTCTCAATCTGTTCTAATTCTGAACATTTTGATCACATAATGTTATGGCGCTCAGATGTGTCGGAACAACGGATGAGAACTTCGAAATAATCTATGCCAACCAGCGAAGTCTCAGGCGGTTTCGCCTTTCCTCCGGTCGGAGGCACCAACAAAATTGCGAAGAAGCAAAAGCCCCAGAAAGCATACTCAGATCTCCGTCTCTCCTCTCACTCCATCTCACCAGCGAGCACCAACCAAATCATAGCCGCAGCAACGGTTACGACGATAGTCTTTGACTTTGATATGGCTCGGCGCTCCGACTTGCGGACATCGAGACGACGGATGGGGATGCGGAGGCAATGGAGTCTTCTGGCAAGTATGGATACGAGGAGGGGAATGAGCCGGTTGGGAAGGACCGGAGATGGCGAGTGCCTGCGAGGCGACTGGGTCCACTATGCGCTAAGCCAGAGACGACGTTGAGACCGGTACACATTCGAGACCAACTCGAACCTTCGCAGTCGCACGGTACTGCTTTTCCTCCTCGGACATGGGGGACCGATGGCGATGGACGACGAGGATGTCGGAAATCGGAATCGGCCGGCTCTGCAAGTGTGCAGTGGGGTCTCGGTAGAAATTCGTGATCTATATATCCTTCAGAAATCGTGGCACACTAATGGAAACTACTCGAACCTTTAGCCAGCGGAACCTAAACTCGGTTCGGGCTCGAGCTTGGGCCAGCGCTGTGGAGACGCTTGGCTCTAACAGAGGCCGATAGCTTGCCGATAGCGATGGAGCGATGGACTGGGAGGAGGTGCGAAGATCGAAGGTCTACGAGGACCTTGGCGGTTTCGCACATGCTGCCAGTGACGAGCCGGAGGGTGTAGGGAAAGCTAACAGAGGAGGGTCTGGTCAGCGCGGATTGAGGCGATACATCGCAGGAGAAGGGAATAAATTGGTTGGAAGAAGGGAGTGGAGTGCCGAGAGTAATAGAAGAACGATATGGCGACGCAGAAGCGTAGGTACCGATACGACGTCCGGTATTCGCTTTTATATCCTGCGGCTGGCGATCTCTGCTCTACAGGGTACGAGTCTGAGTGAGAATCGTCGAGGAAAACCGCGGAAAGTAGACGCACGTAGGTGATCAGTTTTCCACTGCAAAGAACGACAGTAGCTTCCTGGCTACAGAGATTCAGTTTCAGAGGGAAAACCGGCGGCGTATCGCAATTAGCACTGACACATCCTTAAGCTCGAAGCCCACGTAATCTTATCTACCGCGGAGACCTTCAGGTTGGTCACATCTGCAGAGCGCCGGGGGCGGAGGCAGCGCAGAGAGCGGCGGCACCGGCGATGGTGAGAGATTATCACTTTGTGCATTGCGGGGCAAAAGGCATCGAATCGAAACCAGTGTGGTTCGAAAGCGGAAGGTTTCCGACTGGCGGTGATGATATGAGGGGAACGCAGGGGCGGCACATTGAGTGGCTGAAAACGAAGAGGGAAGAGATGCTGTTTGCTCGTTTCGGGGTCGAAAATGACTCGAAATAACGGGCAAAGATGGCATTTGTCAGTGAAACACCACTCAGGTCCGCTGGGACTAGCCACCACTTTCGTCCTGGGTTGAAGTCGAGGTCAAATCGGAGTGCATTCGAGGCACATTCAACATACATAGCATCGGTCGACGTAGAAGACAAGAGCGGTACCGGCGTGACGTGATCACCGTGACCACTTCGTCTCCGACTGCGAAACTGTGCGAAAGGCCCTCCTTCGGTCTACACACCCAGCCATGCCTTCATTCCCATCGAATACCCGCGTAGAACGCCAACTCTACCCGGACGCCGCCGACATCCCGTCGTCGTCTGTTTGCGGACCTCCGGAATCGGGCCAGCATCGCTGAGGCGCTCCGCTGGCCAGGAAGAGCTAGATGCTATGCCACTGCACCAGGGACCCACTTCTGGTCGAGGGCGATGTAGCGGGCTCTCCAGCACCCAGACCTAGCGAGGCGATACAGCGCTTGCTTGCCTCCGAAGGTCTCGAGGGCATTGACTACCTCGTCTTGAGCGCGGGTGCAATGCATGGTCGCGACACGTTCATCTGCAGATGCGGTGAGTCTTTCTCTTTTGCTTTTCTTTTCTCAATGCACTGACGAGGTACCGCCAGCCACTACCTTTCCTCCGGTCTCCTCCACCCTATCCGAGACGGCTCGCTCATATCCCCACCTCCAAATCGACCTCCAATCCCGACTCTGCTGATATTCCGCCGTGTATTGGGGCCGGACATCGCTGAAGCGCCGTGGAGGCATCTCGGGAGGACTGCACGTCATCCTCGTCATCAGGGACGAGTTAAGTGGGTCTTTCAGCGCTCCCAGAAGACCCCAGACGACGTGTGAGGCATACCGATATGGCGCTCGCTTGCCTCTGAAGGTCATTGATTACCTCGTCTCGCGCCGTGGATACAATTCGTGGTCGTAGCGCTGAGGATCTGGTGAGTCTTCTCTTCGCAGCTTTCTTTTCTTCGTTATGATTGACGGCGAAGTATCACTAGCTAGCACTACACGCGCTGTCGTCACCACGCAGCTATTCTCCTCCTCAAAGCCGCTTCCCGCACACACCCACGCTTGTTCTTTGTAGGTCTTTCCCCGCTACCTTCGAGGCATACTCATCTCATCTCAAAAACAGTGCCAGACGCTCACCCCGACCCCGTCCTCTCCCGTCCCCGAGCTCGATTTGCTCGGCTTCTTTGGTATTTGAATGTTAGTAGCGGGGGAAGGTTTAGCGAGGGAGGCGCGGATGGTCCTGCATCGGTGAGTGTTCCTTCCTCTTCAGCGAGCGAATGCTCAATGGACCCCGCCTCTCAGACGTCGCTGTATGTGTTTACCACAGTGCTCAAGTAGAAGACGACGATGACCTTCTCTCGCGACGAAATCCAATCCTATTCTACTCGAAGCCCTCAATTCGACTCGAAGCGAACGCTATACCTGTACCTCCTTCTTGATCATCTCCCTAACAACCCGCCGTATACCACGTTGTGTACGTCGTTCACCGTTGCCACTGCTTCCCGCTCGCTCATTTCACTCAAGACACTACTTTGCCGCTAATTAAGCGCTCTTTCAGCTAGCGAATTTTTTTTTTTTTTTGGGGGGGGGGGGGGACACATTGTGTGCTGGGACGACTCAGATCGTGGTGTCGAGCTGCGGGATCGGCAGTTAAGCGAGGGTATGTTTCCCTTTCTCTTCGCCAAGTCAAGAGAGGCTGATGATGATGTAGCCCTTCGGACCTGTTATCGTCAAGCATAGGATCGTCAAGCATAGGATGTGTTTGTAAAAGTTCTCAATTGACACGAAGTTATACCTGTTAAGACTATAGTAACGAATTCTACTTTGCAAACCCCTGCGCCTGCATCTCCTTGTCGATAATCTCCCGAATCACCAGCTCATGGTTCTGGAACCCAGTCAACGCCTGCACCAAGCGCCCTTTACTCTCGACATCCCTCTCGATCGCCTCGTCCAACTTCTTGCCCCCATCCGCGAGATAATCTACTTCCTGTGCGTACGGCACGTCGCCGTCCCACTTGCCCGTGAAGCCAGGTGTGAGTGGGTCTGTAGTGAGACGGTGGGCGAGACGCGGCGCGGGAGCACGGTCGACGGCGGGGGCGGAGTACGCGCGGGCCATGTCGGTGGGTTTGGCGATGCCGGGGAGGATGTGTGCGACGCTGGGGTCCGAGGCGACTGTCGCGGGGAGCGTGCGCAGTTTCTCGAGCAGGCCGGCGGGGATGGTGCTGTGGTGGACTCCAATCTCGGCACAGGCAAGCACTTCTGCGACGGAGAGATACCTGACCATTCGTTAGTGGGATAATCAGGGAAAAGAAAAGCAAAGGAAACGTACGAAGCAGACTTGATGAGCGGCTGCTGCTGGCCCGTCTCCTTTGCGCGTCGCTTGTACACCTCGAAGATCTTGAGCACGCGCGGGATCATTGGGTGCTCGAGCGCGGGGTCGGCCAGGTCCGGCCAGTATTTCTCCTTTTCGCGATGGGCGCGGGTTTCTACGACGTCGATTAGCCATGCAATGGAACGAGGATATGCAGACGCAGACGCAGACGAACCGTTATGATATGGGCTGATGGAGAGACAGCCGGCTTGTGCGGCAGCGAGGGCTTGAGGGAGACCGAAGAGCGATGTGCCGAGGGTGCGGATGCCTTCTTTGTTGAGCTGTGCGGCGGCGACCATCGCAGGGCCTGTAGTGGGGATCTTGATGCAGAGACGGTCCCTGGAGCGGTGATATGAGTACAAATGGCATATACGAGGAGGATGAACAGAAACGCACTTGGTAATCCCAACCTTGGCGAGTGCGTCGACGTAGCGGCGGGCGTGGTCGAGGACCTCTGTGAGTGAATGAATGAGCTCAAGTTTTGAGTTGGAAAAGAAACGTACTCTGCGTATCGTACGCCTGGAACGGCGAAACCTGCACGAGAACGCGACCCGAGAGGTTCTCGAAGTTGTCAGCGCAAAGCAGCGCAGTCTGTTTTCTCATCAGAGTCCGTCCGGCGGCCAGAAGAAGAAGACGAGACGCACCACACGGTCATAAACCGCCTCCCATCCCTGGCTGCCATACTCCTTGACGGCGTTCTCGATGTGCTTGCGACTCGTCGGGGCCTCCATCTGCATCCTGACGAGACCCTGGTTGCTGGTCATGTCGTGGGGCTTGAACGGCAGTGCCTTGGCGACTGCGGGGTCCATGTTGTCGACGTCGACGTGCAGCTGCTCCTCGAGGAGCTCGATGAGGGTCTTGGGCGACATCGTTGTCGTCGTAGTGGGGGGAGAGAAGCGGTTGCGAGGTAGGGAGCAACCAAGCGCATTTTGTGTTAACCCAGAGGCCCACGCACGCAGGTATGGCCCCTCGGAGGAGTATCTCTGTGCCGAATGCGACACACAGTACAACGCACACAGGGCAACTGTGGAGCGGTCCGGAGCCGGCGCAAATTTGCCATTGCCAAGACGGGACGATGAGGGGTTCAGGTTGGCTTTGGGTGGGCCACGGCGCAATGTACCGACGTTGCTGGAATCCTCAAATCCGACATGAAGAGGATGGACGAAGAGAGAGAGGAATCCTGTGATGACGATGGCAATAATGATGGGGATTCAGACTCTTCCGAAACCGTCACGAAGAACGGCCCGGTTGAGCTCCTCTCTCTTTTTCCAACGTTACGCGCAGCAAGCCAAGTCAACCAACTCCTTTCATGTGCCTGACGGACCGGACGATACCCCGGACAGCCTGGGGCGGAAAATCGTTAAATGCAGCTCGAAAAACGACGCGTCAAAATTCGCCGTAGCCTCGTCCCAGCCTGAGCTATGTCGTCGCACTCGCTCCCCCACAGCGCCAGCGCCAGTAACGAGAAGGCGTCCATCGAGCAGCACGAGAAGGAGCTCGCCATCGATGAAGCGCCCGTCGACCTCGACAACAACGTCAACGCAAAGTACGTTTCCTTCGAGTTGTACAGCGAATCGGCTAACTCCAACCGCGCAGGATAAAAAACCCGCTCAAGGACATTCCCAAAGCGACGCTCTTCGCCCAGGTCGCGTCCTTCTGCGCCGAGCACGGCTTCTCCGACCGCGTCTCCCTCTTCCAAAAAGCTGCGCTGGTGGCCCAGAGCCCAGCGTACTTTGAGGACATCGAGGAGCTGGACGAGCAGGACCGCTATCATCTGCGCCGGGAGATCACTCGTTCGTCGTTTCTTTGTTGTTCTTTCGAGTGCTTACCTGCGGTTACACAGATAAATGGAGCCTGCCGTTCCCGCTGTATTTCGCCATAGGCGTCGCGTCGCTTGGGTCGGCCATCCAGTACGTCGCTAGCGTATTCGCCATATCCGGCGCTGACGCATTCTCGTAGGGGTTGGGACAACACCGGTGCGAATGGCGCGAACGTGTCTTTCCCACTCGAATTTGGGATCAAGAGCAACACCTGGCTTGTCGGCTGCATCAACGCTGCGTGCGTAAACGTCTTCCAGCACTGGCAAGCGCGCTGACCTTTCGCAGACCGACGATTATTGGCATGTGGGCTTGCTGGTTCGCGGACTTGATGAACAACTACGTCGGTCGTCGCGGGACTATCTTCATAACCGGGCTCTTGTCAGTCTCCTCCTCCTTCGCCATGATACACAGCCGCTGACCTGTACATCCAGCTGCGTCTTCCCCGTCCTCGGCCAGGCCTTCACCCGCAACTGGTATGAGCTTCTCATCTGCCGCCTGCTCATGGGCTTTGGCATGGGTATTAGTACGTCGTCCTACAAGTCTCCAACCTCACCTCTAATGCCGAGTCCAAACCAGAGATCACCACGATCCCCATCTTCACGTCCGAAGTCGTCCCCGCAAACGTCCGCGGCGGGCTCACGATGACCTTCCAGCTCTGGGTCGCCTTCGGCATCCTCCTCGGCTACTCGTCCAACCTCATCTTCTATCGCATCGGCCGCCTCGCATGGCGCTTCCAGCTCGGCGCCGCGTTCGCCCCAGCCATCCCGATCCTCATTCTGATCTGGCTCGTACCCGAGAGCCCGCGCTGGCTCTTGAAGAAGAAGCGGTTCGAGGCGAGCTTCAAGAGTTTCTGTCGCCTGAGGAACTCCGAGTTGCAGGCTGCGAGGGATCTGGTGAGTTTTCTTTGATGTGTTCTGAGGAAGGAGATGCTCATAATCCTTTGTCCACAGTACTACGCCCATGTCCAGCTACGCGCCGAGGACGAGGCGTTCGGCGGCAGCACGTATTTTGGTCGCATTCGGGATCTGGTCGTTGTTCCTCGTCTGCGCCGGGCGTTACTTGGCGGGTGGATTGTGATGATCGCGCAACAGGTGAATGCAGCGCAGCCTCATCGAATTGAATCGAATGCTGACCACCCATTATGCAGTTCGCTGGCTCCTCCATCATCTCCATCTACTCCACCAGCATCTTCTCTGCCGCGGGATACGGCATCAGGACATCCCTGCTCGTCTCCTGGGGCTTCGGCTTTGTCAAATTCGTGTTCGCCTTCCCCGCCGTACGCACCATCGACACCTTTGGGCGGCGCAACCTGCTCCTCGCGACGTTCCCCAACATGGCATGGATGCTGTTCCTCGTGGCCGGCGCATTCACACTCCCGACCGACAACTCCGCGTGTCTCCCGCTCATCGCGACGTTCATCTTCCTCTTCGCGGCCGTGTACGCGCCTGGCATGGGCCCCGTCGCCAACGTCTACGTCTCCGAGTGTTTCCCGCTCAGCCATCGCGAGACGGGCGGTGCCTCGGCCATCTTCATGAACAACTTCTTCTCCACCATCCTCGCGCTCAACTTCCCATCCATGCTCGTCAAAATGGGCACCACCGGCGCCTTTTGCTTCTTCGGCGCGACCAACGTCGTCGCCCTCGTCACCATATTCCTGTGGCTCCCCGAGACCAAGCAGCGCACGTTGGAGGAGCTCGACTATATCTTTGCGGTGCCCACAAGGACGCATGCAAAGTACCAGTGCACCGTGTGGCTGCCCTGGTTTGTGAGACGGTATGTCCTGTGGCAGAAGGACGCGACGCTGGAGCCGCTGTACCATCTCGAGGGCGTTGTGGGCGATGGGGCTGGGACGAAGGTGGAGCATAACTTCCATTAGGGGGGATGTCTGCGACGAATACGATTGATACGATACGCCTCGTTTTTATGTATGTACTGTATGCGCCTTGAAATGAATACGTACGGGATTAAAGGCCTTGACAAGATATACATGTCCGTCCGTCCAACGTTAACGAACCCATGCGATAGTGCGCCACCATTAGATCGAAGATGGAAGGTAAATCTCGACCCTGCGCTTCCGCTCTACGAGGTCCTCTGCGACGTCCCAATACGTTCGAATACCGGGCAATGCCACGCTGTCGTACCAATGTTTATCTATAGCGATGACCCATCTTGCATCGCGCGCAAAATCCGGCTGGCTGAGTAGCCTCTGCTCGGCTATTCGCGTGTCGTGCACTCCCCGCAAGCCAACAAAGGATACGCAGCCCTGAGCAGCGCTCGAGGAAGGTGGTGAGGATGGAATATGGGAGCGTGTCGTAATCCACGGCTAGGTGGGTCAGCGACGGTTGAGTGCATACGAACGACACGATGCGCAGAGTGTCCGCCGAGTCGGAAAGCACGTCGAGGATTTCCAGATGGGTGAGCCTGGCGAAACAGCGGAGGGGGCAGGATTCTGGTGTGGGATATTCGCTCGCTGGAAATATGTCTCCGAGGCAAGCGATCCTCGGCATACGGGAGAGCATGTTCGGGATATCCTGGCGGTAGACTCGGCGGTCCCTTCCATTCCCTCCGATGGCTAGATGCGTCGTCCCGGTGCACAAGCTTATCAGTGTGTCAAATTTGTTGATGGATTGAGGTGTGTGTATAATCATATGTCGCACCGCCGCTGCAAAGAAGGCTGGGGGTTTGGTTTCCACGGCCAGTAACAGCCTTTGCAGCTGGGGGGAGACGGAAAGGTCAATTTGAACGGATTTGTATAGGATGGGTTCGATCCTATATGAATGGATGAACAGTCGTAAGTTGCCATTAAGATGGATCAAGTACGAACCATTCGAACACTCGTCTAGCAACACAGAGAAGGGAGACAATGCCCTTTCGATTGGTCAGTGCCACGATTTCGAAGATCTCGCGCTCGAGTTCGGGCGAAAATCTTGGACAATCGAATTCGGCCATGGCAAGAGAGAAGACAGGCGAGCAATTGATCCGTTGCCGTGGGTACGGAGATCATGATGCTGACACACCGTCACTGCTCCTATGCAATCGCCACGACTGCCACCCGAACTCGAGCGAGAGATCTTCGAAATCGCCGCGCTAACCCGTCGAAAGGACTTCGTCTCCCTTCTCTGCGTTGCTGGACGAGTTTTTGAATGGTTCGTCATCGTGCTGCTGCCAGTACGGAAACCACATTGATATTGTGTCGTAGGATTGAGCCCATCCTCTATCGATCCATTACAGTCGGACACATCTCGGACCTTCGATGGCTGAGCCGGGCTCTCAAATCCAAACCCTCAGCCTTCTTCGCTGCGGCCGTGCGCCATATCGTCATCTACCAACCTGATGCCCTCATAGAGTTTCACGCTCTTACGTCGATCTGCACCGGGACAACACACCTTGCGATAGCCCCGCACCCTCCAGCATGCCCCGAGAATCTCCCAATGTTGGTAGAACGCATGCCTGCTATCCAGCGCCTCGCCGCCTCGCTCCGCAGCGGATTTCCAGCCAGGAAATACCCGACACTGGAATCCTTCCCACTCCAAAATTTCACAGCACTCACCCATCTCGAAATCTTCGATGAATTTTCGGACTGGGACACGGACACTCAGCGCATCGTGGCGTTTGTGAGCGCACTGCCGTCGCTAACCCACCTTGCCTTGAACTCCGATGAGTCCGATCTCCCGCATTCAGTTCTTGCCAGCTTCCTTGAGCGCTGCCCAAATCTGCGCGTCCTCTGTTGGCTCACGAGCAGCCAAGAGGAAGCACCCCTCCGTGCAGCTACGCTCCTCATGCGTCTAAATTCTTCCCCCGATGTGCGCTTGGTCTCAGTCACTTTTGACGAATGGGATGAAGGCGTGTCATTGCCGGGTCGTCGGACCTACTGGGACACGGCGGAGGACCTTATCGAAAGGAAACGCAAGGGGGAAATTGACGGTGAGTCCCGACATTTTACTTTTCAACTTCGATGTAACCTCGGCGCCCTAGTGACATGGCCTATCGCGCAGTAGACGCCGTCCTCGATCAGTTGAAAGCTACTTTAAGAAGCTTGTCAATGGGCTCGAGCATCTACCCATCGAAGGCTCTTTACCAACATATTCTCATTGATTATTACATTTTGTTGGCTTCGTTCCCGATAGTATGATTATGAACAGTGCTGGGGATACAGGCGGCATGAAACGTGTTTGGTATCGGCTTGCGCATGACGATATGGCGCACCGTTAGGCGAGAACTCGACGGCCACGCATAGCAGGTACAGATGCTGGAATGATAGCGCAGCGCGCCGGTTTCGAATATTTCGCGTGCGAGCTCAGGCGGCAATCGCGGACATTCGGAATTGGCCATAATGGGGGCAGGAGACAAGATGTAAGGACCCTCGTGACTGCGATCGCAACTTTTCTTAAAATCCATAAACATCGACAAGTATGGCTGTATATCGCAGATATAACGGCAAGTCGTAAATAAAGAGCCCTCCATGTTACTCCATCTTCTCAAACTCCACCTCGCTACTCGTACTCGACAGCTCCGTCGATGTTGTGTGGGGCATCGCGAGCAATGCATCTGGCGCCCTATTCGAGTTTCTATCTGTTGCAGAGCTCTCACTAGCCGTCAAGCTGCGACTGCTACTCATCGCCGTCACCTTCATCTCCTTTGCCTTTGAAACTGACTTGTTCTTCCACGGTGCAAAACCGCCAGGCCCACTCGTCCGCGATTTCGGGGAGTGCCCGCTCCCGGGGCCAAAAACCGATTCGGAGTTGGCGAAGACGATCCCGGTGTTATCAATACGACGGCCAGGAGGCTCAGTGTCGTAGCTCGTAAATTGGTGCTCCAGGTGGGATTTATTCAGTGCGACGAGAATGATGATGAGGGTCGGGTATATGCCCTACTGCATATCAGCGAACGGAACAGAGGAACTGCTAGAACATACGGTTACGTGGTTCATCACCACCGTAGCATATTCCGTGTAAGCCGTTGGCTCAACTTGCGGGATGATGATAATGTTTTTGAGGATCTATATAGTGATGGGTCTGGAACGGTCGACAGAGAGGAGATGGGGAGAACACACCCAAAGCGTTGTATACACCGCTCCAGACTCCGCAAACAGCGCGAGGACGCTCTCGGCAAATGTACGGCTATTGGTGTCCTTGAGATAGGAACGAATCTCGCGTCGACATCGCCTGTCTGGGTTCAGACTCTGTCGTATTCAAGCAAATAGGACGAAGATGACCAAGCCTTGAATGCAATCATCGCGGTAGCCCAAATGTTGACGAGCGCGGACAATATGAGGGTGACGATGTCGATGACCAGCTCTCCTGGAGCGAGGAGGTGCAGGTGCCGAACGTTGGGAAAGCCGACACCGATTTGAGTGAGATTACAGAGGACTATGCCGGCTGGGAGGGTTGGTATCTTAACAGGCAACGAGCGGAGAGACGAAGTTGGACTCACAAAACAGTGCCGTGAGGAGGAAGGCGGCGGCGCCTAATACCCGTCGGCTGTGCCCGTATACGACGTAGACACGCCAGCAGACGACCATGTCACTGAGCATAGTCTGGAGCCTGATCAGTCCCAGACGTCCGAGGATTTTAGAGCTAGGAAATGCACCGAAATATTTGCAGCAATGAATTGCGAGATATGCAATGCTGTGTTGATCTTCACCCGCTGCGTCTGGTCCGGCGGTGGAGAGACTAGGTCGGCGCGAAGGAATATCATGAGGTCGTCACGCAAGAGATGGATGTCGATAGCCCAGTCCCAGGTGCTCATGGCAAACATCGTGAGGGTCACGCCAAGCATGAGCTTACTGGAGCGTCCGCGTACGCCATGAGTGCTAGGAGAAAAGGTATTTCAACGGTGCGGCGAAGGCGAGCGAGGAGAGCGGAATGCACATGAGAATGTAGCTTGATGTCGAAATGAGCACCGTGAAGATAGCTACAGCCCTTGTGAGCGGAGAAGACAAACGGGTCGAGCTAATAGACGCACCATAGAGGACCGTCTCGACGAGCAGCGGAAATATCTTGAAATTCGTCGTGCTCCTGAGATGAGTTGCGTGCAACTGGACCTCTTCAGCAGTGAGCGCGGAGACCATACTGACTGAGGCCTCGCAGGTAGGGTGGGACACCAGTGTCTTCGACAATCGCAAGTCAGTTATAGGATAGAGCTGTGCAGACGGGTTCCCGATGCTGTCAGATGAGGCCTACCACCGGCAAGAACCCATCTGGGTATGTGGCGTCCGAGAGTGAGAGTGGGAGTCCTCTAAAATTAAGATGCCCGGGAGTGGATGTGGGACCATCCGTCGATCTTGAAGTTGAACGGGTTGGCAGTTGGCGAGACTGAGCTGACGAGGGTCCAATGAAAGACGGCAGTGATGGGAAAACTCGGTCTGGGCGCAGATGTCTACCAGCAACAAACTCCGCCGGGAGAAGAGCTTGAACATGCATCCTATCTAGGACGAATCACTGCGAGACAGATCCATGCAGTTCATGGTTCTGCGAAGCACCGTCCGACACGACTCCAGAGTTGTCGAACAAACGACCAAGGTCCAGCGCGAAGGAGGGGAGCTTGTAAGTCTGCTGGGTTGGTTGGCGTTACTGGGACGCCTAGCTTCAATGGACGCATGTTTCACCAGCCGCGGCACAAATTTGGTCCATATCGCCGGTCATAGTTCTCGAAGAGATATTCGAGATGGGATGTATGCTCGAGGAGTTGGCCACTCCTCGCATGTGCGCGGCCTGGCAGCCACCGATTCAGTCGACGGCAGTCGCACGCTGCGGATGTGGTGGCGCTGAGCCTAGCGGTCTTCAGAGAGCACTGTAGCTTCCACTGAGGAGAATTGATCTCATTGAAATGCTCCTTCAACGGAGAAAGACGAAAGAAAACTTGACGATAGGAACTTGAATCATAGGATCGACTCTGCTGCAGAGTCAACTCGAAGCCAGCCTCGGGCCAATTGAAGGAGGGAATACCATTCTCATCGGGTTGCAAACAAGGAGGAGTAACACGAGTTCTGGGTGCGGCAGACTTGGAACAGCTGTTTCGAAAATTATTGGGGCCATATGGTCAGGGTAAGAACGCTGTGTGCTTTGTAAGCCGGATCTTCGGGTATGCGTGTAAGCGGCTTATTAAGCGCCCTGGGTACATGCCGGCCAATGCATTCGAAAATCGTCGCCGGTCGATTCATTTCGTCGTCCAGTCAGCTACGAAGGTAGTCATATAATAGATGGCTGGAAGAACAAGATACTACTAGTAGTAGCTGTCGGCTTAGACAAGACCATTTTGCGACAATATACAGTTTACCTGACACCGTATTCTTTAGCAACAGACGGATGGTCAATGAGTCAAAATGTTTTGTTTAACCAACGTCGATAACACGACCAAAAAACCCTCTAATACTGATGCAAGAAGTTCGTCCAGGCGAGTGCCTCAGCCGACGAGTATTATTTCCTCTTCTTCTTCCCGCCGCCGCCCCCGCCGCCGCCCTTTTTCTTTGCAACCTTCACGGCGAAGCCGAGATCTTCGGGCTCCTCAGTAGCGGCCGCGGCCGCTGGAGTCGCCTCCTCCTCCCCGGGCGTAGGCTCGCCATCAGCCTGGGCGTTGCTCTCCGCACCGGCTTCCACTGGCTGCGCTGCCGCACCGGCTTCCCCTTCCAGCTTCGTCTCGACCACCACGTCTGGCTGCGCTTCCCCTCCCCATGCGTCTCCCACCGAAGTGGCCCCGGCATCTCCCGCCGCTGCTTCAACTTCCGGGGCGAGCTCGGTCGCGTTCGCGGGAGTGACTTCTTCCCCAGTCCCAGCCCCGGTGGTCTCAGCCCATGCATCAGCAACAACCGGCGCTGGAACGGGCACAGGCGTAATCGTCCCGAATGAGTCCAATTGCGGCTGGGAATGCGAGTCGGAATGGAAGAAGTCGGACTGCTCGTTTCGATCGCCAGTGGTGTGCCACGCCTGGTCCTGTACGGAGAAGGACACCTCCTCGAGTTGTGATTGCTGTTCTTGCGTCTCTGTGTGCGTTTCGACAGCCCCCTGCGTGGTGTTGACCCAATCATCGTCGAATACCCCCGAGGCGGGCGTTGAGGCGGAGATGGAAGGAATGACGAAGGAATGAGATGCGGGGATACCCCAGGGCGAGTGTTGTTCGTCCTTCGCTGCCGGCTCTGGAGGGATAACTGGCTTCTCTGCAGTCGACGCCAGCCCGCCAAACGCAAAGCCAAAAGAGGCGGTTACCGGTGCAGATTGCTCTGCGACTGGCGGAGGCGATGGCGTTCGCGCGACGACTGGTACGTCCTTCTTTCCCTTCTTGTCCTTCTTGCCTTTCGGTTTCACCTTCGCCGCTGGCTCGGGCTCTGCCTCTAGCTCGGGCTCTGGTTGTGGTTCTGGGGCCAGAGGAATGACCGGCGTCTCTACAGTGTGCGCGGACGTCTCAAACGCAGAACCAAAGGCGTCGCCGTCGACGTGAGGGTCACGGTGCTCTTCGACTGGAGGCGTTGGCGCTGGAGGAACAACAGGAACAACAGGTTCCTCTGCGACGGGCTCAGGGTCCGGTGTGAGCACAACCACTTCCTTCTTTGCCTTCTTTCCCCCCTTCTTCGCCTTCACCGTGACCACTGGCTCGGGCTCCGGTTTTGCCACTGGAGGTGTAACGGGCGTCTCGATAGCAGGTGTAGGAGTCTCGGACGCAAAGCCGAACGCGTCACCGTTGTGTACCGGTGCAGGCTCGGACTGTGTCTCGACCGGAGGTGTTGGGGCTCGAGGAACGACAGGTTCCTGTACGACCGGGTCCTGCGGCGGGGCGACCACGACCACCGCCTTCTTGGGCTTCCGTTCCGCCTTCCGGTCGCCCGCCCTCTGGTAGATCCACCACGCAACGACAGGCCGTACGCTGTCGTTCCGCCCGCTCTCAGAAAGCGCCATGTCCCGACTCGACGATATACCCAAGCCGACTAGTCCAGCGACGATCGTCGAGCGGGTTTTGTGCTCGTCGTTGGGGGTGGCGGAGAGGAGTACCTCGACGACGCCGTAGGAAGGCGGGACATCCGTGGCGTCGATGGTGGGGTATTCGGGCCCGTTCTTGGCGAATTGCTTGTTGTAGGTGGTCCAGAAGCGTTTGGCGCCGAGGGTTTCTGGCTGCGCAGCTGTAGCCTTCCCTTTCGGTTTACTCGTAGTCTGCGGAGCCCGTCAGCGAAAACGTTGCATGCCAGCGGGAAGACGTACGAGTTTGGGCCCGCGCCATTCGCCGTCCTCCGAGAAAACGCAAAAGGCGCAAATCCAGCCGGATAGCGTCGAGTTTCCGCTCGCAAGCGGCTTGGGGGAGACGACGGTATTCCAGAATGTGAGGTTATCGGGGCTCGAAGGGTCGTCGAAGGCGTCAATGAACTGGGAGATGACGGGATGGAGGATGTGGGACCACGCGATAGCCTTCAAGCCGAACCCTCTGAGCTTCTCCAGCCTCGTCAGGACATCCTCCCAGTCCTTCTTCTCGCCCTCGAGCGTCACGCGCGAGATTCCGCACTCGCCTGCCGACGACCGAGACGTTCTGGAGGCGTCGGAAGCCTTCTTCATCGTCGTGAGCATGAGCAACGACCCGACGGTCAAGTCGCACTGCGTCGTCGTCGAGAAATCGGGCACGATCCAGCTCCGCAGATCGGGGTCCAGCGCATTTTTCTGGAGCAGGTCGCCCATCTGCTTCGACAACCCCCGCAAATCCGCCACCTCGCCATGAATCTCCAGCTCTCCAGGCGCCACGTCGGCAAAGTTCGCTCGCAGGAGCTGCGCATTCTCCTTGGCATTGAGGAAGAAGCTGAACTGCGAGACGATGGAAAGCCAGACATCGTCCGGACGGACGATCAGCGCATGTTGCTCGTTATACGCAGCGAGGACCGTATCGACGAACCCGTTCCTGTTCGGCGCGATCTTGTGCTGTGGTTGTCGTCCCGCGCGGCCGCCAATGAGACACTGCCGAATCGAGTCGACTTGGGAGCTGTATTGCTCGGCGTTTAACGCGTACTTGAGGATCTGCGAGGCCGTGACGCCCTTGACCTCGGCGGATTTGGCCGGAATCGGATTGCCTGCCGGGGAGAAGGTGACAGGCATTTGCTGGGGACCGTTACGCGCTAGCCGAAGGCAGCTTCGGCTTTATAGACATGGCGACGACAGCACACGTGTACGTTCCATCAGATTCTTGAATTTGATGCAAAAACTGACATCGATTTGCGAGAGGAACGGCGGAGTGGCTGGAGAGGATGGGAGTCTGCCTTCAAAGAATGAACGGGAACAACGGATCAGCGCCAAAGAGCGGCCATAACAAAAGCGCCCAAAATACGCGCCAGTGATGGCATCGTGAAAAATTATGTCAGCTTGCAAGAGGCGAAAAAGTGAATTTTGCGTTGAACTTCTTTAAAGAGCCTCCATTCACGAACCCGAAAAACTCTGCTTCGCATCCCACAGTCGTCCATCAACCTCCAGGCACTCTACCCCATCGCCAGAGGGATATCTAGCAAATACGCTCGTCTGCCATTTGGATCGCAGCTCCACACCCAGCTCGAACCGCTGGAGCTGCGGAAAGGCATTCATAAGCACCTCGCCGATTATTTGCCTTTCCGCCGGGCGATCCATCTTGAGCGGGGCTGGCGGGGGAGGTGGTGGTGCGGCGTTTCTCGCACTCCTGCGAAGGTTGTTGGGCGGCGCAGGCGGAGGCGGAGTGGGATCCTCAAAGTCGATGGCATTGGCTCGGTGGAATTGAAGCACAAGCTCGCGTAAGCTCGGGAACAGCGGCATGACAGGGTGCAGGGAAGCCTCGCGGCGACGGCCCTTGTTCTGCATTGTCGATTAAACACTTCAGAAATCAAGAAAAATGGCCACGCACCGCTCCAGTTTCCGTGATATGCAGCGCCATAATCCCTGGAACCCATTTCGCAACGGCCCTCATCATATCCGCCGCCGGTACAGTCGATGTCAGATCCCGAATCAGGGAGAGCGTCTTCAGTGTATTGGAGTATTCCGCGAGGAACCGCAGCTCCTGCACGTCGTTATATGCCATGAATAGCTGCACACTTTCCAGCAGCCACTGACGCTTCCTCGCTGCGGGACGGACCCACTGCAGGGATCTAGCGGGCAGGGATAGCGAGACGATGCGGTGGAGCCCACTCAAGTCAGGAACCTGGAACTTGTGTATACTGCAACGCGGTATAGACAGTGCTCTGAGGTCACTGGTGAAACTGGATGTCCAGAATTTCGCGCCGGTGGAGCTGAAGTAGTTACTGCTCAAGAGAGCGTCCATGGTGAAGTGCGTTAGGCGGAATGGACACGAAGAACTAGCCAGAAATTCCAAAGTTGGTGTGTCGACCAATAGAGCTGGGCATATCGTCAGTGAGCAGTGGTTGAGGTGGTATTATACGCACCGCGATCGTGGTATATATCTAAGTGCAGCTGCTTCAGATTGACGCACAAATCCAACGCCGCATGCAGCCGTTTTATATCCCCGTCCAGGAGTGGACACACCAGACGGAGAACGCGTGCCTCTCGGGCTAGGTGTTTCCCCGTCGATTTCGACACGGTCGTGCACCAGATCATCAGTGGCAAGACACTAGATGCCGCTGCCACGTCCACAGTGCGATAGAGCACGGACTCTGCAATGCCGCGAAAGTCTTTCGAGAGACAGCAAAGTCGTGCGAGCATCTTCGCAGGGAGGTATTCGAGGATGATTGAGCAGATTTCGGGCGGGACGCGAGGCGAGCGGGTCATGGTGGTGAGGAGAGGAGAAGCACGTAAGACCGTTTGTCGATCATGATGGATGACAAGGCGGATTGATCCGGCCTAGACAGGGCCTGGACACCCGGCGCGCAAGCGTAGTGCATTGTCGCTAGGGGCTACAAGGCTCTAACTAGCGCTTCACATGAAAGCATCTCTCCGTCGAGTCTAGAGATGGGCAGGTTCGGTTCGAATAATCCGTTCGAACCCGAACCTGACCGAACTGAACCCAGGTTCGGGGTTCAGGTTCGGGTTGTAGCCGTTTTTGAACCGAACCTTGGGTTCTGGGGGTCCAAAATCCAGGTTCGAACCGAAAAAAAACGGGTCCGAACCGCCTGAACCGACCGAACTGAACTGAACCTTGAGGTTCAGGTTCAGAAATTTTGGATTTTGAACCGAACCTGGGGTTCAGGGTTCGGGCAAAAAGGGTGAAAAACCGAACTGAACCGGACTTGCCCATCTCTAGTCGAGTCGGCATTGTTGCCCCACCACTTCGCCATCGTGATACCTACGCACAAAGTCAACAATCCAGGTTCCATGCCCGATCCGTAAATTACAACGCACCCGTAGAACCAAACACGACGAAGATGAAGAGGAGGTTGGCGTTAAATCCAGTGTCGACTGTCTATAGGTTAACCAGCCGGATGAATAGCAGAACTGCTACTTACGCGCAGCGCCGCTGATATACCTAAGCTTCATTCAGAACACGAGGCGCAATTAGGAAGAGAAGCACGTACGCCCACATCTTCCAAAAGTGGTGCCGATAGCGGAAGAGCCAAAAGTTCCAGACGGTGCCGACGATTATCGAATTGAATGTTAACGGTTTGAGTACCTACAGAGCGGTGATTTTTGGATGGAGGAATGCCATCAGGAAAACCACAATTTGATAATCCAGGCATAATTGACGCAGATTATAGATAATACTCATAGCCGGTCATAACATGCATAATCCTCAAACAATCAACATAATCTGCTTGAATTATGAGTAGATTATTGATCACATGTCAAAAGACTGAGAAATCTGTTGCACTCACCTGCTAAAAAGTCCATCAAGGGATCTGCAAAGTTGGGGAGTAGATGGATGAGAAGGCAAACTGAGGTGTGTCAGCTTGTGCGGCATGGCTCGGCTATATATAGCCCTCACAACGTCTTATTCGGTTTTCTTGTTATTCGGTCTTGCTAATTGAGTCTCCTTTTGCCTTGTAGCCTGAGATTGAATCGCTGGGGTTTCTTCTGAAGAACTTCAACGTTCCAACCCAGATGTCTTTGGCCCTGCCTAATCTTGGTTGTACGCTTCGCAGCATGGCTAAATCTGTCCGCCATCCCAACAATCCCACAGTCTCCAATGATGACGATGACAAATTGGAAGCCAACACCAACATCGAGGTGGCTTCTCCCCAGTACATCTTCTTGTCGTTGTGGTTCTATTTGTTTTCTGATCATGGGTTCTTTAATGTCTCTTAGAGCTTCCTCAAAACGCAAGCGCACAAAGGGCTCTGAGGTGGAGTCCGATGGAGAGGAAGAAGTCCATGATTCAATTTATGAACCTGTGTTAATAACTATTTGTAACATTGTTTCTAACATATCAGCTGCATGTTATTAACCTCAGATGCATGTTATTAACCTGGCTGTTAGACACTGTTAGACACTTGCGCTGCTAGTAACAATATTAAGAACTCACTCGGAATTTCTAACATTACCCTACTGCTCCTGTGCAGGTGTGTACCATTCCAAGTCCCTGACTGTTGCAGCAAGGTTGGCTGTTGCCTGAATGGTGTCAGGGTGCTCAGCACCAAGCGGCTTGGTCCACTTCTCCAGCACCTGCTCCTGTAGTGCCTGTGCATCTGTGTACTGTCCCAAGTGCCAGAATGTTGCCGCAAGGTTAGCTGTTGCCCAAATTGTCTCGGGGTGCTCAGCACCAAGCAGCCTGGTCCGTTTCTCCAGCACCTGCTCCTCCAGTGCCTTTGCATCTGTGTACCGTCCCAACTTCCCGAAGGTTGCAGCAAGGTTGGCGGCTGCACATACAGTGTCAGGGTGCTCAGCACCAAGCAGCGTGGTCCATTTTGCCAGCACCTGTTCCTCCATCTCCTGTGCATCTGTGTACCGTCCCAAGGCCCTGAACATGGCAGCAAGGTTGGATGTTGCTTGAATGGTGTCGGGGTGCTCTGCCCCAAGCAGCTTGGTCCGCTTCTCCAGCACCAGCTCCTCCAGTGCCTGTGCATCTGTGTACCGTCCCAAGTGCCAGAATGTAGCAGCAAGGTTGGCTGTTGCCCGCATGGTTTCGGGGTGCTCAGTGCCAAGCAGCTTGGTCTGCTTCTCCAGCACCTGCTCTTGCAGCTCCTGTGCATCTGTGTACTGTCCCAACTCTCCAAATGTTACAGCAAGGTTGGCTGTTGCCCGCATGGTTTCGGGGTGCTCAGCACCAAGCAGCTTGGTCCGCTTCTCCAGCACCTGCTCCTCCAGTGCCTGTGCATCTGTGTACCGTCCCAACTTCCTGAATGTTGCAGCAAGGTTGGCTGCTGCCTGAATGGTAGTGGGGTGCTCAGCACCAAGACAAGCATCACTCCTCATGAGTATGTCATTCCGGAGGGTCTCTGCTCTCCTGAACATTCCTCCTGCCTGGAAGACATTTCCAAAAGGGCCTTCAAACCCAGTGCCTACTAGGTCACCATCCTCGGAGACAAGCATAATATGCAGCAGCAATCTTACTCTTTGCATGAACTCCATACTACAGGCAGCAGCCATTCCCACAAGAGTAGCCATCAACTGTCTTTGGCCAACCAGATCACCAATTATTGTCTTTGCCCATTGGTGTACCAGGGGATGAATTGAGTATGCATTGTTTTGGAATGTCACGAGAGAGTAATCACAGATGTCTGACATCATTTCTCCAAATACCAGGCTGTTCCACTTTGACTCTGCACTCCTAAACTGTGACAGGAAGTCTAAAGTTGGCTGCAATGTAGCAAGGGTGGGATCAAGTGGCCCATTTTGAGGTATATATTCAGATGCCCTTTGGAAGATGTCCTCAGTGATCCCCTCAAAGTGGATGAAGGAGCACAGCTGCAGAAATTGAGCAGCAAGGGGTCCAAGCTGATCAAAGCTGATCTGCCACGTGGTATACACAGTCCATGCATAGTCCTCATGGGACTGATCAGGCTTCTTGCGTAGTAGGGTAGCTTTGTTCTCCTGATAGAGGGGGATATATTTTGAAATATCCTGCCGCACAGGAGGTGATTTGGCGATAAATGCCCCAGCTTGTACTATTGCCAGTGCAAAGCAGTGAAGCTCCTGTACATATATTAAATCATATCACAGAATAAATCATTTAGAATACCTGGACTATTTGAACTGCATGCATCTTGTTCTCATTGCTCAGCAGTTCCACACCAGCTCTCTTGAGCAGCAGAAGAACTGCATCATCAAGGGATAAATCGGAGACAGCAATAGCCCTTTCGGGTGACCCAGTATGAATCCAAGGCCCAGGATTCCGCAAGGTAATCAGAATGTTTCCATGATTACCTGCAGGAAGATATGTTGCAAGGTCCAGATCTTGTTTATCTGCATTGTCAAAGAGAAGCAACCATTCAGCTCGGTGAGCTTTCAGCCAAGTTTGTGCAGCTTCTGCAGTATCTGCTAGTTTTTTGGCCATTGCTATCTGCTTGTAGCCCGCTTCAATAGTTTCCACACTACTTGCGTTGATCTTGAACACGTCAGTGAATCTATCAGCCAAATGAGTTATATTTTATAGTTTCAAACACTGGCAAACCTGGATCCAGACTCTGAGTCTGCAATAAACTTCAATGCAATCTGGGTCTTTCCAGCTCCACCAAGACCGTGCAGTAGAACAACTTTCTGCTCTTTCTGCTCTGTTGGCTCAAAGAGCCTCTCCAGCTGCAATAAGATATCTTTACGACCTTGGAAGAATTTTGAGGGAGGAGGGCAGCTTCTGTTCATTTGAACTTCATCTAGACAACCTTGGGTCAGAACTGGAAGCTGTTAAAAAATTCAGATACTTACCTTGCAAAACCTGAACAATAGTCCTTTCATTCACAACACGATTGGTGTCAAGAATTGCAAAGAGCTGAGATCTTGGTGAGTGTGGATATGGATATGACTGTTAGCCTTTATACTTTGAGCTGTTCTTGGAAGTCTGTGATATTCTTCTCATATAAGGCAATTGCATTCATGATACCACTTGGAAGGAGAAATTCCTTCACTTGCTGTTGGCGACTGAACTGTATCTTCTTTATTTCGTCAATCTTGCTCAAGATGTCTTCCAAAAGTCTAAAAAATCAGGCCTCGTACTTCCCAAGAATATTGAAGACACACTGTTGGAAATCCCGGCATTTCTCTCTCAATCGTACCGTGCCTGAATTCTCCGGGTGTCCTTGGATCCATCCTGAAGGGTCTGGAGTGTGTCCACTATCTTTTCACAGAGAGCCTTGAGTCCATCCCGATTTTTCTTCATTTTCTATCAACATTTTAAACACAGATTTGGTCAGAAGAAGAATGCAACACCACCTCGACATTCTCCAAAAGCAGGACAACACTTCCGAAGACAGCTTTGGCAGGGGTGAATGCTTCACTTGCAGTGGTGCCTGCTCTAGCTATCTGTAGAAGGGCATCGAGCCACGTGGTTGCTGTGTCGGCAGCTGTGCCAGCAGGTGATGGTGAACTGGAGCGAATCGGAGAAGATCCACGGCTAGGCATGAGCCACTTCAAGTTCATCCGACGACTCTGATTCGCAGACGGGGTTGTCGCAGAGGAGGGCTGGGGATGCTGCGGCGTGGTCATGGTCAGAAGACAAGCTGCAGGCAGTGCACGGGCGGCAATCTGTCACTCGGAGCTTGATGGAAGCCGCATGCCTGTTAGCAGCCGGAGCAAAAGCATACCCAGCGGTGTTGTATGACTTGAAATCTTGTGCGGTTTGACCGATATCGTTTAGGATTCCAACGGTTTCACATTAAAAATGAACATCTGCGCACCCATTCGCCGTTCGGATCGATCTTCACGCCGGTAAGATCTAACGAACAGCACTCACGATTAGACGAAACTGATATTGAAGGAGAGGAAACATACAGTCCAACTTGGCACTCAATATCCAGCGCATAACTCCGTCTGCCATTCATTCAGCTGTGACTGACGCGTGTCCTTGGTAAACTCGCAATTAATCGGTAAACCGACGAAAGCCGCGAGGAGCTGCACGCCAATGACTTGACGCGGCGGAATGTGGAGATAATGTCCGATCTGTCCAAGGCCAAAACACATTCAGGCACCATGGTGAAAAAAAAAAAACAGAGGATGAACGAGCCTTTTGATCCTCTAGCAACCGATAGCAGTCATACCACACATTTCTACAGCGTAGTGAGTGACTCGGAGTTGTAATCACAGAGTGAAAGAAATGAGAGCGCACCCGGAGATAATACGATACGCCAGCTGCCTAGTAGATGTCTAGAGGAGCCTTTGACTCCGTCCTGGGAGCAGTTGTCAGTAATTGAAAGAGAAAATCAAAGGAGATGACGTGCGATAATTAGATAGTCGGAATCAGATAGACGCCTGGGGAGATATCGACGTACATCCATAAACGAGTTCGTTCTGACCTATGAGTAGGAAATCCCCGATTAGATACGAGCGGGAGACTCACGAACAACCCGACTTTCTGCACCGCTATCAGCGCCCGCACTCACATAATCCATACACTTACGAGCATGAATCCAGATTGCATATATCAAGGCCATCGGGAGAGTAGCCGCGGCGCCGAATGCCAGGCCGATGAAGTACGTCAAAAGCGGCATGTAAACGTGGCCCTTGATCGACGAGCAGGATGATAAACGGGATGATGAACATCGCCGCCCATTCACTGCGGAAGGGAAGGCACGTTAGCGTTAGCGGGAGAGGAACGTGGACATACGCGATGGTGATATCTTTGTAGTTCGCCTCGATGATCTTCCTATTGCAGAACGGATTCAAGTTCTCAATGCACGAGAGAACGAAGAGAAGAAACACACGTCAGACGGTCCGTATGCGTGCTCTTCCGCGCTCTGCATCAGGAAAACCGGAATCCCATAATTGTTGATAATTGTTGATAATTGTCGCTAATTAGCACCAAGTGTAGGAATTTGAGAATGTAGGATTAGCTACCCCCCCTTCTAATGATGATGAACTAGGAAGCATTAGTGAGCTTTATCCAAGCTGTATCGTGGATTATCACAGACTATCCATGCAGTTTAGGTGCTCAGCACATCTACAAGGCACGCAGTGCGTGCCTTGTAGATGTGCACGAGTTTCGGACCGACGAAGAGCCCGAACCACACGAATGCGGAGAGGTATGACGCATACCTTTACATGAACGAGTTGAGAATCTCGTAGATCCACGGATTATAGATGGCGGCTCAGAAGAAGAAGATATCCCACATATATTGCGCGCCAACGTACGCTAGTCCGACCTCGTCGTACTGTCAATTGGAAGAATATTTCAGTGAAGGAACCCGAACAACAGAAGGACACACGATAGTCTGATTGAACACTTGCTCGCCGTTGACAACGGACAGGATCTTGGTGAACGGGTAGGAGGATCCGTTCTTCGTGAAGAGGCCGTTGCTCATGATGCTGTCCAAATCGCGTGCGATCAGCCAGTGTGAATGAAAGGAGGGGTAGGAAGAGGCACACACTTGTACGTCGGGCTGCCCCAGAGATTGCCAAAGTAGGCGATGGGAATGAGCAGCCATGTCCTCCGGAAGAGATGAACGCGATATTACAGCGACGGGCAAGGAGGACGGACGTCAGCACGAAGGACGCGAACACGATGACCTGCACGCTATACGGGTAGGTGATGACGGTGGACGTTATATTCGACCAGTCCAGCGTGATATTGAGCAGCCCGAGCCAAGGCCGGATCCCAGGAAATTGGCGACGTGGTTCCGTCCACCGACCCAGCAAAGAACGCGAGCGACCCGGTGCAGGGGAAGACGTATTCAGGGAGGAAATGCCAGAGGAAGGTCGCGAGGAAGATGATCCAGAAGATCTGTTTTTTTTTTTGCACAAGGGAGTGAGTGAATGAACCGAGATCAAGCAGAGCAACTCACCCGCATCTGCCTTTTCAACCGATCCGCACCCTCCTTGCCGTTCTGCTCCATGCTGCGGTAGAGCGTAACTTGCTGGAGCTAGCGATATACATAGGTAAGCTTACATCGTATGCGAACAATGCGACACGGGCACTTACCGAGAGCGGGAAGACATACGTGGGGTCATATATCAGTACCTGGCGGCACATCGCAGCGAGCGCGAAGCCGATGAAGGCCGAACCCCAGCCGAAGAATAAGGCGACAACCGCTGGCATGTCGATGCCATAGTAGAGTTTTGCGTTCGCTTGATAATGGAGTCAATGGCGAGCGGATACTAGGGGAGGTGACGCACTGGGCAGGCATGTGGCCCGTTGGCCTTGGCTACCAGCGTTGGCAGCGATTCCGACCAAAGCAGGTTCCTTCGGACTCCAGGGGCCGGGGTTCTATAGACGCTTTCAGCAATTGAAAGACGGAAAAGACTCGTGGCCGGAACACACCAGCGAAAACGCAAACGGCCCTAACGGGACCGTCCAGTTGGGGAGCGTCCGTGCCATGAAACGACCGAGCGGATCTGAGACGAGGATGACGAAGAACACGCTGAAGTTTGCTGTGGTGGTGCGGAAGTAGCCGATCTGGGAGACGACGCTGCCGATTACGACGAAGAATAGCGAGAGGGAGATGCTCCTGCGTGCGGGAATTGGACTCCAAACGGGGAGGAAGGGAAGGATTGCGCACCGAAAAGTCATTACGGGAAGACTGGGGTCGTCTTCGAAGCTCACGATGCTCCGCACAAGCTTGGGGATGTCACGAAATTCCTCGGACTCCCAGTCATCCCGTTCTGGGTTCTCGACGTTGTCCTCCGAGAGACTGGGGTCGAGTTTCTCCTTCGAGTCGTCATCCTCTTGAAGTAGCTTCTCGTCCACGACGAGCACTTGAGGATCGTGAGGAGGGACCGGTGAGTGTACGACTGCAAGCGGTGCCATGACGAGCGGCGGAGCAAGATCGCCTAGCGGACGGACGGTTCTTCTTCTTATCAATAGTCAAGGCTTGAAATTGATAGACGAATTTTGGAAGGGTTCTTGCGCGATATCGATGCCGAGCGTCGCATTGCATGGAGCAAAACAATATGGCGTGAAGACGAGCGGGAGCCACCGATGATTCGCGCCTAAGTAGATTATCGCAGTAGTATGGCGGCACAATCATTCAGCCACTGCCGGTATGCAATGGGCGCCGGTCAAGAGTGTGCTGAAAGCTCACGTGATGATGTGTCAGCAAGGGCTAGACCTTTATAGACCCTTCTGACAACCGCGTTGCCTCAAGTCTGGAATGTACAAGATTACTGCATCATCACCACATTCTTGTCTTATACCTTTCAGCATGAGCACAAAGGGAGAAAGCAAGCGAAAACAAAGGAGTAGGACTAACCCAAGCACTACTCATGCACCAAAACTTGACCAACATTAACCTTAACACCGCTCCGCTGCGCAACCAGCTGCTCAGCCTCGAACCAAATATCATCTGCACGTCCCCGGGCACCACGTTCCCAATCGGCATAATAATCCTTGTACGTCGCGACGACTACACGGGGATCCGGACACGTCGCGACGTAGTCAACGGCCAAGTGGCGCGCCAATGCAGCTTCGCTGGCGGTGAACTGGAACACAATCAAGAGCACTTTTAAGGTGCTATCGCCGCCAGCGGGGAAGGATGATTGCATGATGGAGCGTAATGCTGCTGGGTGCGGTGGCGAGTTGAAGGAGAGATGCGTGAGGGCAGGGAGGGATGCGGCGCCTAGATTGCCGTTGAGGAGCCAAGGCATATCTGCAAGTTCTTCGTCTTCGGGGTCAATGCCGTCCAGGATGTCAAGATGGGTTACTGAGCGGAAGAGTGGGTGGGATAAGTCGACAGAAGGAGACGCGTCTATGTCCGAGTCAGGGTTTTGGGTGGATTCGACGTCCTCGTCCGAGTCGTCTTGCAGGTCGTCCGCGATGTCGATAAAGCCTGACCTGAGCCTTATTCCAGGCTGTTCCTCGTCGCTATCGTCGTATTCCTCTTCCACTTCGTCGAGGGCATCTTCTTCAACCATGCCGTCCGCATCGTCGGCTTCCCCATCTTCGTCTTCGTCCTCGCTAATCTCCCCATGGCCAGTCACACTATTCTCAAACAACTGCCCCACCTCAATCCCGAGCCTCTTCACACCCGTCTCCGCCAGGGGCTCCAAAAGCCACCTCCCCGTTAGATCCCCGATAATGACTAGCCCCTCGAGGCTTGCGCAGTTGCGCAGGAAGGAGACGAGCACCGACGGATGGAGCGTGCGAACACCCGCGACAAGGAGAAGGTTCCTAACGTGCTTGCCGATGAATTCGGGCGGACGGCGCGCGATGGACTTGAGGGCGCTGGCGTTGATGCGCGTCGAGCGGTGGTCGAGCCGGAGGGTGTGGTAGAGCTGTGGTTCTAGCCTACAGGAATACGGACAAGTCAGACGGGCATAGAAAGGTACACAACAGACGCACCAAGTCCTAGCACGTTGACATACGAGAAGAAGAACAGGGAATATCTTGCGGTCATCCTGCGCGGCGAGCTCGAAGATGAGGCGTTCGATTTCAAAGGGAAGCGTTGTCTGAGCGCTGGCCATGGCGGTGGGAAGAGAAAGGGGTAAGGATCAAACAGGCTGAAATTGAAGTGATTTGGCATTCCGCGAAAGCGATTTTGACTCGATCGACCACTATGGCTGTTTTCCGCTCATGCCCGTCTTACTGGTCCATCCTTACTGGCCTATCTCCGCTGAAACTGTATCATACATGCTCGACACGGGCGCCGTGCGCAACCGGCGACAGTGCGCCGTTGTTGGGACCAGGCGCGGCAAGGACCGATTCTATTCCGAGTCGCGATTTCGTACGTATGACTGGCAGATGGGCTGCCCATTTGGCTGAAAGCTGTAAAGCGATACGTCGTACGTCTTTAAAAGCCCGACACTTCCTCCGCTCACGTTCGCCAGTACACAATGCTTCCGCCCCTACGACTTCTGTCTGTTCTCGCTGCAATCTTGGCAACAGCAGCGCAGAACACGTTTCCTTGGTCTCAGGTGCGTCTGTGGCTGGCTGCTTCATTTCTCATGCTCAGTCCAAATTCTCTATCTAGCTCCATCCCAGCACCAAATTGACCTGGGTTCCATGCAACTCCGTGTTCCAATGTGCCCGTCTTGAGGTGCGTCCCTTCAATCTCCTTGCCATATTATTAATCCGTCACCGCAGGTCCCGTTCGACTACTCCTCCCCACATCTCGGAACGGCCACCCTTGCTGTAATCCGCCTACCCGCGAACGTCTCCGCCACAGACCCGACCTACCGCGGTCCCGTACTCTTCAACCCAGGGGGACCTGGAGGCAGCGGAGTGGATACTCTGATAGGTGTGGGCCCCGTCTTTGCCAGCATTCTGGGACCCCAGTTCGATATTGTCAGTTTCGATCCTCGAGGTGAGCTCCGGAACCAACTCTTTTAACGCACATACGTCCACCAGGTGTCGGATTCTCTACCCCCACGGTATCCTTCTTCACCTCCAGCGCCGAGACCGCACTGTGGGACGCCGGCGCCATGACCACATCGCTCAACGCCTCCTCTGACTCGACGGCCATCGCACGGGTGTGGGGACTGGCACAAATTCAAGGACAACTGGCAGAGCGGCGCGATAAATCCGGGATATTGAAGTACTTGACGACGGATAACGTCGCGCGCGATATGCTCTTGATAACACAGAAAATGGGGTTCGAGAAGCTCAAGTATTATGGTGTTTCGTGCGTGCTAGGCTTTGCTTCCAGCCGAAGTTAACCGTGCGCTATAGCTATGGAACAGTTCTCGGCGCAACGTTTGCTGCGATGTTCCCAGTGAGTCCCCTTCATTTCAAGAACTCAATAAGTTGACCACTCACTGTGGTACAGGATAAGATTGAAAGGATCATTCTCGATGGTAAGATTGAACGCAAACCTCATTCTCCGAATTAATATTGTCCCTTCTAGGCGTTCTGGATGCCGACGCCTGGTTCCAAGGTACATAACACCTGATTTCTTAAAGCGTGGTGCTAAACTCCGTAGCAAACCTGACTATCGAGGCATCCGCCACCGACGCCACACTTGACACCTTTTTTGCAGCCTGCGCCGCCTTTGGTCCAAGCCTCTGCGCCTTTGCGCCCAACGCAAATAGCACCGCCCAACAGATCTCGGACCGGCTCACGGCGCTCACCAACGTTGTCCGCACACAGCCCGTTCCTGTGGTCACTCCCGCAGGCTACGGCCTTGTCGACTACTCCCTCCTCCGGCAGACGATCTTCAGCACGCTTTACACCCCATACGCGCTGTTCCCTACCCTGGCGAAAGCGTTGGCGGACCTCGAGGCTGGGAATGGAGCCGCCTTGTTCCAGATCCTGGCAGAGCCGCAATTTCAGTGTAGCGCGAATGCCACCACTGGTAGCGCCGGGAATGATGAGCCAACCGTAGACCCAGCGGGTGCGGGGATCGGCATCATGTGCGGCGACGCGGTGCAAGTGCACGACACTCTGGAGGAGCTGACGGAGTTTTATCATAACGCAGCCAGGGTCTCGCAGTTTGCCGAGTTTTTGGTGGGGAGGAGCCGCGTTACCTGCAGGTCCGTCCCAGTGTTCCTCACCCGTGGTTCAAGTCTAACTGAATGCATTTGCAATATCTAGTGGTTGGAAGGTCTACAGAAACGATCGCTTCTTGGGACCCGTCGCTGCTGCGAACACCAGCTTTCCAATGCTGTTCGTGTCCAATACGGCTGGTAGGTCCTCGCTTCTCCCAGTGTACAACAATGACCTTTGGCTAGATCCTGTAACGCCAAAAGAAGGGTACGTCCAGCTGGACTTTTTTGCCCAAACCGTGAAACCCACTGATTCAATAGCGCGTTAAAAACTCTTGCAAACTTCCCAGGCTCGGTACTTCTGACGCAGGATTCGCCCGGCGTATGTTCACATCCCAACTCATTCGGATCATCTTCAACTAACTGTGTTTGCGACAGCACACGTCCGTATCGACTCCCTCCCTCTGCACCCTGGCTTTCCTCGCAGCCTACATGATCAACGGCACCCTTCCACCACCTGGAACGATATGTCCTGTGGATGTGACGCTCTTCGGGCCCGGGTCTGAAACAAATGGGGTGACGACTCGCACTGGCAGAGAGGAAGAAGAACGGACGATCGACGCCTTTTCCCGTGTCGGAGAGATTCTGCGGCCGATTTTTGTTCGCGGGATCTAATTTGAGAGATGGATTCATTCAATACGCGTCCCGAACCTTGCCCGAACCCCGTACTCACTCAATTAGACGAATTGAATCATCGTTTGCCTGCCGGCGGCTGATCTCGGGTTGCTTCTAAGTATGATACTAACTATTCTCGCGGGGTTCACTGAGACCTCGCTGATCCTTAACAACCCTGAAGCACTGCTACACACCCAAAGGAATTTTCAGGTCCCGCGTACGCGCGTACGCCAAGAAGCAGCTGACCGTTCGACTCACCTGATCCCGTAATTGCATCATGATCAGACGAGTATCACTTCACTCACTCCGCTACATAAGATGCAAACACGCGCTCGCCCGCAATATATATGCCTCCCCTGCGCAGTATTCCCCTCTTTCTGCTCGCGCTCGCGGCCAGCTCTGCCGCACAGAACACGTTTGATTGGTCGCAGGTGAAGATGCATCCCTCGCTTCTTCCCAGTCGTATTAACGCTCTCCAGCTCGAACCCAGCACCAACCTTACCTGGGTTGACTGCAACTCTGGATTCCAATGCGCCCGACTTGAAGTACCGCTGGATTACTCCTCCTCCAACATCGGAACGGCGACCATCGCTGTAATTCGCCTCCCGGCCAACGTCTCCTCGTCAGATTCGACCTACCGCGGCCCATTGCTCTTCAACCCAGGCGGACCTGGCGGACCTGGCGTAGAGGCTCTCCTTGCTGTCGGTCCCCTCTTAGCGAGCATCTTCGGACCCGAATTCGATATTGTCAGCTTCGATCCTCGAGGTGAGTGGCAGTCGGCAGTCTTTTTACCCCGCTGAGCTGTGCTCCAGGAATCGGCTTCTCTACCCCCATCGCATCCTTCTTCAATTCTGCAGTCGAGGATGCTCTCTGGAACGCCGGAAACCCGTCCGAGTCCCTCAACTCGTCCTCCGACTCGACAGCCATCGCCCGTGTCTGGGGTCTCTCGCAGATTCAGGGTCAGCTGGCTGCGCAGCGTGATACGTCGGGGATATTCAAGTACATGACGACGGACAGCGTCGCGCGCGATATGCTGCTCATGACGCAGAAGATGGGATACGAAAAGATCCAGTATTATGGTCTCTCGTGAGTGCTTACTTGGTTGGGGTTAAGCTACTCACGCGCTTTAGATATGGTTCGCTTCTCGGTGCAACGTTTGCGGCGCTTTTCCCAGTGTGTACCGCTTCATTCAAGTTTCATAGACTACTTTGGTCCCTTATTGCGCCTTTCAGGATAAGATTCATCGGATAGTTCTCGACGGTAAGCAAACAGTTCAGTTTTCGAAAGCTGAGCGACGTTGTATCTAGGCGTTTTGGATGCCGACGGCTGGTTCCAAGGTTTTCTTCCTTTTTCGAAAAGTATCTCTCAAGGCTGAGCATTCGCTAGCGAACCTGACCCTCCAAGCCTCTGCAACCGATTCCACGCTCGACGCCTTCTTCACGGGATGTGCTGCCGCTGGCCCAACCCTCTGCGCCTTCGCTCCCAGTGCCAACAGCACAGCCCGAGAGCTGTCCGACCGGCTCACGGCCCTCACCAACTCCATCCGCGCGCAACCCCTTCCCGTAATCACCCCCACAGGCTACGGCCTCATCGACTACTCCCTTCTTCGCCAGACAATCTTCCGAGTGCTGTACACTCCATACGCGTTATTCCCGCTCCTTGCACAGGCCTTGGCGGATCTCGAAGCGGGAAACGGAACCACCCTCTTCAGCATCCTCGCCCAGCCGCAGTTCCAGTGTAGTAGCGATGGCCCCAGTACAGACCCAGTCGCTGCGACCTTCGGCATCATGTGCGGGGACGCGGTCGAGGTGCACGATACGATCGAGGAACTGACGGCGTTCTATCTCAACGCAGCGAAGCTCTCGCAGTTTGCCGAGTTTTTGGTGGGAAGTGGTCGGGTTACATGCAGGTATGTCTTGTATTCTTGTTTTTCGGTGTATATCTCGCTCACGGTACATTGTAGCGGATGGAAAGTCTACCGAGAGGGCCGCTTCACGGGGCCTGTGGCTGCAGCAAATACCAGCTTCCCAATGCTTTTCCTGTCAAATACAGCGGGTATGTTGGCGGTTCTCGCAGGTTACAGTCTCTGACTCTTGCGGCAGACCCTGTAACACCAATAGAAAGGTGAACCGACGTGTTTTCCCGCAGAATAAAACTTACCCTTGATCCGTAGCGCCTTGAAGACGCTTGCAAACTTCCCCGGATCGGCAATTATCATACAGGATTCGCCCGGTGTGAGTTTACTTCGAGCCCATCGGCTTCAACTTATTCTGATACGCACATGGTATAACAGCACACCTCCACAACTGCTCCCTCCCTCTGCACGTCCGGCTTCCTCAGGGACTACATGACCAACGGCACCCTTCCTCCTCCCGGAACGGTATGCCCGGTCGATGCGACGCTTTTCGGGTCTGCGCCGAGTACCGAAGGAAGTGAAAACGATATCCGCACCAGGAAGGAGGAAGACGAGAGGACGATCACGACGCTGAAGCGCATTGGAGAGCTTCTGCGGCCTTTCGTTGCGCGCGGAATGTGAAAGACACTATAATTGAGTTGTCTACTGTGGCTGTCTGTATTGGATAGCATAAAATCGACTGCGTTTCAAGCCAGAGTCGAATGAATTGTCGGAGGCGACATTGGCGTATGGTCTATCTTTCTCACGCACGGCCGTCGTCGAGACTCGCCCATGACCAGTCACCCACTGGAGCCGAAGATGGCACTATATCAGCCGTCCGTTGCCTTCAACGTCGCATCGCATCAGAACAGAACAGCATCGCGCCGAGCCTGTTTCGCTCAGAATTTCGTCAACGGGACTCATAATCCTCCAAAAGTCTTGTGCGCCGCAAGCCCGCAAAGCTGGGGACTTGCGTTGTACCTCGTTCTCGGACACAGATGTTGCACAGATGTCCGCTCATCGATTCGAATCACGGGCAATACTGCCGGCGATAAGCGACCGCGGTCATCTGACAGCTTGAACCCCTGTCGCAGCGCGTTGGACGCGTCTCAAATCTAGAAATCGATGTTCTGGAACGAAGCAGGTCAGTTAAAGCGCTACCTGAAGAGTAGTAGATATAATTTGGCTCATAACCACCGTCAGGCCCAGCATTTGCGCGCATTATTTTTCATCCCGATGACTCCGACAGTACTCCGACACTGTCCGAAGATGCCATCAGAGAGTCACGCAATGGTAGGCTGAGTCAGCCTCACCATTTTCCTCCAGTCGGTCGGAGTGGCAGTGGCACTTGAGCTCCAGACCCACGACCAAATCTCGAAGTTACTTCACATCTTTGCATCCTACTAGTGCGACGCGCAACCCAAACGCATCAATGCTGCTGGCAATGCATACTAGCGGCGTTTCTCTCTGACATCCTCCTTGATCGTAGGTTTGGGAGCCCAACTTTATACAAAATACGGAGAATTTTACTGAAGCCGTTGTATAGCGCCGACATAGCCGACAGTCTTCGCTTAGCGCTCATCACTTGATTGATCGTCGACCCCTTATAAGTACTTGGCTTCTGCCGATAACCTCCGCTTCGTACATGGCCCCAAAGGCACCAACCTCCGCCAATGCGAGCACCTCCCAGGCTCGCCTCAACACTATCACAGCGTACCTTGAGCAAACGTCCAGCACCATCCAAATTCTCTCCGAGAGCTTCAAAACTCCGTTCTTGCAAGCGATCTTGGGTACGGCGCAGTCTCTGACGAGAATCTCCCAGGTACGACTCTGATTTTATCATAAATTTTTCAAGGTGGCCAACCTGGATCTGGTTTAATCCTTGTTTGCAGACTATAAAACAGAACCGCGGAGATTGTGCGCTCCTCCTCGAACAAACAAATACCGTACTTTGCGCTATTGTCGGGTTACACGTCGGTCCGGATGCCGCTGGCGGTGGATTGACGCCCAGCGTCCTGGACCATATAGGCGACTTCACGACGTCGGTCTTTCTTCGTTTTCGACTCGGTTGCTGAATCCCCGCGCAGCACGTTGCTCAAGATACACTCTTTCGTAGAGGGACAACAAGAGGGCAGCAAGATACGGGTTCTCTTGCGGTTCACCCAAATGAATGCTCTCTTCAACGAGTGTAAGGAGGGGTTGCAGCGGGCGTTCGAGGTGTTTCGGGTGAGTGGCTCAGCTTACCGCTGACGTGGTATTCAAATTATGGGAGATTCAAGCAAATACGATCCTCGAAAATGTGGAAGATATTCAGCAGAAGGAATCCGACCAGCACCAGCGCGTGTTGAACTTGATTGAGGGGATGTCGATCTACAGCGGCTCGGAGGCATCTTCGTTGATGAGCCGACCGTATTCAGCGTCATTTACCAGGTGCGTGTGGTCGCGCATTTCGAGCTGCCGCTCACGATTGCACAGCTCAACATCCTTCTCCCTCCTACCATCGATGCCCAAGATTTTTCATGGGCGCGATTCAGAGCTGTCCGCCATCATCGACCTCTTCACCCAAACCACCACAACGCATCCACGTATCGCGATTCTGGGGGCAGGTGGGATGGGCAAAACCTGTTTGGCGCGAGCGGTACTGCACCATCATGAGCTCTCCGACCGTTACGCCGATCGAAGGTACTTTATCGCGTGCGAGTCGGCACTCACGAGGGCGCAGCTGGTCGCTCTCATTGGAGACTATGTTGGTTTGAAGCCAGGGAGGGGTCTGGAACGCGATTTGCTTGCGTTCTTCAAGAAGGGACAGCCCGGCGTGCTCGTGCTGGACAATTTAGAGACAGCTTGGGAGCAGGCAGAGGCACAGAAGGAGATCGAGCAGCTACTGGCACTGCTTTCCGAATGCAACCATTTGGCCCTGATTGTAAGATGTCCCTCACAGTTCTCGACGAGTTCCAACCGTTTCCCAGATAACAATGCGAGGCGCTGAACGCCCCGTAGGCGTTCGGTGGACACGCCCCTTCCTACCGACTCTGCAACCATTATCGTACGAGGCGGCAGAGCAAATCTTCTTGGATATCGCCGACGAAGACCAAGACCCCGATGAAATTCGCAAGCTCATTGGCCTGACCGATAACATGCCGCTTGCCGTCGACCTTATCGCCCATTTGGTGGACGCCGAGGGAAGCTGTGCTGCCGTTTTGTCTCGCTGGGAGAGCCACAAGACGGCCTTAATTTCCGAAGGATACAGCAAGCACTCAAACCTCGACATGTCCATCTCCCTCTCCATCTCCAGCACTCGTCTTTCTACCCTCCCACATGCGCTGGATCTCCTCAGCATACTTTCCATTCTGCCCGACGGGCTTTCCGAATCCGAGCTCGCGGAGATTAACTTCCCTATCTCCGATATCTCGCACTGCAGACTGGCCTTGCTCCGTACCTCGCTCTCTTACACAACCGCGCAGCGACGCACGAAAGTGCTCGTTCCCATCCGCGAATACATTCAAAAGCACCATCCCCCGCGAGCGGAGATCGTCTTGCCACTGCTGAAAAGCTACCAGTCCCTCCTCGACGTTTGCCAGAAACACTACGGCACCCTCGCAAGCTCAGAGCTTGTCCCACTGGTCACGACGAGCTCCGCGAACATCCAGAGCGTCATGCGCTATCGACTGTTAGACGAGAGCTCGGACCACAGCGATACGATCTATTGCGCGATTTATTTGAATTCGTGCAGTAGTGCGTCGGGGCGCGGACAGTTGAAGTGGTTGGAGGACATCCAAAAGCGGTTACCGAGCCCGACAAACCATCGCTTGGAGGTGTATCTCATAACGGAGTATTTGTCTGCGCACCAAAGGCTGCCAAACGCGGACGAGTTGATTCAGCGCGGGTTGGATCATATCCAGTATATGGACGATCCGAATATCATTTGTGAGTTTTGTCTTTCTTTCTTTCGTTTAGTTCTAGACACTGATCCCAAGAAGGTCGGTTGTACACACACGCAGCCGAATTCTACCGCGGCGTCAAAGAGGAGGTCGCCACTTCCATCTCCTTCTTCAACAAGGCGCTCGTCCTGGCAAATGAGACCGCCAACACGCTGCGCCAATCTCAAGCGCTCATCGGACTCGCCTGGTGCTATTCATTGAACCTAGGCGACTTTGTTTCCGGCCAGCGATACGCCATCCAAGCACAAACTGCCGCGCGACTGGGCTCCGACCTGTACCAAGAGTCACTCGCACTGAACATCGAGGCTACGTGTGCCTGCGAGCTCGGTGATTACACTCTTGGTATTGCGAATCGCCAACGCGCGCGGCTGCTCCTCGCCCGCTGTGGGCTCGTCGGAGGGGATCTCGACCAAAGTATTACCAACTCACTCGCAGCACTGTACCACACCAAGTCAGAATATCTTGAGGCTCACAAGATGCTCAGTAAACTCCTTAACGACGTCCCCAAGGAGGACGACCCAGCCCGGTACGGGTTTACGCTGCTCAACATCGTGGATACGGAGATCGCAATGCATGCACCAGTGGAGGAGATCCGCTGGAAAATCGACGCCGGGCGAAAGATCTTCGACGAGCTCAAGTGGATGAAGTTCTTTGTGTACTGCGACATCTTCGATGCTCGTCTGGCTCTGCGTGCCGGAGATACGCCGAGGGGAAAGAAGTTGCTCGTAGATGCAGTACATGCCGCTGCGGGGAAGAATAGCGAGGCTGTGGCCTTTGCACTGGAGATTCTGGGTAATACGGAGGCTTCGGGAACCACTGGGCGGCACTGGACGACAACCTTCCTCGCACAGACTCTCAAGTCGAAGCAGCAGAAGGGAATCCACCAGGCTCTCAGGTTCCTCGGCGATATCGACTTCCGGAATGGAGATGTCAAGACTGCGGAGGCGCTATACAGCCTGGCGTTGGACGGGTTCACGCGGATGGATATTCACCAATGTCGCGCAGAGTGCATGGTGCGCCTGGGACAAATTGCTGTGGAGAGGGGAGATATCCAGAGCGCGAGGGACTGGTGGGCGGAAGCTCGGCCGCTGTTCATCAGGTCTTCGCAGGGCGATCAAGTTGAATGCCTGGATGAGAAACTGGCGAGGTTGCGTTAAAATCCAGAGAGCGGCGGTTAACCGCCATAGTTTATTAGACGTCGAAAAATCCAATTCCAGTACTTTCATTAACTCTGTCCGCAAGACACGTTCGACGCGTCTTGGCGTCTGCCAGATTGGACGCGTGGAAGGCACGTGGCCGCGGCCGTCACAAGTGGATCATCAGTGTCCCGGCTGCTGCATGCAATCAAGCCCACGACGTCGGTCCTGAATGTGCCACACATTTTCTTTGGCGGCCATCCTGCTACTCAGCTTGGAGCCCAGGCTAGAAC
This sequence comes from Mycena amicta, assembly GCA_029282125.1. NCBI lineage: Eukaryota > Fungi > Basidiomycota > Agaricomycetes > Agaricales > Mycenaceae > Mycena > Mycena amicta. The sequence goes on from JARIHP010000058.1 coordinate 161,846, forward strand.
GTCTCCAGCTGCCATGTCCGGAGCAGTTTCGCGGGGGGGGGGGGGGGGGGATTCACACTTCAACTTGACTCTGGCATTCAAAATGAAGCGCGCTATGGTTCTCCCATTTTTCGCACTTCACCTCACGACATGCATGGCAGAATGCACGAGAGTTCAAATTCAAACCATCGCCGGCGGCAAGCTCTCGCAGGTATAAAAAGCGGCCAGCAACAGCAACTTACTAACTACCAACTCAGATGCGATTCCAGCTTTCTGCTCTCATTGGCCTCGCTCTAATCGTTGGCTCTGCCGTCGGACAGACCATCAATCTCGAATGCGACCCCGGAGGAACCGTCGCCCAGTGTGGCAGCTTCGCCAACGCCTTCTGTACCTCTATTGCCAACATCACGGTCTGTTCTGTCCAGGTTCCCAATAATCGGACCTCATTCCATACAGATTGGTCCGGGTGACTCGGCCACTCGGTGCTTCACGGCGACCACCGCCAACATCAAATGTGTGTGTGTGTTCCATTTCTTTCTCCTTCCTAACGGAAATCCCAGGCGACTTCACTGCGCTCAACACGCACACGGTCAGCAATGACATCAGCGTAGCCAACTGCGAGGCAGCTCTCCATCTCGTCAACTCCAGCTGCCCGATGGTTTGTTTAACCGGCCTTTCATTTCTCTCGAAGTCTGATACAATGTCTGTCTCTAGGGCGGCTGGGGCCAAGTCGATGGTGCTGCGTTCCGCTTCTTTGGGGATCCTAATACTGGGGTTTGCGCCCCACCGTGCGGAAATTGAAGAATAAATAGATGGCAGCGTACAAAACTTCGAACCGTACAAACAGATTGACAAGCTTGTTCCCAATAACAGTTGTTGTCCCTTCACAATCATGATTCCCCGTCCCACGACGAGCGACTGTCTTCGGAGTTACTGATGTCATCATGGAGGAAGAATTCGGACAACGGATCGTCGACTGTCGTAAATTCAGTTCGCAAGTATATCATCTCTCGGACTGACTTACTAGGCGCGTTGACCGGCCACCGCGTTACTGGTGTCTTCTGAGCTATCCTACCAGACAAGACCTCGAGAGAGAAGCTGGGGATGAGTTGAGTAAGCTGGGCGGCGTACGTCTTGGGCGGCAGCCACTGGTCGTTGGAATTAACGTCCTCATCGTTCACCACCCTGATGCGGAAGCTGTTCAGAGATGCGAGGGCAGGGTCTTCGTGCCGATGAGTGACAATATCGTATATCGTATCATAGTCGATCGCGATCTCGCTCTCGACATGCAGCCGCAGAGTGAGCTCTCGAAGCTTCGTCATGGAGGCGAGATCATCCCCACACAAACCGGGGAAATCCACAGTTCGGAAGCATTTGGAGTAGTACTCGATTTCAAGCGTTTCGACATCGGGGAAGAGTTGTAGGCATGAGATTATTGCGCCAAAGTCGCTGATGGATGGGGTAGCGAGCGTCAGGCGTGTAATGATGTTGGCCGAGCGCGATAGGAAGGAAGAGACGATGGGGAGGGATGACGTCCCCGCCAGACCAAACCTCAGAGTTTCCAGATTCTGGAGCGTTACGAAAGAGAGTACACGCATCCAGTGGGGATCCGGAGCATCTATCCAGCAATAGCTCTTTAACACCAGAGAGGTGAGGTTGGGAAATTCGACTTGGCTGGTCTGTGAATGTTTCGCGACACAGGCTTGGGTCGTCACAACTCCACCCGTAAACTGAGTAAGCGATGGACAGCGATCGAGGACGTCAAGGAACATGATAAGAGTGATTCTGTAGTAGGAATCAAGGTGCAAGCTGGTGAGCGAGCTCGAGGAGAGCTTTGATGCGTCTTCGGAGCAGAGGTCCCGAATCTGCAGCCGTTTGAGATTGGGGGCGCGTTGGAAGATCTCAGCAAGGCTCTCTCCTTCCAGTGGCGCAGCCAGCTCTTCCAGTTGCTCGAGTTCAATGTCTGCAGGAATGAGCTGGAGTAGCTGACGATGAGAGACGTCGGCCTCGAGCCGCCGGAGTTTGGGTATATATTCCTGCAGAAATGGGGGAATGTCGTCGTTTTCGTACTGTGGATGGTGCGTAACAAATCGAGATGCATAGTTGGAAGACATACAGTGCGATTGTACCACTCCGCTTGGCGAATGGTGAGGGAAAGCGGGCGGTTTCCGGCACGAGTGAACCACGGAAGAATCAATTGCTTTTCAGTTTTAATCTGCGTGTCCCTTCCTCCAGCACATGCGAGCGTGACGTCTAGAGAGCACCAGAGCTCTGGAATGGCTACTGCGATGTTGCGCCACAGGCGACAAACATGCAGGAGCGAAAGCGGTGCTTCTGTTGCGGTGGCCCGAACGCGTCCGTGTTCCGGTAAACACGAGACGAAGATTTCTGAGGTGATTTCGTTTGGCAGAGTGAGGACGGGGTAGACACTGCCGCCCAGTTTTTCGTCCTTTCCACGTTGACGTGTGGTACAGCGGACGTCGCGCGCCGTGACCGAGGTTACGGTCGGTTCCTGGGTTCCTCGCTGCCGGGGCATCGAAGTAATGGCAGACAGCGGCGACACGATGGCAAGAGGCAAGAAAGCTTCGCGTTACGTCATCACTGGCACGTGCTGGATGATTTACGCATCGACTTTGAGGCTGGCGGTGAAAAACGGCATAAATTATTATTTCAAGTCCATTTCCACCGCTGGCCGGATACAGACTCAACACCAGGCCGTGCAAATTTGAGGTAATCCCTGAGTTGCTCTAGGTCGTCTGAATCAAAACCCTTCACCCTCACGTCGACGCTGCTCAGTTTCGGAAGCCGTGCAACCCATTGTAGGATGAACTTCGTGTCGATATGTGTAGTGGAGCTAACGATGAGACCGTGAACGCAACTAAGTCCTCCCAGAGAAGAGTGCTCCGCCAGCACATCCTCCTCACGGAGCTTCGCATCCATGGGGTAAGGATTATCCCGAGGAACTTCCAGCTGTAAGCAAAATGACGGCCACGCTGAGCGACGTGCGAGGTGTCGTAATGCATTCGTGAAAGCAGCACCTCGGACGAATGAAAGAGTTAGCGTACGCGTTTGCGGAGTGCGGATGTACACCCCGGTTTCAGGTCGTGCGGCGGAGAGGGTGGTGTTGAATGTATCGAGCATGGCTGGGAAATCCTCTGGGTGAGAGCAGCGGATCTGTGTCACAGATTCAAGGAGGCGGAGCGGGGCGAGGGCCGAGATCAGAGCCGTGAGGGGATTGGAGCCATCGAACGAGATGAGCTTCAGAGTCGGAGTTCGACAGATCATTTGGCGAAGGGCATCTGCATCCACATCCGTGGAGACGAAGAGCGATGTCAAAGCCGGGAGAGTGAGATACGGGAGCACGGATGCGAGTCGGTGCATGGAGGTAGGCAGGTCCGATGTTTCCATCGGTGGATGGAGTCGCAAGACAGTCGTTGTAGCCTGGTTGAACGCGGCGAAAACATATCCGTCCGTGGCAGTTTCCCGGATGATTGTGAACTCTGCATCTTTTGTCGATTCGAGTTGCCTTTCATCGAGATGTAGCGAGTTCTTCCAAAGGACGAGCGGAATGCGCCAATGTCCAGCGTTCGCATAATTCCCTCCAATCCAACAAAATCGGCCATCGAACGTAGGACTTTGGGTAGGATCAGGGTATTCCAGATCCTGTGCTTGCAGTGTGAATATTACGCCGCCCACAAGGAAGATGACGGGCAGGTTTACGCGAAGGGAGAGCGCTCGAGCCAGCTTTCGATACGCAAAGGATCGCTCTGCCAGCGGTGCTTCACTATCGAGGACGTAGAGACCGGGGCGCTGCGAGAACGGGATTGGGTCCTGGATTCGTACGGCGCATATGCCAGAAGAGCAGGCAATGATTTGTGAGAGATCCTGGAGCGCCTTGACCAACTCGCCCTTCCTTCGCAAACTACATTTCACGCTCTCCAGGCTGCGGGGGTGGTAGTAGACGTGCGCGAGTAGGGCTGGTAGGAGAGCCGGCGAGATGGATACGTCAGCTTCTTCCAAGGTCTCGCGCGGGATTGGGGTGATAAGGCAGATTCGGTGGATGCAGCGCTCATAGAGCGCGGGATGAACGAGACCGAAGGTGGGAAGCGTTGCGACGTCGAGCTCGTCGACTATGCGTTCCCAGAGCTCGGGGGGAAGATGAGACCGATCCATGTCATCGGGGTGGAAGCAACGCAGCTTTTGAGACGGAATTAGTTTGGCAGCTGTTAGACGTCCGAGGATCCCTTTCCTAGGAACATTGAATATAGGCAGCTATCTGTGATGCACACGACAGCCTGACCTCGCGAGGGACGGAGAGCTTCAAGTTGCTGAGTGAGAGTGGTGTGTGAGAATCTGAATGGTGCCAGTGACAAGCGGTTCGGCCTGGAGCCACCGTTAAAAGGGAGTTTTCATGAACTTCGAATGAAGGCGGTCGCGATAGGGTACCATTTCGCTGTAGCCTGTGAGCTGTCACCTCAGACTGCTGACAAACATCATGATCAACATCCCCGCAAGCGCGGCAATCTCCGCCAGGGTGATGGCCGTGGCGATGGTGTCAAAATAAAAAAGTGATTACCTTGACTTTGACAAAATAGGCGGTTTCATACCGGGCAATCCCAGATGCGGTCGCCACAATACAATGATGGCAAATTGTATTGAAATTAGACAGGATCAAACCTCCAAGTTGACCAGAAGCTGCGGTACAGTAGCTGCATCAGCGGTACAATCAATATTGTTTGCTCGCATCAACCTAAGATTCGGTACAATGATGGCATCATACTGGTTAGGGTTAGGGGTTAGAAGGTTAGTAGTTAGTGGTTAGAGGGTTAGTGGTTGGTTAGAAGGTTAGGTTCGTGGTTAGAAGGTTAGTGGTTAGGGTTGGAAGGTATATTGTCAAGAAAAAAACACCACCACCGGCGTACACTGGATATACTCGAGGGTAACTATAAGGCCCCAGGCGGCCTAGTCTCGTTTCCAGACGTTCTTAGAGCGGCGGCGCGAGCAAAAGCTCGCTGGCTTTCAACCGGGGCTACGCGGAACGCGAGTTTGACGTTGCCGGGTATAATTTGTTGGGAATCATGATGGAGAAAGCCGCTCTTGAACGTCTGGTGTGTTTCGATCAGAGATCTTGGGCTGGCGTCACATCAGTGCCATCCGCCAGCCTCTGGCCCGTCTCATTCTCCCCACAGGAGGCTCCTGTATCGGACAGCTGAAGGTGAGCATGGCCTGCATTTTCTCAAAGGTTAGTCCCCAGTTTCAGGGAATTCCGGCGCGTCTATGCATCTCGGTGCATTGGGTGCAGGTCGTGCTCCGCACTGAGTCCGCAGGAGCTTGGCGGTCGCGCGCGTGTCGCCATGGTCGTCCGGGTCCACTCTGTCATCGAGATCCTGCCCATCGTGCTGCAGGAGGTCAAGGGTGGTCTATGGAGGCAGGCCGGGCGAGCACTAGAGACATGAGAGATTGTGTTAGATACGCGATAATCTACCGGTATCTGCCTAGCAACTGATTTGATGTGACCCCATCCCAAGTTACCTATACGAAGTGCACCAGATCTTCTAGGGCTGATTTTCACCACTGATGTGGTGATGGTGCGTCCCCGCATCACCGCCGGCAGACACTGCCGCAGCCCGGAAGATCTGGAACCGAGATTACAGGCGGCCGTCAACGAATCCCGGTGGACATGACGGATAACCAAAAAAGGCAGCTGCCAAAATTATGTTCGGTACAATTCGTTACAGAGACGGTACAGTCACACAAATTGTATTGAAGGTGCTTCTGTAATGTGGTGACCGTATCTGACCTATACTCGATAAACGGGCATCCTGTTTGATCAGAAAGACCTGCTTATCTTGCGGCAGAAAATCATGTTGAGCGGACAGGCTCGAGAGGGAACTCGGAAGGGGAATGAATTATTTGGGCCATTTGCGCGAGGACTTAGGTATATAGAATGCCAATTGGTATAAGGATATAAGTGTTTGCAATCGAAATCCATAGGTACATTCGTGCCTGAATACAATACACGGATATCAACTACAGATTGGATTGAACCTCTCGGAAACCCACAGGCGTGGATAACTGAGAAAATTCGTGAGCAAACTTGAACTCTGCAGATTTGTTATTATCTTTCTCCAACGCGCCGGGAATGTAATGCATTAGGTGCCTCGTGGCGTCCGAAAAAAATGAGTTGTTCATCCTCAAGGGAAGCACAATCCAGTGGTGGCTGCCATTGATCCTGCAATGCGCCACGTGGAGCTTCATACGCCCACCACTGCGCTGCGCACGAGCGACCTTGTCGTCCCACAATGGGTCGTAGGATTTGATGGCGTCGCGAAGACCTTCCTCCGGAATGAACTTCATTTGGGTGTTGGCCGAGGCGAAGTCGAATACCGTCACGGAGAGCAGACGCCAGTCGCGCGAGGCCACATGGGCCGACATGTAGAACATCGTGGGACGTTTGGCTTGGTACAGACGGTGTACCACGGCGCGGAGGAAGGATACTTCGCCGGGACTTATCAGTGTACGCAGGTCTGGAGGTGAATTAGACGCTGGGCTTGAATTACATGAGTCGAACGTACGGTGCCTCTGTATACGATATCGGACACAGGTGAAGCGATGTTGGCCTTCGCTCCAGTCGGTCACTTGACACTCCGTAGAACAGTATAACAGCGATTTACAACCGGAGCATTTTTTGAAGTGGGCTTTGTTTTCGATGGTTGTACACTCAGAAGATGTCAGCGGGCGGGATAACGCAAAGAAAAATACTCACCTGTACATTATCGCATGCTCGCCTGAGCTGTGTGATCAGGCCCACTTCTTCAACAGCATTCCTGTAGCGATATGAACGTGCCATGTCCTTTAAATGCTCGCGGGCTGCTGGATAAAGCATCTGCGGCACCAGTTCGGCGTCATCCACATCGATTACCGAGCCAGAGAGTGAGCGCAGCACGTTTGCGTAAATCAATAACGACCCCAGGATTTCTTCGACAAAGATGACTAGGAAATCGGCGATAGAACGGGGTAGCGCGCGCTGGCCGAGGTGGATGACCCCGTCTAGGAGCCCACTGCGATATGCGGACCCCATGGCAATTTTGCCGTAAACCGAGAGCATTTGGGAGAGCGCAACAAGGATGGACATGACTGGCTCCTGCGGCAACTCGACCCGCGTTGCGGCCACGTTGTGAGGCTTCGCGATGAGACAGAGCGCCACAGTGAGCGCTGAAATGACCTTGCGAGGACGCAAAGCGATGTATATTGTCGACAGGGTGGGAGGTGCCTGAGAGGGAGGAGGAGGATCTTCCATTCGATGGAGACGAGAAATGACACTAAGTGTGAAGGTCAAGTGCCCCTCGAGATCGTTCGGCATGCTAAGCGGTCTAGGTTCCGAGAGCCCGACGTTACATATCGAGATGTTCCGCACCAGAAGAGAAGCGAGATCGTCTAGTGTACCACCAGCACCTTCCACCATAGCATCGCGGTCGAGATCGGTAAAACTTTCCGGTACGAAGAGATGCATATAGAGCAAAGCGACCCGTCGTTTTGTGCGATCCTCGATGTCCAGGATCAGCTTCCAGGCATGAGTGAGGAGGCGGAGGAAGCCGGGTTGCGCCAGGAATATGTCCCGGCGTTGTTTGTTTCTATCGGTGATCGAGAACGTGTACTCCAAGAAGTCGACAAGCAGGTTGCACTCGTCGGAGAGTCGGAGAGATGCGGGGAGAGTACGATGAAAGGCATGCATGAAGCTAATCCAGATGCATACACGCTTCCAAACATCGACTTCGGTCCCAGATGGTGCTTTCTCAGCGTAGAATCCCATAATACCGACATGCGCGCCGAGGATGTATGCCTCTGTGAGCTCAGACATCACGGTTAACTGCTCAGGTGTGGGTACCCGGGAAGGCTGGAGTAGATGATAGTAGGCGGGGGAAAGCAGTTGTACGATGTTTCCATCCTGGGTAGGCGAAAGGAACCGTTGCGCCAGGGACGACAGCTTCCCAGGATTCTCGCACGCGCAAACAGCCCTTGCGGCGACCTGGAGGGCAATCAGAAGGCATGAGCAGAAAAATGTAAAAGAGACCTCGAATTGGACGGGTAGACGGCTCAGAGCTTCCAGACGCAAAGCTTCATGCATGGGCGAAGTCAGAAATGATTTGGATCACTGATGCGTCACGCATCACGTGTCGCAACTGATTTGGACGAAATTGAAAAGTATAGAGAGGAAAAGCTACGTGCACTAGCCCTGCCATTGGAACATGATCACTATTGGCCCGAATTTAAACGCGAGCCTGTCTATGCTTCCCTTACCTACTGTTTCGCCACGGCGAGCACCACCCTAGCAGGACTGTAGCTAGAAATTCGCTAGACCCGCTCACCCGCTGAATTCAAACGCACCTTAATCGACCTCTTCGCGGGCTTCGATCATCCACCTAGTCTAGCATTCCCGCTAAAAGTTTTCGACGGATCAACGGCTGCCCGAGATGCCCGAGTGAACGCAGATTTTATTCCAGGCGTCCACCTGCGCTCAGGATCGCGCCATTTTATGGCACCAGCGTATTCAATTCCAGTCCAAGACGAGAACTATTTTCAGAATTCAGGGGGAAAACAGTGCGTACCTGCACTGCAGCAGTCTGTCGCAGTTGACAAAGCTGTGGAGTTCATGCCAGAAGACTGACCAGTGCGGATTGTCAAATTTACACAAACACGGGTTATTCAGGGCAGTTGGCTCCTCTGCTGGTTATTTTTATGAGTCCCGCTGAAAGACCGCTGTCGGGATTTTTTTTCTTTTTTTTTTTTTGGTGAGAGGCAGAATACAGACAAGAGCAAGCGACGAACGTGCGACGAGAGGGAACGTTAACCAGCAACATTGTGTACGGTTGAACCAATTAGACGAGGCAGGAACAGCGCTTGTCCCGCTGTAAGTGTAACGGTTAAACCTCACCCGCATGTTCTATTAGGCTAAGTTACATTCATTCAGTCGATGTGGATTCAGCACGGAACCCGTACCTATGGAGTCCGAATCCCGACGCTGGGTGCGAGGGTGCAAACGGTTCTTCGCACGCCGCCCATTCAATGCGTTGCCCGTCGGCGGACAGTGCCAGTGCCACGACCGCTTTTAGAGGATTTGCGTGTGGGTTTTGACATTCGGAATGCTGAACGCCGCCCTACGCCGCCATGCCAGCCATGCAGTCAGAGATTCGGATGGCGGAAGATGGAAGATGGAGATGGAGAAGGAGAAGGACGCCGCCAGTTGTTCAATTTGTCGTCAAATGGCTCGTTGGCGGTGTCCGCCGGCCCGACGACGGTCCGATGACGTCGCCTGCCGGTCTTTTTCCTTTCTTTTCCTTTTCTTTCTTCTGCTTTTGACAGCACCCACAAACACCCACAATCGTGATCCGGGATTTTTAATTTTAATTTAGCACTTGGCCGGCTCGCGAATCTCAGGCTGGATCTTGCGGGCAACAGGCAATGACACGGGGGAGGGACGGCGACTCGGCTTTCGGCCCGAGGGGCTGCGAGGACGCAAGCGAGGAGAAGGGGTCTGAATTGGCATTCGTAAGCAAGTTATGTGAACCAGAAGCGTCGAGCAATAAGTTGGCATCACGGATCAACGAAAACTTGAAGGAACCCCGCGTGTTTGAGCCTTTGAGGAGGGTGGATTTCATTTCGGCAGCCTGAGCGCACATGGGGGCGCTGTCGACGCGTCTGGAGTGAGATTTCAATTTCATTGCGACTGTTCACTGTTCAAGTGTTCAGTTTCTGGATGCGCTGTCCGATTATTACTTACAGCTTAAGTGGAGTTCAAGTTCCTTGCCAGTTGCGCCGGGAGATCCGAGATGCCTGTAATAAGTATTCCTGGCTTGGCTTGGGCTGGGCTTGAGAAAACATCGCGCGCGGGGGCCGTGCACAGGTGGCCGCACGCCGCGGCGGATATGTACCTTGTCCAAAATTATCATCGACTCCGACCTTCGACAGGACATATGCCAGTGTATGTATGTAATACAAGCGGACATGTACACCGCCAAACCGCTACGTGAATTAATTCGTTTGTAAGTAACTGCAAGTAAAGACCCTCACCTGCCTGTTGCGGCAAAATCGCGGAGTTTGAAAACTTCTCAGGACGGTTTAGTGCCCCAAATAATAATTTGAATGAAAGGGTCAGGGAGTATAGCGTATAGCGTCGGGGAGTTGACGCCGCGGAGCCTGAGAAATTTTTTGAACATTCAACGATCGTATTCTGGGGGTGGAACGCTCACTCACATTTTGGGGTTTTCGAACATGATTCCAAAGCATTGTATTGCACTTTGCGGAGTTTGAACTGAAACGGCGGCGGGGATACGGATGTCGTCACTCACCAAGCTTAGGATCTGCGATCTGGGGGCGGCCACGGCGGTGGAGAAGCAGAAACTTACACGGTTGTTGGCAGCGGCGAGCGGATTGCAAGAATATCGTGGGTATGTACGCAGTTGATGATGCATGTACACTCTAAGCGATCGATTCAATCCCAAGGGGAGGATATCGGTGTTCAGGATTTGTATGGCGGTTGAGGGTATCGTGCGTGGCTTCTGCCAGAAATGGGAATCGAGACCCATCATCGACTGGATCTAGAGCTCGTTGCCTGCTGAGTGCCGCCGCGGCGGCGCCAGTGGTGGAAAGTTAACTAAAGAAAGACCCTCGGACAGATTGATAGATGCCAGTGGAACTTGGGTGGCCGTGATGCCGCTTCAGCATTGTGGGAGATAGCTTGGGCGTGCGGACAGTTATTCGAGGTCTAGGCAAGCGCCAGGCTCTGTGAGGATATTTTTTTCTGGTTACCGCGGTGAACGTAAAAGGAACGAGGTGCATACGTCAAGTCCAGCGAAATGTTCACACGCGGTTTATTGGCTGGCAGGATGTGATCCCCGTCGCGGTGATTACAAGGCGGCCGAGGAGCGAAACATCGATGGACACGCTCATATAGTCTCTCTCTCGCCAGTCCTCTGGCGCCTTCATGCCGCTGGTTCTTCCCCAGCCACTCCTGGAACTTCCCCACGAGCTCCTCGAGCTCATCGCACTCCATCTCGCGACTCGCCCACCCAACCTCGGTCCACCCGCTGCCCTCATTCCCCTCCTCTGTACATGTCGCTTCCTCCACGATACCCTCGCTCCCAGACACAACCCCGCACTCTATGCCCGCATTGCACGTGCAAAATTCGTCCTTGGGCATGAGATGATGATCCCAGCACGAAAAAGCCTGGTGCAGCAGCATGCCTCGGTTCTCCCGTCGCTCTGTCTCGCCCTCCGTGTCATTCGTTCCGGAGACCCGTTCCATCCAGACGCCAGTGCTGCTCTCCAGCTCGCATACACCCTTCTCCGAGCGGACGACGTCAAGAAGCCCACACTCACCGCACTGTCGTATGCACTGCCGCCAGCCAACACCCACGACGACGACGATGCAATCGGGAGAGCGAAGAACAAGCGGCAGCTCGGCTGGGCTGGGGCCCGTGCATTCGCCCTGCGTTGGATACGAGCCAGATTGTGGGAGGGCAGATACGGTGGCGAGCGGGACCCGCAGGCATGGCGTGTCGGCTGGCCACGCGACTCAAACGCCAGTGCAGCAGCCCTTTGGGTCTTGTGGTTCTTCGAGTCCAAAGGTATGTCTGTACTCGCCTCTAATCTATCTATCTAACAACAACCCAGAAACCCTCTCTGCGGAACGCGATATCGTTCGCCAGAACATCATGGCTCTCGTGCTGCCATTTGTCGTAGCCCCGTTTCGGGTGCGTACCCTCATCCGCGACTCTCTTACTCTTGCTTGACTCCCTTCCAGTACGCATCCGCCCTTGCCCCGCCGCACCACTACACAATCCCGCTCCTCCCCGCTGTCCGAGCCCGCCTTGCTGCTGGAACCAATGCAATGTCGGTTCCGACCTTCCATGGCGAATATCCCATATACGCGCTGGACAAACGTCGGAAACGTCGATCCTCGTCGTCGTCATCGTCCTCTAACGCCAAAGCCCGTATCCTCGGCAGCAACAATCCTACACCCAAACTGCTCTGCGCCCCACCCGCCCGCCTCCTCTTCTTCGCGCGCTTCCAAGCCGCCAGTCGCATGGGCATTCCCGCACACCTCCCACTCGACCGTGCAGACTTTGAGCGCCGCTGGGTCGCAGGCGGGAATCAAGGCCCAACGCCCGTAGGCCCGACACAGGCCGATCTGGTCGAGAAGAATACGAGGCCGATTGTACGGTTTGAGCGGCAGGTGGTGCCCATTGCGTCGACCAGCCTGGAGGATGTTTGGGCTGTCGATCCGGCTGACGCGATACATGAAGACGAAGAGACGGAACGGCAACGGGAGAGGGACCGGGACCGGGACGAGCGCTGGGGCCCGTATAGCTGGCGGGCGAGGATATGTCGCGGGTATGAGGAGGAACAAGCTGGCTCCGATAATCGTGCTCCCGCGCCAGGTCGTATCGGACGCGTCTATCAGCTGGGAAGCTTTGCGGGGATGTGGGCTGGCACGATGATCGTACGTCGCTCGCTCGTCTCGCTCTCCCTTACTCTAAAACTCAAGAAACCTTGATATAGATGCCCGCCGAACAACCATACACTGCGTTGGTCAACACACCTGGCGGGGCATATCCCCCAGCGGGGCTCACCAGAGAAGATTTCGTCGCAGCTGCAAGGCCGGTGTATATGCGAATCAGGGAACATTGGTCGTGAGTTTTCTCTCTCTCTCTGTACACCTTTTTCCTACCGACGTTAACGCCGACGACGACGCAGGTTCTTCCCGGAGACGCCCGCCCCACCAGCCCCAGCAAACAGCACGACTGGGGACGAGGGGATGGCGAATGGGTGGTTTCCAGCTGGGACGACGGCGAGGGATGCGGGGGGAGGGAAGCTGGAAGTGCGGGTGCCGGAAGAGGATCCGCATTTGTACGAGACGCTGCTTGACGGACGGGTGGTCCGCGAGGGCGTACATGATGTGGATCGGTGTCCGGGGTGTGTTAGGGAGAGAGCCGAGGCGAGGACGAGGAGGAGGCGGGCCAGAGATGATGATGACGAATCTGGTGAGTCGACGTCGAGCACCCATGAGGACAAAAAGCGATCCTCATCCTCGTCTGCCTCTCCCTCCGGCTCCGGCTCTGGCTCGCATAAACACAAATCCAGCCATAGTCTGAACCTCAGTAGTCCATGGCCGGAATGGAGTACTGCTGAAGACAATGAGGGCTGGGAGCCATTGTGCGATGGCGTCCAGGACGTCGTGTTTACTGGCGAGGTGGGTACTTGCTTCTTCTTCCTTGTTTCTTCTCTTTCCATGATTGCTCAATCTTTCATTTCGACTTCTTAAAGACGGACCCACACCACGGCCAGGCGTGGCACCACTACGACTTTTCAGGCCGCGTGCGTCCGTGGGATGGCTTGATTGGGCTCGTCATGCGGCCGGTGCGTTGCCTCCGTATTTCATTCCTTGTCTCTCAATAATTGACGTTAAACAGCGCAACCGCACTATTGGCCTCTCGACGTTCTTCATATCCGGGCACCTCGTCGGTGCGGATACGTTTGAGGGGACGTGGCAGATGGCCGCGCACGATGTGCTCGCGCCGAGCTGGGGCGGGAGTTTTTGTCTTGCGAGGGGGGAGGAGTGACTGCTGGTGCTAGGGAAGACGGCGACGACAACCCGCGGCTAGTCAAGACGACGAGGACAACCCGCGCGGCCGCAAAACTCCAAAATGTACATCCGGATCCCTTGCCCCTGCTGCACCCTGTACCACCACCACCCTGTCTTGTTTTTTGTTTTGCGTTTGGGAGGACTCGTGTATCTCTAACCATCCTTGCTTGCCACATAGACCATCATCCTCCATCCATCCATCCATTTCGTTTTCTCTGTCTCTGCCAGTGTTTTCTCCTACTTACTCATCATCATCATCATCATCTTGCTGCATCCTCTCTCCTCTCCTCTTTCTGTCCGGTACATCCACATCCTCTTTCTGCCTGGTACATTCACATACACATTTGGCCACACACACACACACATAGGCCTACACGACCACGGCTTTTTTTTTTGCTTAGAAGGACGGATTGTATAAATATGACTATGACTACGACTACGAGCTGGAGTTTGGAGTTTGTATGTTAGTTACTTATGTACATCGCTATCGATATCTTGCTACATACTCTTTTGAATCGATCCCGTTCGACTGGCAGTTGAGTTCCCGGACTCATACCGGGTTCCTTCCTGCTTCCCATCGAGGTATAACTAACTCGAGGGCGGCGATGGGGTTTTGGTCGTTGTAAGTTTGGGGCGTGAACACCAAAACCCAAAAAACCAAGGCACAAACGGCGATCTCGAGCAAGCTCAGCGTTCGCTGTTCGCCGTTTAACATTCTGAATTGGACTCCGATTTTTACAGCGCAGTCCGCTGTAACCACGCTCGTGCCGTGGCTCGGGGAGAGCATGGGATAAGCTACGGTAAAAAATGGGGCTCTTGCCACATTCGCTGGCCACGGTGCCCCCGGGTCGTGTGCACGAATTGGTATTGAAACGGACATGTTACTAGTATAGGTGCTTTTACTCACGAGGCGACAGACCTCGCGCCGTCAAGATATTAATGGTAAGGTTCTGGCGGACGCCGCTGTATCTCGTTTCAAATCTCCGAAGCGCGTTGAATTATCCTTGTTCGCCGACGGTGAGAGCCTGGGGGTTTGTATATAGCTCCTGAGTGGCGTTTTCCTTTCTTCTCTCGGGCGGCGTGACACTTGAACAAAAAAATCCCATTTTCTCAGTTCCGTGAGAGGAGAAAAAGCATGCTAGTCACCCTGGATCTCCACACTCAAACCGTCCTCCGCAAACTTCCGGAAGGCTACAATCGCCTCCTCGCGCCGCCGTGCTGCTTCTCAAGTCCAAGGAAAACTCCGTCAGTAACATTATCGCAAATTGTGACTGTACGACGGCAATTAGTTAGTTCCCTCGCAGACCCGTCCGCTGGGTAGATACGATCCCGCAGAATTTGGATTTTGCGTCCCAGCTCAGAAAGCTTGAGGCCTTGTCGATGTGGATATAACATCACAGTTTCCCGAACGGGGGATCCACGGGCACTGTCGGGCCATAGTAGGCTCGATCCAGCCACTTGAGAAGGCGGTTTGTTGAAGGGTCGAGCAGTTTTTCCGGTGTTGGGATCGTCGTTCATCCCAACATTAGACCAAAAACGACTGGTTCGAGTCTAGGGCGATAGCCGCTAGTCCATTGCCTCGGCCACGTGTGAACATGAAGAGATACCCTAGAGAGAAACATACTGCTGCTGCAGACGCTGGCAAGGCGCAGCTGGCGATCAGAGCGCCTCTGTGGCTCTCAGCCCGGATGCATAAAGAAGCCGAATATGCTTGAGGTGACCTCGAAGGGAAGATAGGCCATTTCGAGCGTCTCCGCGTAGAGTGCTGCGAAGTCATCCGAGATGGATTCAATGAAGGCGTCAAGTGCATCCAGCCAAGCTTTGAGTGCGATGTATGTCGGAGATATCCAGAGCGTTACAAGATGAGAGTCTGAAACAAGATTGCTTTGGTATCACACGTGCCGATTTATGACTGGTTCCGAACTCTCACCTGTCAGTATGCGCCCAGGCCCGCATATAGCTCTCAATTCCTCTCGTATGATGCTGATTCTTGGGGTGAGAGGTGCCTTCACAGACGACTTGAAATCAACCTAGTAAATAGCCCGAGAAAAATCGCGTTGCGCTCTGTGATGCCAGTGCCTGCTCTTCAAGATTCACCCTGGGCTCACAAGACACGCAGCCATGGCCAGTCTTCGTCTCAGTCAGTTGTGTTGTATTTGCGGTGAGTCGGTAAACAATTCCACGGTTCTACCTCCTCCAATTGCAAGTGCCGACTCGTCAGCATTCGGGTTGTACTCCTGGGTACCTCACCAATCAGGGCGCGAACGACCAGATGACGCCGGAGCAACAGAGGAAGAGCGCGAGGAGGGCTCCGTGGGGCGAGGGGGTACGTAGCTTTAGAAAGATCGTCGAGAAGTGGAGGGAGGACGGCAAGTTAGAGGGACATGTCGTTAGTTGAGTAGATTGGCTATAGATCCAGCTTTAGAGGCGACCAAAAAATCACTGTGACTTTGCCTCTGAAAACATCAAGAGGCAGACATCCTTCATCTTAGAAGGTGGTCGGATTCAAGTCGAGGGCAAGCACTGGCAGGATATCAAGATTAAAAAGCTGATATTCAAAGTTTCTACTCTCTATTCCGCTACAAAACAGGTCTCTGGAGCCGTTATAATATCAATGACCGATAAGTCTCGCGGTCAAGCAGGACGACTCACCAGCAACCTCCCCCGTGCGCTTTCGCTCCACAAATGCCTCCGATATATCCCAATACGTGTTGTGTCCAGGTTCAGGGAGTGCCGCACCGTCGTCCCACTTGCCGTAAACGACTAATACAAGGCGCGGGTCGCGGGTGAACCCATCCTGAGCGAGCAGCGCTGTTTCCCGCTCGTGGAGAGAGTCGGATGTGCGCGCGAGCCAGCACAGGATTTGTAACTTCTCGCAGCCAGCGAGCAATATCTCGAGGAAGGCATGCTCCATAATATCGTTGACGGCGAGGTGGGTCAGCGCCGGCAGTGCGCAGATGAAGGGCACGATGCGTTCAGATAGGTCGTGCAGGCGGGCGCGGGTGTCGTCAAAGAGTTCAAAGTGAGTGACGCCGGCGAACCGAGGGAGGAAAACCGCAAGGGACTCGACTGATGGGTAGGTGCTGTACGGAAGGCCATCCTCGAGGCATGCTGCGAGACGTTGGATATCGGGCATGCGTTCTAAGTAGAGAGGAAGTGTTTCAGGCCGGGCCTTGTTTGGAGCCAATACCAAATGAGTCGTTTTGGTGCAGTGGCAAACAACGTCGTCAAAGTTGATTGCTCGAGTGACCACGATGTGCCGAACGGCTGCAGCGAAAAATGGTGGCGGCTTCGATTGCATGACGCGTGTGAGTGCGGAGAGAGCAATGTGGTTGTCGTCCTCGAAACGAATGGATCTGTAGAGAAATGGCTCGATCCTGGAGGCTGCAATAAGTCGACAAATCCAGTCCTCCGTTTCACCCACCATTCCAACACTCGGCGAGCAACACATAGGAGAGCGCAGATGCACTTCGGATTGCTCAGCGCAGCGATTTCGAAGATCTCGCGTTCGAGCTCTGGCGGCAGTCGCGAGGAATCCACTTCGGACATGATGGTGAGAGACAAGGTCCGTGTCCACGTGGTCAGGAATTCAAGATAAGATAAAGAGATTAGAAGGAAAGTGCGAATTGCGAGGATGGCTCGACTTTGAGCCGGGGTAAGTGAGGACCTTTCATGCTACGGCTAGTTGGTTGAAAGCAAGGTGGTTACCAGCCAGAATTATTGAGACGTCGAAGTAAAATTGAATTTCTGGCCCTGCTATCAGAGAAAGGGACTCAATATATCTGTCTACCACTTCGCTCTCGCAAACACATCCTTCCAGCCGGTGTCTCTGACGGTAGCCCGGACAGCAAAGTTCAATGGACTGTATCCGGTCATCATCGTACCATTGGGCATCATTCCCTGCGTATACAGTCGGTCTCGCGTCCCGCAGAAATGAAGGCGAAAAACCCACCTGGCTCCGTCCCCTGCCCCCCGCTATCAACATTCCATCGCGATCCCGCAGCTCGACATCACGCTCTGGATCGTCCAAAGCCACACCATACGCTTCCCACATTTGTTGGCGGACAACCCGAGCTGCGAAGTGCTGTCTTCGATGAAATGAGCGAGCGGGAAGCAGTGATAATTGGGAAGGACGTACACATAGTGGTAGAGGGGTGTCCATATACGGGTCCTCTCATGCTACGAAGCCATTGACGCATGCCGAGGCCGACCGCAGAGGTGCTGCCGTTGCAGCGAGAAAGACGCTCGGTGCAGGCGTTGATCGGGTCCAGGACCATGAGCTGGTTGTCAGGGATATTATCGAGGAGAAGGTGCAGGTATATAGCGTTGGCGTCGAATTGAGGGCTTCATCAGAGTAGGATTGGATTTCGTTACTCGGAAAGGGTCGGCACATGGAGCACATCCGGGGCATGGGCAGCGCTGTCCGAGGGACCGGATCCATTCAGTATTCCCTCGCCGAAGAGAAAGGAACACTCACCGACTCAGGACCCTCCCCTTCCCCTGAGGAGTGACCAGAAGAGTCGGACTAGGACTGCCCGAGTCCTATGGCGTAGGACTGAGTCCTATTCTGCCAGCATTCTGCCGTACTTTTGACGTACTTCTGACAGGTGCTCAACGCCAAGAAGCACTCGGCTGAGATGACGGGTCTCAGCGCATCTGATCCGGTTAGCGGTTAGGGTCAGCGGTTAGGTTGGTTAGGTTTGGTTAGGTTGGTTAGGTTTGGTTAGGGTTAGCGGTTAGGGTTAGCGGTTAGGGCCAGGAAGGTATATTGTATATGTGTGTGGGGTATTTGCATGTTTTGATTGCATGATTGCACGGCGGCATTGCTGCGGCAAGCTTGATGCAGCTGTCATTGGAGAGTGTCAGGCATGTTCTTATTACGAGCACCAGCCATTCAAATCACGCCATAGCCGAGCATTTCATAGGACTCAGTCCTATTTCATTGGACTGGGGCAGTCCCAGTCCTACTCTTCTGGTATATACTCCCTTCCCCTCGCTAAACCTTCCCCTCGCCAATAACATCGCCGTGCCACTGGCAGTCTGGTCGTCCAAAGCCACACGCATTCGCTGGGTGGACAGCGCCAATCATGGCGGGCTTGGCTCACGCGCCAGGTGATGAGGTTTAGGGGGCCCTGAGGAAGCAAATCGAGCCCGAGGACGGGTCGGGGTGAGCGTCTGCGAATAAGGATGCGGCTGCGAATAAGGATGCGGCTGCGAATAAGGATGCGGCTGCGAATAAGGATGCGGCTGCGGGAGACTGTTTTTAAGATGATATCAGTATGCGGGAAGCTGACTGGGAGGTGGCGGGGAAAGACGTACGAAGGACAAGCGTGGATTGTCTGAAACTCGACTGCATCCCAAGAAGATGTCGGTGAAAGCCAGTGCGAAGATTGACGTTGTTGCCGAGCGACGACGGATGTAAAGGCAGCGGCGGGAATGGACATGATGTGCGCGGGCTGGGAAGCGGCTTTGAGGAGGAGAGTAGCTGTGTGGCGACGAGAGCGCGGTAGTAATAGATACTAGGGATACTTTCGTTGTCAATAATAATGGAAACAAGAAAGCTGCGAAGAGAAGACTCACCACAGATCCTCGGTGCTGCGACCACGAATTGTACCCAGCGCGCAGGACGAGGTAATCAATCCTCTTGATGCCTTCAGGGGCAAGCAAGCGCTGTATCGGTATGCCTCGCACGTCGTCTGCGTGCTGGAGAGCAGCCCCGCAAACCGGGAGCGCTCACGAGCAGAAGGCCGACCCGACCTCGTCCCTGATGACGAGGACGAGATGCAGTCCTCTCGAGATGCCTCCACGGCGCTTCAGCGAAGCCCCGCCACAAAGGACGACGGGATATCAACAGAGTCGGGATTGGAGGTCGGGAATGGAATACGAGGGAGCGGTAGGAGATGGGGGAGGAGACTGGAGCACGGTAGTGGCTGGCGGTACGTCGTCAGTGCATTGAGAAAAGAAAAGCAAAAGAGAAAGAAGACTCACCGCATCTGTCGCGACCATGCATTGCACCCGCGCTCAAGACGAGGTAGTCAATGCCCTGAAGACCTTCGGAGGCAGGCGATCCACCACCGCTGGATGCTGGCCTCCCTACATCGCCCTCGACCAGAAGAAGTGGGTCGTTGTCGTCGTCCCTAATACCACCTAGCTCTGCGGGTGTTTGCAGAACGCCTCAGCGATGCTGGCCCGATTCCGGAGGTCCGCAACGAGACGACGACGGGATGACAGTAGCTTCGGAGTAGAGTTTGGCGCGGATTGGAATGAAGGCATGGGTGTGTAGACCGAAGGACGGCCTTTCGCAAGTTGTCACTGTGATCACGTCTCGCCGCTACCGTTCTTGTCTTCTACGTCGACCGATACCACAGCGCTGTGGTGCCTCCTCGAATATTAATGACAATGGATTCGTTCTGAAATGGACTTACCTGGGCAAAGTCGTGACTGTACATGTCCCACAAGCTTCTTCGTCGCTTGGCCTGTCTTTTCAGCAAACAGCAGCTCTTCCCCTTCGTTATCCGCTACTCACCGTACCATCTCTCCATTGCACTACTAGTACCTCACATCGCCACCTCAGTCGGAACCTTCGCACTCTAAAACTTTCGCGCTGCCAATCGCGCACGGGTTTCGATTCCGTTGCTTCGGCCCGCCATCCTGCCCTCGAAGTTGATAATCTCCCACCGTCGCCGCTGTCGTCGCTCTCTGCGCTACCTCCTCCGCTGCGGGCGCTCTGCAGAACTGTCAACGTAAAGGTCTCGCCGTTGCTCGCGGTAGTCAAGATTACCTTGAATTCGAGCCCAGGATGTGTGAGTGCTCATTGCGATGAGGCGACAGTCTTCCTTTGATGTGATAAGCTGAATCTCTGTAGCCAGGAAGCCACTGTCGTTCTTTGGAGTGGCAAACTGGCAACCTACGTGCATTCACTTTCCGCGTTCTTTTTTTTCTTCTTTCTATCGACGATTCTGACTGACTCGGATTTGTACCGCGCAGAATGGAGTCCTGCCGGTCGGCAATAACGCGAATTCCGACATCCTCGTCGTCGTCCATCGTCATCCGAGTCGGTTCTCTCATTTCCGAGAACGAGAAACAGTACCGCTGTGATGAAACCTGCTGCGACTGCGACCGCGAAGTGTCGAGTTGGCCTCAACTTCAAACACGTACTGGTCCCAACGCCATCGCATGGCCCGCTCTCACGGGCGCCCTCGCTTAGCGCATAGTGAACCCAGTTTCGCAGCGGCCCCCTCGCGGGCACCTACCGTCAGCAGCATTCCCGGGCCCGGTCCCAACCGGTCCGAGTCATTCTTCTCCTTGTATCCAATTCCTATCCATACTCGTGCAGTGAAGCGGCACCCGTGACCCTCCTTTGCCTCCGCATCCACATGTGTCGTCTCGATGTCTGCAGGTCGGAGCGGCCAGCGCGTTGCGCCCCCCCACCCACAGTGTCCCACACTGGCCCTGGCGACGCCGTTCCTCGTTCGAGCAATATCAAACAAAAGTCAAAGACTCTCGTCTCTGCGGTCATGATTTGGGTGGTGCTCGTTGTTGAGATGGAGTGAGAGAGACGGTGATGTATCCCTTCTCGGGCTTTCGCTTCGTCGCAATTTTGTTGGTCCTCTGCAGCGGAGGAATAGCCTAGCCTAGTAGACTTCGCTGTCTAACCCATATTGTTCGGTATCGTTGTCTCTCTACCAAAAACAAAAAAAGCTATGAGCCGGAGACACTTGAGCGTCCTAACGCGATGTGGCGTTCAGAATTAGAACAGACATGCGGGTTCCATCAAGCTCCGAGTGACAGATTGCCGCCCGTGCACTGCTTGTCTTCGGACCATGACCACGCCGCACCATCCCCAGCCCTCCCCTGCTACTCAGAGTCGTCAGATGAACTTGAAGTGGCTCATGCCTAGCCACGGATCTTCTCCGATTCGCTCTGGTTCACCATCATCTGCTGGCACAGCTGCCGACACAGCAACCACGTGGCTCGATGCCCTTCTACAGATAGCTAGAGCAGGAACCACTGCAAGTGAAGCGTTCACCCCTGCCAAAGCTGTCTTCGGAAGTGTTGTCCTGCTTTTGGAGAATGTCGAGGTGGTGTTGCATTCTTCTTCTGACCAAATCTGTGTTAAAAATGTTGACAGAAAATGAAGAAAAATCAGGATGGACTCAAGGCTCTCTGTGAGAAGATAGTGGGCACACTCCATACTCTTCAGGATGTGATCCAAGGACACCCTGAGAATTCAGGCACGGTACGATTGAGGGAGAAATGCCGGGATTTCCAACAGTGTGTCTTCAATATTCTTGGGAAGTACGAGGCCTGATTTTTTTTAGACTTTTGGAAGGCATCTCAAGCAAGATTGAGGAAATAAAGAAGATACAGTTCAGTCGCCGACAGCAAGTGAAGGAATTTCTCCTTCCAAGTGGTATCATGAATGCAATTGCCTTATATGAGAAGAATATCACAGACTTCCAAGAACAGCTCAAAGTATAAAGGCCAA
This sequence comes from Mycena amicta, assembly GCA_029282125.1. Taxonomy (NCBI): domain Eukaryota; kingdom Fungi; phylum Basidiomycota; class Agaricomycetes; order Agaricales; family Mycenaceae; genus Mycena; species Mycena amicta. The sequence continues at coordinate 183,958 of JARIHP010000058.1, forward strand.
CAGCTATATCCATATCCACGCTCACCAAGATCTCAGCTCTTTGCAATTCTTGACACCAATCGTATGGTGAATGAAAGGACTATTGTTCAGGTTTTGCAAGGTAACTATCTCAAATTTTTAACATCTTTTAGTTCTGATACAAGGTTGTCTAGATGAAGTTCAAATGAACAGAAGCTGCCCTCCTCCCTCAAAATTCTTCCAAGGTCGTAAAGATATCCTACTGCAGTTGGAGAGGCTCTTCCAGCCAACAGAGCAGAAGGAGCAGAAAGTTGTGCTACTGCATGGTCTGGGTGGAGCTGGAAAGACCCAGATTGCATTGAAGTTTATTGCAGAGTCTGGATCCAGGTTTGACAGCATCTAAAAACTATCAAAATACAACTTATGTGACTCATAGATTTACCGACCAGTTCAAGATCAATGCAAGTAGTGCAGACACGATTGAAGCGGGTTACAAGCAGATAGCAAAGGCCAAGAAACTTGGAGATACTGCAGAAGCTGCACAAACCTGGTTAAAAGCAAACCAAGCGGAATGGCTGCTTTTCTTGGACAATGCGGATAAACCCAATCTGGACCTAGGAACATATCTTCCTGCATGTAATCATGGAAATATTCTGATTACCTCTCGAAACCCTGGCCTCTGGGCTCATACAGGATCACCAGAAAGGGCTATTGCTGTCTCCAATTTATCCCTTGATGACGCAGTTCTTCTGCTGCTCAGTAGAGCTGGTGTAAGACTGCTGAGCAATGAGAAAAAGATACATGCAGTTCAAATAGTCCAGGTACAGTCGCTAAATGGGAAGTGGGACAGGACCGGTAGTGGGACACCGCGAATATCTCGGAAGCTGTGCGGTTTGGGAGCGTGATTTTTTGAGAGCATATTCACGACTAGTGCATGCAGGTCTGTACAAAATTTCAGCCTGGACGGCTGAGTGGTGGCCGAGCAATGGCATCAATATCCGTGAAGGACCTTGTCTATAGCAGGTTCCAACGCTTGTTGGCATCATGGCTTGTTGTTGCACTGTGTTTCTATCTCTGTGCCACAGTTATGCTGTGGGAACGTGCTCTGGAAGTCCCCGGGGCCATTACCAACACTTGCACTCGTGGTGTCTGAAGAGATCCGGTGTCAATCTGTGTGTCCCGCTTCTGGGAAAAACTGGTGATTTTGGTCACCGGAAAGAAGTGCACATTGTGCACGATCCAGAGCAGCTCCTGACAAGACAAACATATGCACTGGGAGGTAGGATGTATGCCTTCCGCAATATGTAGTCATTATGTCATTTGAATCAAATCCCATTGTGCTATTGCCCTCCAAACATGAGTGTCCCGTTTCCCATATGGCGACTGTATTCCAAATGATTCAGTTATGATATGGTCTAATATATTTGTTCCAGGAGCTCCACTGCTTTGCACTTGCGATAGTACAAGCCGGGGCATTTATCTCCAAATCACCTTCTGTGAAACAGGATATTTCAAAATATATCCCACTTTATCAGGAGAACAAGGCTACCCTACTACGCAAGAAGCCTGATCAGTCACATGATGATTATGCATGGACTGTCTATACTACATGGCAGATCAGCTTTGATCAACTTGGGCCCCTTGCTGCTCAATTTCTGCAGTTGTGCTCCTTCATCCACTTTGAGGGGATTACGGAAGATATGTTCCAAAGGGCATCTACCTATACACCTCAAAATGGGGCATTAGATCCCACCCTTGCTACATTGCAGGTGGCTTTGGACTTTCTGTCAAACTTTAGGACTGCAGAATCAAAGTGGAATAGCCTGGCATTTGGAGAAATGATGTCAGACATCTGTGATTACTCTCTCATGACATTCCAAAACAATGCATATTCAATTCATCCCCTGGTACACCAATGGGCAAAGACAGTAATTGGTGATCTGGTTGGCCAAAGAAAATTAATGGTTGCTCTTCTGGGAATGGCTGCGGCTTGTAGTATGGAGTTCATGCAAAGGGCAAGATTGCTGCTGCATATTATGCTTGTCTCCGAGGATGGTGACCTAGTAGGCACCGGGTTTGAAGGTCCTTTTGGAGATATCTTCCAGGCAGGAGGAATGTTCAGGAGAGCAGAGACCCTCCAAAGTGACATACTCATGAGGAGTGAAGCTTGTCTTGGTGCTGAGCACCCCACTACCATTCAGGCAGCAGCCGACCTTGCTGCAACATTCGCGGACTTGGGACGATACACAGATGCACAGGAGCTGGAGGAGCAGGTGCTGGAGAAGCGGACCAAGCTGCTCGGTGCTGAGCACCCCAACACCATTTGGGCAACAGCCAACCTTGCTGTAACATTCACAGACTTGGGACGGTACACAGATGCACAGAGACTGGATGAACAGGTGCTGGAGAAGCGGACTAAGCTGCTTGGCACTGAGCACCCCGACACCATTTTGGCAACAGCTAACCTTGCGGCAACATTCTGGCACTTGGGACAGTACACAGATGCACAGGAGCTGCAAGAGCAGGTGCTGGAGAAGCAGATGAAACTGCTTGGTGCTGAGCACCCTGACACCATTGGGGCAACAGCCAACCTTGCTACAACATTCAGACAGTTGGGACGGTATACAGATGCACAGGCACTGGAGGAGCAGGTGCTGGAGAAGCGGACCAAGCTGCTTGGTGCTGAGCACCCTGACACCGTATGGGCAACAGCTGACCTTGCTACAACATTCGCACAGTTGGGACGGTATACAGATGCACAGGCACTACAGGAGCAGGTGCTGGAGAAGTTGACCAAGCTGCTTGGTGCTGAGCACCCCAACACTATTGGGGCAACATCCAACCTTGCGGCAACATTCTGGCACTTGGGACGGTATACAGATGCACAGGCACTACAGGAGCAGGTGCTGGAGAAGTGTACTGAGCTGTTTGGCACTGAGCACCCTGAGACCATTCGGGCAGCAACCAACCTTGCTGCAACACTCAGAACCTTGGGACGGTAAACACACACATGCACAGGAGCTTCAAGTTCAGGAGCACATGCTGGAGAAGCGGAATTGTATCAACACACTGACACCTATGTAGCCCACTAAATACTGTCGAATTATAAGGTTATTTTATGACAGTAGTTTTCACAAAATAAAATAAGCTTAAGGTTTGTACCCAGTGGGTGGTGGATGGTGATGTTGTGCTCAATGGCTTGTGGTGTGAGATCAGGGGTTTGCGATGTAGTGGAATTCATTACTATAGATGTCTACAACTTGAGAACTCTTGCAAACACCTCCTGGGTATGTGTGACGATAACATGGACAGCGAGGTCCGAGGGGCTGTAGCCTTTCATCGATGTGTCATTGAGCGTTCCCTACACCCAGACATCAGCCTCTCCTGCCAAAGAGAAAGGCAAGTAAAAACGCACCGGCTCCATCCCTTCCCCAATCCCCTCACCCTCGCTAAACTGTTTCCTGCTAATAACATCCCCGTACCGATCCCGCAGCTCAACCCCACACTCTGCATCGCTCAGAGCCCACGCCATATGCTCGCCGCACTCGCTGGGCGGGACAGCTCCGATCAGCCGTGGGGCGCGGCGAACACACCAGTTCATGGCGAAGTTGAGCAGGGCCCCGAGGATGCCGGCCAGGTCGAGCTTGAGCGCGGCCGTCAGGACGGCGCCCGGGTGGGCGTGGGTGAATGAGAGACCCGGGTGCGTTGCGGCGAGGTGCTGTTATCGTGATTGGTGACACGGAAGGATAGAGAGACGCGACGCACAGCGAACCAAGCGTCCGTGTATACGTGGCTGGCCTGCATTCCGCGCAGACATGGGCGGAAGGACCCATTGCGAGGCTTGATGGTGTTTCCGAGATTGTCGAGGTCGACAGTGGAGGTGAAGCCAGCGCCAAGGATGGACATGATGTGCGCGGGCGGCCGGGAACTTGAGACGGCTTCGAGGAGGGGCATGAGCTGCGTGGCGACGAGAGCACGGTAGTAGTAGCTAGCAATACTTGGTCAATGTATGTATGAAAAAGAACGGAGGACTCACCGCATCTGCAGATGAAGGTCAAGTCCCTCAGCGGTGATACCGTGTCGCGACCACGAATTGTACCCCGCGCTGAGGACAAGGTAATCGATCCTCTCGAGGCCTTCAGAGGCAAGGACGTGCTTCACCGCCTCGCACGCCGTCTGGGTGCTGGAGAGCAGGCCCACATCACCCTTGACGAACGCGCGAATCGGTCTTCCGGGTACTGGCACAAGCGAAGACAGCACCCTTCCAGCCTGAACATCGTCCCTGCCAACGAGGACGACGTGCAGTCTTCCCGAGAGATGCGTACAGAGCGCTTCAGCGACACCCTGCCCAATACCAGACGTCCCACCAAAAAGACGGCGACGGGGATGTACAAGTCAGCGGGAAGGGCGTGGAATCTGGTGGCGTTCAGCGCTTGGACTTGAGGGAAGGGCGGCATTGTTCGGTGTTGTTAGCACGAAGGGAGTTTGGTTTTATAAGCGATTTCGGATAGACAGCCGTCGCGGTCCATGGTGGAGGGAACAGAAATGTGATCACGGCACAGTGATTTGTCACTGGAACGGCTCCATCAAGTCGACAAAAACCAGCACCACGCAAGTAGCTCGAACGAGACTCGAGCTTTTCGGGCTTTATACGATCCTCTAGCACGTCCACAGGGATGTCTGCCCGCAACCAGCGTCGAGCACGCATCACAATTCACATGGAAAACGTCGGCGTCTGCGCAAAAGAAGCTTGAAGCTTAACAACAGGACCTCGCCCGGGAGGCGTGCTGAAGTTCACCGAGACAACAGAGGAGAGTGGGCTAGTTCTTGGGTCTTCGCTAGATCCTTCCCAGTGCGTAGCCTTCCCGCCGGCGCCGTCCTTCACACTTAACACGGTCTTTAGGTAGCCTTCGTCCCTTTCAAAGCCTTATCCATCGGGATGTTGCTTTACTAGAAGCAGGGTAATCGCCAACCTCTGGGTTTCTCTCTTCCCCAAGCCACAAGCACCATCTCGAGTGACTACGTTTCCTCCTCGATGGCCAGCCATCGCTCTTCCGCCGTTCCAGGGCCTTCTTTACTTCGGGAACCTTCTTCGCGTCCAAAAACCTTCCTACACGTAACAGGTGCTGCCAGCTAAATATCCGCCCGCGTGCTCGTTGGAGCTTTTGCTTGCCTTCGCCCGCTCAAAAATGGTGTTCTTCGCCCCCAGCGTGCTCACCGTCGTCCTCTGCGCTGCTTCCGCCGCCCGCGCTCTGTCCAACCTGCAGGCCCCGGCGAAGCTCATCCCGGGCCAGGTCGCTACGATTACTTGGGAATCTGGGCCTCAGGACGTGTGAGTGCTCAGCTCGAGTCAAGTTAGACGCTGACCTGAATTTCTGTATACAGCCAGGACGTGACCGTCGTTCTCTGGAGTAGCACCTACGTGCGTCTGCCTGCTGCCTTCGTGGCCAACGCTGATTCGTACCGTGCAGAGCGGAGGGCTTGCGCTCGCCAATAACGTCAAGGCGCAAGACAAGAAAGCGACCTTCGAGATCCCGGACGTCGAGCCCGCGTACGTCTGTCTCTCCCTCGCGCTATCTCATCTCAGTCCTCCGCATCCCTTCCCTTCTCACCCCTCCCTCGCTTTACATCCGCTGATTCCGTTCTCCCCATTATCGCCTCAATTGACGCTAACCCGGCCCTCTTCTAGTTCTGATTATACCCTCGGGCTCGTCAGCATGTCCGACCCCTCCAAGATCTTCGTCGCCTCGTCGTCCATCGCCATCGGTCCCCCAGGCTCCGTCACCGAGCACACCACGCCAGCAACACCGAAACCCACCAGCGCGACTGCCACTGCAACTGGGTCAGCGAAGCCCCCAGTCAGCGTCAAACCCGTACCCATACCCACCCCGTCGCATGCCCCGCTCTCTGTCACGCTGGCGCCGCTCTCGGGATCTGGCTCTGCTGCTCATAGTGGAACGAGCGCGGGATCCCACGCAGCCACTAATACTATCAGCGGCATCCCCGTTTCCTTCCCCACCGGCTCGTACTCGTACCCGTATTCGTACTCGCACACGGGAACGGCGGCATCCGAGTCCATTGCTTCCTTCGCCTCCGCCTCCATCGTGTCCACAAGTGCAAGTGCAAGCGCGTTGCGTCCAAGCGCGAGCCACACCGGCGGTGCTGCTCAGGCTGCATCCAAGTCCAAGTCGATTGTCGTGGCTGCGGCTGCTGTCGGTGTGGTCTTCTTCGCGCTTGTTGTGTAGGTGGAGAACGGACTTGGAGAGGTTGGAGGTTTTCTTGTTGATTTTTCGGACTCTTGTCTTCTTCGGTTTGCGTTGGTGCGAGCGAGCCTGAGATGACGGCGCAAAGACTTTGTTTGCTCGTTTACATACGTCGTGACTTTACTATTATTGTTCGTTGTCGATTGACCGAGGGAAGTTGCTCTCTGTGGTGGCTGCATCGTGGTGGCTATAGTAAAATGTCAACTTTTAATGTGCCCGTGGGTGGTCGTACGGAGTTCCCTGTAAGTGATGAATCGTCACGGCTTCACGTGTCTGATAAGAGCTTGTCCCAAACTATCAACACGAAGGTCGTGCTCCAATCGCCACGGCTTCCGCCCGAACTCGAGCGCGACATCTTCGAAATCGCGGCACTGACCAATCCAACGGGAATTGTTTCCCTTCTCTGCGTTGCTAGACGAGTGTTCGAATGGTTCGTACTTGATCCATCTTAATGGCAACTTACCACCGTTCATCCATTCATATAGGATCGAACCCATCCTATACAAATCCGTTCAAATTGACCTTTACGTCTCCCCCCAGCTGCAAAGGCTGTTACTGGCCGTGGAAACCAAACCCCCAGCCTTCTTTGCAGCGGCGGTGCGACATATGATTATACACACACCTCAATCCATCAACAAATTTGACACACTGATAAGCTTGTGTACCGGGACGACGCATCTAGCCATCGGAGGGAATGGAAGGGACCGCCCAGTCTACCGCCAGGATATCCCGAACATGCTCACCCGTATGCCGAGCATCCAGCACCTCATCACTTGCCTCGGCGACATATTTCCAGCGAGCGAATATCCCACACCAGAATCCTTCCCGCTCCGTTGTTTCGCCGGGCTCACCCATCTAGAAATCCTCGACGTGCTTTCCGACTCGGCGGACACTCTGCGCATCGTGTCGTTCGTATTGACTCTGCCGTCGCTAACCCACCTGGCCGTGTTTTACGACACGCTCCCGCATTCCATCCTCACCACCTTCCTCGAGCGCTGTCCAAGGCTGCTTATCCTGTGTTGGCTTGTGGGAGGTGTACAACTCGCGAATCGCCACGCACATGAGCTCCTCAGCCAGCCGAATTCTCCGCGCGATGCACGGTTGGTCATCGCTACGTATGGAGATTGGTACGAAGGTGTGGAATTGCCGGGTATTCGAACGTTTTGGGACACTGCAGAGGAGTTCGTGGAGCGGAAGCGCAGGGGACAAGTTAACGGTGAGCAGCCCTTTTCTTTTGTCTGTCTTCGATCTCATCTCGGTGCGCTAGCGAGACGGCTTGTAGCGGAGTAAACGTCCTCCATCTCGGTTAAAACTAGTTGAATGAGCTACGGCTCTAACGGCTTGGCAAAATCGTTAGTGCCACAATTGTTGAGGTCCTTCGTCCCGACTCCCACGCAATTGTATTCTGTCTGCTGTTATTTGAATTCTTCATTCAAGATTCATTGACGCCTAGCTGCGTAGTTACTTGGGTCAAGCTCTCACGCTCTGCATCATCATCCGCAAAGATCCTCTGGTCGTTGGTCTTTGCTTCGTGTTATTCCATTCTTTGGAAGCTCTTAAAGCGTGTTGTCTTGCAGCGGTCCAGGTCCAAGCTCAAGCAAGCAGCGGAATTTCCACCGAAATCTCAGGCTGCCGACGGGCAATTTCCGGAAAGTTACGGGCTCCGGCAGCCGGACGTTCACTGTTCAATTCCTTGCTGTAATCCTTCCTCGTGGGCATGTCTCGCCTATAGCGTTTCGAGTTTCACCAACGATTCTATCCTTAGTTACACCCTCAACTTCACACGCGCTGCGCGCTGTACCCTATAAAAATGTCCCAGCGCTCGGTGAGAACCAACATCCCAGCCCTTTCCTTGTAACCAAGTTGAACCAACGATGCTTGCTCGCACTCTCCTCATCTCTGTCTTCACCGCAGCCTCCGTCGTCCTTGCCACGGAGTGCCCAGTCTGTCCAACTACAGACCTCGTCGGTGACGCCCTAGTCGCTGCAAGTGGTGGAACCCGCGGGACGCCGCGTTTCTGCGGGTGCGTTTTGTTAGACCGGTGATTTCTTTTCATGCGCTGACACGATCTTCTCTGCAAGCTACTCCCCCGACGCGTCCGGTGCATCTGGCCCGTCTGTCGATTGCTTCTACAACGTGCGTTTGGTGCTTCCCACTGCAGACTGTGAACGACTCACTCTTCATAGGACTCCGACGGCTCTGGTACCGGCCCTAGCGAGTGCCCCGCATCCACCGTCATCGCGGATGTCTGCTGAAGGTATGTCCATATGTCACTTCCTCCGTTGAGAACTCTCTGACAGTCGACGACGAGATGTTTGAATAAGAAAAGTCTATGCAGGAATACATATTAAATGTTCATGAATGTAGTCGTCGTTGTCCTAGCTAGTCATAGTCCCACTGGTTTATTCGCATCCTGCGCAGCCTTTCCCGCATCGTGGCGCAGATTTCCTATCCGCGCATCAGTTCCCGAGCTCAGAACATCCTAAGCACTCACCGGAAGCCTGTTGCTCCTTATCTCCAACCACCGCGCCCATAACTGCGTCGATCTTGCCTTGCGCTCGATCAATCGTACCATCGACGTACGCTTTGGCTTCCGCTGCTTGGATCTCCGCCTCCCCACGCATGTGCTCGTCCCGTCCGGATTGTTGCCAGGAGGTTGCGCCGGTCATATGACCGATCTGCCAGCGTGTGAGCCTAGTCTGAGGCAAGAAGAGGACACGCACCATCTCGACGACCGTGCCTTTCAATGAATGAAAAGTGCCTGAGGCTTTGCTGAATTGATGTGGGTGAGTCGTACTAGTATGATCGACGAGGACAACTTACCTGGGTTCGCCAGGGCTGGTGCTGCCATTAGTTTGGTGCAGATCGTTCGTCGAGGCCATGGTGCGAGACTGTTAAGGAAGCGGGAAAGCGGAAGCGGTATTTAGGTCCCCAGCGTGGCTACGTCATAGGTACTATGACGCTCCGCTCTCCGGAGATAAGAGATTTGCGAGATTGTAGGGGCGCGAGATCGCGCTGCGCGAGCAAGGAGATTAACGGTGTCGATTCGAGAACCGAAGGAAGGATCAAGGAACTTGAAGGATGACGCGACGAGTGTTGAATGTGAGAGGCGGAGGACGGAGCCTGAGTACTGAGTGGTGGATCCTTGATGAGATAAGCTTCGAGGGTCAGTTGGAGCATGTTAAATCGTCGACCAGACCCGATGTTGTGTAGTCGACATGATGGTGGTATGAGCTTGAGTTGTCGCAGCGCTGTCACTCAGGTCCGTCACAAACTTGTCTCTTGCCATCATCTGGTCCAACCAACTCCGTTGCTACCAGGCGCAACATGTCCTTAACATCGACCGCCATATTCCTCCAAGACGCGTGCCACAAACATCGCTTCATTCGCTCGCGGGACACCTCCACCATTGTCGAGCGTCCAGAACGATTACGCGCTGTCGCAACCGGCTTGGCATGCGCTATCGCTCGAATAGAAGAAATCCCCGTGGCACAAGCCAAAACAGAAGTGGACCCGGACGAGCTCGCTTCTCAACTTGGAAAACTGGATCTCAAACAAACGACCCGCGCACCTGCCCCCCGTTCTCCGGTCACCATCGTCCGCAGCTCCGTATCGCTCTCTATTCTCAACAACCCTGCCGTCAAGTACATTCACGGCGATATCGACGGGGACGTCTACCTCGAGAACCTCGTCCGATGGGTGAAAGAATGCGAGGAGAAGATTGAGAAGGAGGGTTCGGAAATTCCGGGACATCTGGCGCAAGGGGATTTATATCGTGAGTGCTGCCTTCCCTTCCGCCGCCGCTCATTCACTGAGTCGTGGCAGTCTGCCCCGAGTCGCTGGAAGCCATTGAAGGCGCGCTGGGAACGGTATGCGAGGCTGTCGATGCCATTCTTGAACCGTCTACTCCCATGAAGCGCGCCTTCGTTGCGGTTCGTCCGCCTGGTCATCATTGTGGGGAAGACACGCCATCTGGGTTCTGTTTCGTCAACAACGTCGCCGTTGCGGCTGCTCATGGTGTGTCTTTCCTTCCATTCGGCACTACGTTTCTCACCATCTGCAGCGCATCTTAGCCATGGAATCGATCGGATTGTTATTTTTGACATCGACTTGCATCACGGTGAGTGGCTTTGAGTTCACGGCAGTATCGACTGATTTTTCGCCGGAGGCAATGGTACTCAATCGATAGCGTGGCAAATCAACGAGGAGACTTATCGACAGACGTTGGAAAGCGAAGGCGGTAGGCCGCCTACAAAGAGAGGTCCACGCGTTTATTACAGTGAGTTCTTCCCTCCTTCTGTCCGCTCACAAGGTGAATATCGTTGCAAGGCTCAATACACGACATCCTATCGTATCCCTGCGAGGTATCCATCCCTTCCCTTCGTCTGCTTGCATCTTATTGAGTGCCAGGATGGAAAACCTGCCCTCGTCCAAGCCGCCTCCACATCGCTCCGTGGACCACATGGACAGTATATCGAGAACGTTCACCTGCAGGAGTACACCTCCCCGGAGCATTTCGACAAGCTATACGAGGAAGATTACAGCAAGATTCTGCGCAGGGCCACGGATTTCTTGGACAATACAAGCACAGGGAAAGACGACGACGTGCTGGTCTTTATCAGGTCGGCATCCTCGTATTTCCTTGACTCCGTCTGAACCTCGGGGATCCAGCTGCGGAATGGATGCATCCGAGCACGAGCTACCCTCAATGTCACGACACAATCGACGGGTCCCCACTGCGTTCTTCCATAGATTTGCCCGCGACGCATGTGCGTTTGCGGACAAGTATGCTCGCGGGCGACTCCTCAGTGTGTTAGAGGGCGGGTACAGCGACCGAGCGTTGGCGAGCGGGGCGATGGCGCATTTAGCAGGGCTTGTTGATCCCCCAGTGGGAGAGGCGAAGGCGAGCGAGTGGTGGAGTTTGGATAGCCTCATTCTGGTGCGGTCGTTCTTCCGCTCACTTTGTGTCTTTGTCTTCTGAATACGCATTCATTAGCTCGAAAAAGTTACCAAGAAGAAACGCGGTGGTAGGCAATCGCTCCCACCAAAGAACCCTTACCCGTGGCTCGATCGCGCCGTTGAGATCTTCAGCGCGATTGACGGTACCCCCTCGTCTAGTTCCTCATCTGCGCGCGCACCTCTACCGCCGAGTACAAGGACGCTTCGGGAGCGGAAGAACTTGAAATCGGCGACTCCGAGCCCCGCGAAGGCGCTTCCGAACTCAACGAAGGAGCAGAATGCAGGTTCGGATAGTAGTGAGTTGACTGAGGAGGAGGAGGAGCAGTTGACAGAGAAGGTCGAGGCGCCGAACTTGAAGGAAGAACGCAAACTTCCGCGAGTTATTCTGAAACTTGGACCTGCGCCGTAGAAGTAGAATAATCGCTCCATTATCTTCAGAGACCCAAAGTCCAAATGCAGACGTGGTTTGGACCGGATCACGGATCATTGATATCGGAGACTACATTCTCACGCACAGCCGCAGTACGCGCCTTGCTTCACGACGCCAATGAGCTCACCGCCACCGCAACAGCCATTGCTGGCGTCTCCCGCGCCTCCCCAGTACAGCGCCGTGGAGGCACCCCTTCCGTATGTACGGAGACGTCCACCTTCTCGATGCAGCTCCTGCTGCCGTTGTTGCTGCGGGTTCTTCCTCCTCTTCGCGTTCGTTTCGGCTTTGTTGGTGGCATTGGCGATGCTGTGGCCAAGTCCACCGACGATGACTGACCGGGTATGCATTCCATTCATTGTCTTCTCGACTAACCACGTTGTTAGATCTCCGATGCTATTCCCCGCGCTCTCAAAGTCAGAAGTTGTGTGCAAGGTCGCGCAGAGAAGCCGCAGACCGTAAAGACGTACACGTTTGCGCTCCCATTGCACGCGGAAACTGTTCTCGTCCTATCGCGCTACCAACTAGCAGGCGGCGAGGCGAATCTCGCAGGCAACATGCGAATAACAACCTCGACGGTCCTTCCTCCAAACACCGCACGTGTCGTCGTCGTTCCAGCCTCGCTTGGCCACGCGACTGTGTGCTCGCTCGTGTCCAAGACGGAGAACGACACCAGCGTTTCAGCATTTGGTGTCTTCGTGAGTGACTTACCTGCCCACTTCCTTGCTTAAGAGGGACTCGTAGGCGACTGGCCCCGAAGATTCATACTCCCCCAACCTGAACATCACACTCGTGCTGCCTGCATCGACAAATCTGGCTGGCCTGCAAACTAGCCTCCCTGATTTCGCCTACGATATCGACGACCTAGTCGGGGCTGGAGTGGATATCGTCGGCGCCGCATTCATCACTGGTGGCGAGAAGCCGATACGGGTCAAGGTACTCCAAAATTCTACTACAAAGGTCCACTAATCTCCTTGCGCAGTCTATATCGGCTGTGGATCGCTTGCTACTTTCGACGTGGAATTCTAGCGTCTCTGCGGGTGTATGTCTGTCCTCTAAAGACAGCTCGCTTTGTATTTACTCATCCTCTTTCGTAGTTCGCGCGCTCGACTGTACTGGACGTCTCAACAGGCACATCGCCTTCCTCTTCGCCCTCACACACCAACGCCAGCATCTCTGGCACCTATGCCGGCAGCTACGTCCGCCTCATCACCAGCAACGCACCCATCGACGCGCGTTTCTCGGTAAGTTCTGGCGTCGTTGACGCATACACGGCGAATGCATCGCTCGCGCTGGAGGTCCTGCCCCTCGAGGACGACAAAGAGAATACCAAGCCAATGAAGCTCCGTCTGCGGGCAGTAACCAGCGACGCCGCCGCCACTGTCCGCCTACCCGCTGCGTACGAAGGCCACTTCCGACTACTCGGCGCGAGTACGGAGGTGCGCGAGCCGAAACGCCAAGGGGACGCGCGGACGGTCAAATATCATTATGATGGACCTGCGTTCGCCGGCGACGACTCGAAGGGCATCGAGGTGCCCGAGGAATGGACTAACACTGAGGTGGATGACGGTGTCGATGGGAACCTACTACTCACTGGCGCCGTCTATCTCACCGAGGAGGGAATGCAGCGCGGTTGGGTGTCGGTGCAATCTACTGGCGGTGGCACAAGACTGATTTTGTGAAATTTATCTCGGATATAGTATTCATATCTTATCTGGCAAGATGATAGATGAGTTGTGACTGTTGCCGGTGCAAGCTGTATTCCGCCTGTCTAACGTTTACAGCACTAGGTTGCAGGGTGCATTGCGTCTACCCACCTCCATGCCTACGCTCTCTCTCGCGTACGGATCCTTCGGCGACATCCTCGCCACTGCCCAACTCGTTGCAAAGATCGTTCTCTTCTTGCGCCGCGGCGGCTCCCTCTCGCGAGCCCAAACCGAGACCGAAACGGAGCTCAAGGCCCTGGGCAGCGACCTTGCACTTCTGACGCTACATCAGCCGTCTGCGCCGTCTATCGCCGTGCGCATCCAAGAGGAGGTCGCCTGCTGCCATCGGGTTATGGCCCGCTTCTTCGCTAGGATCAGCTCCTCGCAGGGACTCGTACAGAAGATTATGTGGGCCCTGTCTGAGGAGAAAGAGCTCGCGGCATTCAGGGCCCAGGTTATTGAGCGTCGGACGGCCCTCGGCGTCCTCATTGGGCTCATGAACTCGTGCGTTATACTCAAGTATATCGGGCCGACGCTGATAAAGGGCAGGGGCGACCTGGCGGCTGTCCGGAACCGAGTCGACGAGGTCGGCGGCCACGGCCACGCCCTGATCCGCGACGTACACGAGCATGTCAACGGCCTCGCGGAGCAGCTCGCGGCATACCAGGCGCAGATCGTAGCCCTCATAGCCCACGTCCCACACGGCGTCTCCGAAGATACATTCACCGTGCTCTCCCAGACTGGTGTGCCGATACCGATCTCACTCGCGTATTGCACCTCTTATGAAGTGGGTTGCCCTAGCGCGTCCTCAGGAAGCGATCTTATTGGATATTCTCATGATTAGGTCCTGGACGGGATACTGAAGACTTATATGCGTGGGCGGACAGAGGCCGGTGGCGACTATGTGGAGCGGGGCGACTACAATATCGCGTGGCCCGACGGCGAGGAGATCGAATCGGCTAAACTCATGGATACAGTCAAGGCCGGCATACGCCTGGAAATGGGTATCATCCAGCGAAATCACGAAGCCTTTCTCGGGAAAGTGCAGTGTCCCCAATGTGGAGGCGACGGTGGCACTGTAATTGATATCTGTCCTGGTGCATTGCGGATTTTATGGTAAGCCGCCAACGTTGCAAGTACGAAGGTTTGACTGAATCTTCCCAGTCGACATCCGAATTGCGGGGACATTCAAGTCGTAGATCTCGTACCCCACAATCCGGAGGGGATCCGCCGGATTCAGCTTGCGTACGAACGAGAAACAAGTTTTACTTGCCATAGGGTCTCTGTGTCTTGGTCGATTCCGCGGGCCAAATGGTTGTCTGGACAAGCGGTTGATTCCAACAGAGTCAAGAAAACATATCGCTTTCATTAAGTGCCTTTTTTGTCTTGTAATATGTAGAACACCAGTTGAGTATCACGAATGGCTTTCCGCGAGTAACTTGCATTTTCCTCTTGTAACATGTAAAGCACCAGCTACACAACCTTTTACCACTCCAGTGGGTGACTTCAATGGTGACCGTACAAGTTGAAGACGAGCAACGACGGGCAGGTTTCCAATTTGTCTCAATGATTAGAGTGCATGCAATACTAGTACCAGCTATTTCGCTATAAAACACGTTTCTACAGTCGTTCAAGTATCAGCAGATACGTCAATGGATAGCACGATCACTCACCCGCAATCTGACCCGTTCGCTTACACTTCCGATACGTGCCGCGCCGTCGTCCCACTTTTCACACACAACCAAGCTCACGGCTGAGCTCCGCGTGAGCCAGTAGCGCCGGTTCGCGGTCGTACAGAAATCGAATGTTGAGCCCGAGCCAGCACAGGATTTGCAGCTTCGCGCAGCCAACGAAGGGTGACATGTTCGACGAGATGGTTGACGGCCAGGTGGGTCAGGGCCGGGAGCGCGCAGATGAACGGCGGCACGATGCGCCCGGAGAGTTCGTCCACTACGATAGAGGAGGAGACGATAGATTGTGGTCAACGTCGTGAGATAATGTATGCAACTAGCGCTGTAGCATAAGTAAATGGCTCCTCCTTTCCCCTCAAAATCATGCAGGGGGCGGGATAATTCACTGGATTCATTTCAGTCCGCCACACCTAAGCGCCCTAGTCAACGACTGCCGAGAAAGACGGGGGATGCTTCCAATGACCGTCACGTGGGATGCTTCAGGGGGCGACCAGCGGGGTATTCGGCTAAATCAACTGTCAGACCTGCTCAGCATCAAATTCCCAAATGGGCATTCGGTGATCGTTTGCTCCGGTAGCCGACAGCCTGAGCTCGATGTTGGCTCGATGCCTCCGCCCGCGATAGGGAGCGGTCCGCACGCCGCCTCGCGCCCATGTTTGCCTTCCTTCCTTCCATCCAAAACCTGATGGGCCGCTGCTCTGGACGCGCGTCAGCACCGTCACTCGCAAGCATGAGATTGGCTCCGGGTCAAGTTGCCGTTTAGCAGAGGCTGGTGGGGTTAGGAGAAGAAGATTAATGGTATGTTTGGTCGTTGTAGGCGGGCGACGGAGAGCCCCAGGTGCGGGCGCTAGCTGCGGGACAAGCGATGTTGATGGCTTTGATGGTTTATCCCAATAAGGCGAATTGATGTCGAGCAGCTCTGACAGCTGATTTGACCGAGAACCCCGGTGATCGCCCCTTGGGATGCTTAGTCACTCGCCCTCTTGTCCTCGCCGCGACTTGGCCATATCTCACCCAAGTGGCATACAGCGACCGTGCGTCGTTCCGAGCTCTATAAACCCGAATGGCGCTGACGAGCCTGCAGCGGACGTCGACCCCATGAAGCCGCGCCGAGTGCGCGTTCCTACGGAATGCTCGATGAAATGTGTACTGGTGCGTCCGGTGAATCCCGCGAGACAATTCAGCGCCTGAAGACGAACAGCAAAAACGCGCTACAGGCGATGTCGGGACTCGGCCTTTCCTGGCGCAACGACCAATATCCTGACGCGGGTGACTCCAGGCCCCGGGACGGTGGTAAAGCTTATACATCGCGGGCTAATATGTGCGTTGCCTATCCTCTGCGCTTTCCTGTGTTTACTGATTCCGTCTGGTCCTCGTCGGCCCAGGCGATCCGGCTTTCAAGCGCCTCCTCAAGTGTCGATCGCCGCAGCCTAGCGGCAGGGCTGATGTCGTTATACCACCGACAGCGTCTTGTGCGCTAGCGGCGAGTTACTTCCTGGGACGGGCATCCGGGACGTGAGAGAGCGAGAGGAGTATTCGCTGAACGTGCCGCTGCAGGCGCTTCCAACTTCCGTTTCCTGATGTTCTTTTTTTTTTTCGACCCTACTTACCCGCTCACGTCAAATAGATTCCTGTTCTGAATCCCAAAAATAGACTCTAGAGTCCCTTCCCACCGCACGCCGAGGGAGCCGCTGGGATGGGGTAAACATGAAACAGGTAAAAAAGGACCGAGGTCGCAGACGCTGCTAGCAAGAAGCGATTCCCAAGCGGTGTCATTATTCGGGCTGTGGATTCAAGGTATGAGTTTCATAGCACTCTGACTGAATTCGAGGTATGATTGTCCCGCTAATACTCGAAGTTATACTCAGACTAGGGCCTTACGCGCGAAAACCGATGTATCCGGACGTCGTTTTGAATCGTGCATCACCTACGTTTCGGCGTCGCAATGTAGCGGTCTGTATTGCATTGCGGAACGCATTGTTGCCATCTCGACTCCCATCGCCCGCTACGCTGTCAAATGCTCCAGGTATATTAGCCATCGCAAGTCCTTGCGCTAGCCTTCATTCTCCTCGGCCGGGCCACCCTTTTCTTTTTCTTTTTCGTCTTCGTCCAGGTGCGTTTCTTGTCTTGTCTTCGCGCGACTCTTTTTGCTGACTGGGATGCGCCAGGAGCTTGCTGTTCGCAAGGCTGTGAAGGCTGTGAAGAGGCCAGACGAGAACAAGAAGGAAAAGGGTAGACCAGCCACTGGCAGTCAGTCACCCGACATATTCCACTCCGAGCTCATTCTCTCCAGACACGGCGTTCAGGCAGCAGCGATTGAAGCCCTCGCAGCCCAAAGCCAAACCAGTGGTCAAGAAGCCTGTGCGTTCTGTGCTTTCCCCACTCTCTTCGTTCATCATTCTTTTTTTATTTACAGGTTGCCAAGAAGGTCGCCAAACCCGTGCGTTCCGTTCTCCTCTCCCAATTCCCAGTCGTCTGCATCGCTGACCGTCGTTTGCAGGTTGCCAAGAAGGTCGCCAAACCCGTGCGTTCTCCTCTCCTCTCCCAATTCCCAGTCGTCTGCATCGCTGACCGTCGTTTGCAGGTTGCCAAGAAGGTCGCCAAACCCGTGCGTTCTCCTCTCCTCTCCCAATTCCCAGTCGTCTGCATCGCTGACCGTCGTTTGCAGGTTGCCAAGAAGGTCGCCAAACGCGTGCGTTCTCCTCTCCTCTCGTCTCCAGTCGTAGTCGTCTGCACCGCTAACCGTCGTGACTAACGTTTTTTCTTTGCTCGTTCTCTAGGAACAAGTCGACTGACGATTGCATATAATTGATGCCAAGTTCGAGTGCTAGGTGGTTGTGTGCACTGTGGGGATCTATCAGAGGATCTGTATGCGTATACGTTTTGTGTGTAATGACTAGAGGGGGACTTTTTAATGACGAAGATTGGGTCCAGAGGATTCTTTCTTTTGGAGTGGTGCTGAGATGACTCGTATGTATGCGGTGACGGAAGCCTTGTCGTCGTACATCGGCGCGAGCTCGGCCAGACCAAGGAAGTCGTGCAGCGATTTGGGGCGAGTCTGTCGATGGCGTCATGTACAGTGGTGCGAGTCGCTGCCGTCCCTCGATACGTGCTGGTCGACCAGGCGCGAGTGTTTCAACCGCCTGCATTGTACTCCCAACTGTACTCTGGTATTATTATAACAACGTGGGATCATTAAAATACGCGTCTAAACGCGCTCTAATATCCTCTAGAGCTGCCCCGGCGCGTAGCATTTGCTGCCATCAAAATATCACGTGCCCGCGAAAAGCATCTTTGGTCGTCGCGTATTCATTTCTATTTTGTTGACCGCCGGTTATAGTAGTACCGAGTGCTGTGGGCTGCTGTGATTTTCTGGACAGGTACCATAGAGTACGTTTTCCAATACGATAAGCCAAAATAAATAAACGCACAAAGTTGCGTTCGTCAGGCTAACTTTATGCGTTCCTAAGGCTGCAATCATCTGTACCATCGTTTACGATCAACTTTGGCAGCAGGATAGAATACACGAAAGGTACAGATGTTCAAATATATCCTTTGCGGTTCCTCGCCGCAAAAAAATTACTACAAGGGCGTCATTGGAACAGCACCGCTCGACGTGGAAATTTTAGGCAGACTGCTCGATCCTGCGCGCGACACGCAGCTGGATTCCGTTGGCAGTCCAGCACGGACTAAAATCACAGTCGGCGCGATACCCTGCGGAGAATTCACACCAAGCTAGAAGAGCCACGGTATAGCGGTGATACTCACCACGATCTGGGCAACTGCGGCAAATATTATCTAGATCGGAACATCAGTAGGTGAAGGTATAGCTGAGGGAGGGCGGGGGGAGGACATACCGGGCTAATCGGAGATTGCGCTGTGAAGAAACCGAAGTGAATAGAGACGAAAATCGCGTAGATAGCGCCGGATTCAAGTCTACATTCGTCAATAGTCGAACAAGGAGGAGATTCGGAGGAGCTTTGAAGGACACACATGGTCGCGCCTACCCCAATGTATCTTCTACGCAATGTACTACTGAGAAGATCGCGGCGCTTGTACGCAGCCAAAGCCACTCGGCTCACTGAGATTGCACGGAACGTCACTCGAGGAGAACATAGAGGTAGAGGAACGCACCAGTTAGTAAAGTGACGCTGATAGCGGTTGTGAGGGATAGAATCTGGAAGGTGCGGAGATCTTGCAGGTAGCCAAAAACTGTTCTGGTGATGAGAGAGTTGCAAGCAACGGCGGTGGATTCGAGACCGACCCGTCGAACATATTAGCAATACAATCGGTGGAGCTATCACGTAGTAGTTGTTGTCCCAGACGAGCAGACACCGGTAAATCTGCACGACGATGAGCGAGCTCCTTTATGTTTGGTAATTACCGACCAACAACGCATCCGAGCAGACACTGGCGAAGAACACGCGTTTAGCCGAGGGAGCCGTCGAGGAGGAAGGAATCCCATACCAGCTGCTAACATACACCAGAAGCGAGGCCGTATTCACCGCATCAAGCGGCATTGGTGCAAGACCACCCGCCACCACGGCTGCCTTCACCGTCAAGATGAAGGTCTGCACTGTGGAGAGCAGGAAAAGGAGGACAATTGCGATGAACAGAGGGGCCTGACGTTCGAGCAATCGAATACGACGGAGGAGGATTTGTGTGGCTCTGGCGAAGAGGACGCAGTATGTGCCTGGACGAGCGAAGTGAGCCGCTACCCATAATATAGAAGAAAGGCAACGCACCGTACATGAAAGTGCCGACCTAGAGCGAGAGTTGGGATGTCATCGAGCTGGCACTTTTGGAGCACTGTGTCGCTCACCCAAATCTCCAGTGTGTTAATCCACGCGGAGGACGACTCTTCTGCGGGATTCGTGCTCATAACCACGGGGCTGCTGCCAGTACACATCCACGGAGGACAAGGCAAGAGGCGGGGAGAATGGGGAAATTTGTCCGTCGTATCAAGCTCAGGGTGATATATCGTGGCACGGTGTACGCGGGGATCCTTGCATCACTAGCACGGCGATGGCTGGGCGATTGTGAGGCCAGGAGAGAGAGCATGGAGGCGCGGTGGATGGTTTGTTTTGAGCCGGATGGGTGCTTGGCGGAGGTGAAACTGGCGGGCGGACGGAAGATGTTTGGAAATTGATGAGATCAAAAGCGTGCCAAGGGAGGTCACATCAGCTTCAATCTCCGCCACCGCCTGCTCAAACGCTGCAACGACGAGCTGTAACACGCCAACGAGATTGCGCTCGCAATCAGGTTTCATATCGCCAATAATCTGCGATGAATTCGCTCTGACTCAAACCCGCTGGAACAAAAAAGCGCGTAATCCGTATGCCATCTCGATTAGTGTATTGGCTGACTTTTTTCCCCCCAAATACTAGTATCCGGCATCGGAGGTTGTAGAGCTCCGTTCTGCACATTGTCTCGGGCACGTTCGGCCAGAAAATCCGTCAAATAACTTACAAATAACCATTTTGCCGCCCGGAGGCCCATGTCCACAAGGCATTCTCTGGACGCTATCTGGGTCGAAAACGCCCGTTGTGGCTATCTATGAATTGATTCCCTCTCGTACTCTCTTCATGGCCTTCCTCATTCATTTCCGTGGTCCAGTCCCCAGCTACCACACCCACACCATCCCATCGCTTCGCGATCCTGTCAACCGCACGAGAAAATGTCTCAGGCTGCTAGCAATAGCCTAGAGGGGGAAGACGCTTGACGGCGGCTCGCTGGTTAAATGCGGAATTTTATTGGCTCTACGCGAAGTGAAATCGCTTGAAACTTGTGGCGTTCCGACACCACGTTTTCCGAGAGACGCATGGACAGAAACGCATGTGAATTCATGTGGCAATGTGGGTGCGGAGGAGATTAGCGACGGTGGGCAACAACCTCGACCGGAAAAATTCCACAACCTGGGCCGTTGTTCAACTGCGCGTCAAATCACCAGCGCCCACTGCCTTGCCAGCGCCTTGGGAGCGCTTAGAGAAGCGCCCGGGAAGCGCCCGGGGACTCGGTGCCCGCCAGAGAGGCTGACAAACTCTCCGCCGTCGTCGCAACATAGAATCCGCCGTGATCGTCGGACGAATTTCAGCCCCGTCCTCAGCGAGATCAAATGTCACAGGACCCTAGCGAATTCCACCTGCGCCAGCCGTTATAAACCCGCAGGAAACTCTCTCAGACAACTGCACCTCCCCCCTTCCCCCTCCCCCTTCCTCCACCTTCGTCACCCACGCGATGTGCGACGTCGTTCCTCACGGCAGACGATTTCGCCGGTGACCGCACCTCACCACAGCGCTTGATCGAGGTCCTGCTCGCTCCGATCTCCATGTCCATGGATATCGGCGCCAGGACGTCGTCAAGCCGCTTGTCGGTAGTGGCGGTCTCTTGTGGACCCGTTTACTGGCAAGGGATCGGTCCACTCGTCGATGGGCTACGTGTCATTTGAAAGGTATGCGACGATCTTTCCAATAAGAACAGTCTCTGAAAATCAGTTTATCGCACCATCACGAGTGCAATGGCCACCCTCCTTCATTGCCGACGGTCCACGTTCCAAACACTCGCTGCCGATCGGCTTGCATATGGGGACATTACATTATTTATCGCATCATCTATTTATCGCGAGCAGAGCTGATCTTGGAAGGTCATAGTAATCCTTACTTGTTCATAAGTACTGGTATATCTGCATTCGAATTCAGATGCAAATCATTATCCGCGCGTCCACAATTCAGTGTGCTTGCATCGGGCGTAAAACCCGGCATCATGGAAATCATGGAACAGTTCTTTAGAAATCTCATTTACGGGGACGCGTATGACA
Organism: Mycena amicta; assembly: GCA_029282125.1. Taxonomy (NCBI): domain Eukaryota; kingdom Fungi; phylum Basidiomycota; class Agaricomycetes; order Agaricales; family Mycenaceae; genus Mycena; species Mycena amicta. The sequence goes on from JARIHP010000058.1 coordinate 205,779, forward strand.
TCATGCTCACGTGAGGGCGACTGCTTGGTGATGCGTGCAAGACCCTCCGAGTTCAAGTTGAAAATGACATAATTTTGTGTGGATTTCTTTGTGCCGAAAGTCAACAGATGGACAATATACTGGTCTAACTTCCTGAAGTCCGAGTCTCTGGCTATGGGCAGAGATGCCCAACCGGCCCAAGTGCGAGGTTCAGGGTTGGCCCCGAAATTCAACGATAGCTTTATTTGGAACTCTCACAAACAAGCCATGCGCGCATTATTGTCATGATCATTTTCACTAGTCCATACTCCCCGATACCCAACCGAAACTAAAATCAATGGAACTCGCCAACAATCTGAACACGATCGGTGAAAGATCAACCACAGACAAAGAAACTTTTACTCACCGGACCGAACGCTCCCGAATCCGGAATAGGCAATAACGGGCAGCCCGCGCCGTCGCATCCGGCGAAGGGACGGTTGTTGCCCACCCAGTCGATGTTCACACCCGGCCACTCGAGGGCAAAGAAGATTACGACGGCGGAGATGGCGATGGATGCGGAGAACGCCGTCGTGGTGATGCTTAGGAACGGCGGTCGGTATGAATGGCATGCGGAGGCGGAATCTGCTCACTAGTTGTATTTACTCCACCATGCCAAGTACCGTTTCTTGATGAACACGTTGAAGAAGTACGCGACGGGAACGGCTGGCCACATATTCGCCATGCTCCCGGGAGCCCTGGAAAACAATTTAAGCCCATATCCACGGTACGCGGGAGCACGGACCAAATCAAACCGCCAGTGAGAAGCACCGGCAGGTGGAAGTACTCAAAGACGCGGAAACGCTTGCGCAGGAGGTAGAACGGGATGGGGAGGACGGCGCCTATGAGGAAGCAATAAAGGAGGCCGTTGTAGATCCCACCCGCGCCGAACATGCGCTTCGGACCTAGAGTTCCCTGTTTAGAAAAAAGACTGTTCAGGGACCTGACTATATGAGAGTGTTCTGAAAGGTTACCCAGAGCACGCTCGCAGTGAAAAAGGTGTTGATACCCGGGCAACTGAAGTGGTCGATCTGGTGGGGGGTGCACACACCCTGGATTTGGGTCATCTGGAAGTTGAGGATCGCGGTACAGACGAAGGACGAGACGAGGGTTGCCCAATTCTGCGACCAGAAGGTAATGACCGGTGGGATGTGCATGTAATGTGCAAGCTTAAGATCTTGCGCGAAAGTGAGTGTGTGCGCGGTCGTGACGTAGCCATAGGACTGTGAAAGAGATGTGAAAATGGAATAATCCAAGAGGCAAAGCAACCAACTTTGAAGTAGTTCATGGCGACAGCGTTTCCGGGGAACCACAAGCCACCGAACAGCTCGGCAAGAACGTTGAGCGTAATTTGAACATTGGTGATTGACTGCAGGGAGAGACTCCCTCAGTCAACAGAAATCGCGATGCGGGGAGAACGAACTAGGATGATTCCGATCGGGATAACGAATATCGCAGCCAAGAACACTGTAAGTGAGTTGAGCACAGAACTCATAGATGATCTGGAATGCTTACCTCCGTACAGAACAACGGCGGGACTTGTTTCTGTGGGAAACACTCCAACACCTGCGGCTCCGAGGGCGATTGCGACGACGAGCATGCTATAAACATCTCGTGACTTGAACTTTATTCCCTTTGGAAACAGCACTTACATGAAATATTGCCACTCAGGAACCTCCTTGTACTTCATCATCAGCCGCACATGAATGTCCTTGTGCATCTCTGACGTTTTCTTGCGGCTGAATACGCTCCGGAGACCATGCCAGATTTCGCGCCGATGGAAGAGGATCGCGTGGCTCAGAGTTGCCGTGTACACGGCGACTAGACGGGAATTTCGCGGAGGGAAGGGAAGAAGAGAAGCAAAGATAAGTGCCTGTAGTCTGATAGTGTGTGAGCAAACAAAAATACGCACAAAATACTCCATATAGCAGGATATTCCCAGCGGCGAGACTAGAGAGAATTTCTTGAGTATAAAATTCGCGCCGCAAACGGAAAGGAACGCACTAAGCAGGGGAGTAGTTGTCGTAGAGTTCCTTAGAATAGCGTCAATCGTCTCCGCCCCGCGTCGCCCTCGTATCGCACCTTATCGAACAGGGTGTTGTTTCCCACTGCTTTCGAGACCGTGTAGAGGTTACCGGTGTTATCGTAGACGTGCTGTCGGTGATTGGTTACATATTTCCAGAACAAAGTTATATTGCTCACGTTGCTGTTGATGGGAAAGTAGGAAGTGAACCATGTGTTACTGAACCAGAGTGCGGCGATAATGGGCAATGTGATCAAAGTCTGTCAAATGTCAAACGCTGAACGAACGGATTGCGCAATCAAACGCCGAGATAACGCACTCCGAGGAAAGTCTGTGTAAATCCGGGAGAGGTCAGATGCGCTGCGGTGCGGACCGTAAAACGTACGTTGAAGGTGCTCTGTGAGAAAGGAGAATACGAATAAACGAACGAGTAGAACGGAATGAGCAATGGGTCCGGACTCACGTAGAATGGGAAGATGAGCGGATCGACAGCGTACACCAGCTGATTCCAGTCGAAAGTCGGGATTGGGTTCAATCCGAGGCCGCTGACGCTTCCAGTGATCGCGGCGAGCTTGATGTTGTTCGGAGCGATCCAGGTAATCCAGTTGAAGTAAGAGAGCGCCTGGAAGATGTAGCTACGCGCATCGAGGGTGAGCCGATGAAACGATATCTATCAAAGAGGCACGTACTCCGGGAACCAGAAATACACGAACATGCTGCAGAAACAGTACAGGAACCAGCGCATCTGAACAATGTGTTAGTTTGAAGGGATTCGAAACTTGAACTGAGCTCACGCGGGAAATACGCCAGCCATTGGCAACAGTGTCCTTTTCGGCGTGGAACGCCCGGTTAAGCGCGATGATCTATGGTCCCCTGGCTCAGCTATGGTCTCCAAGCGTAAATGAACACAAGGCGCCTACCGAGAGGTTGCTATACCAAATTGCGCTGGACGGGTAGACTAAGAACCTCCTCGTCAATCCCGCTAATCCGTAACCTATATTATAATTATTAGGCACAAGGTCTCGCGCTGGGCACAGTCAAAGACCTATAAAGTTGGTCGAAAGTGCAACCATAACTATAAAACGTAAGTGAAATCGAACAGTTACGCGGAGTGCGTACTTACTCTGGTATCCAAAGCCTGTCGCCCACGACTGATTGAAATAGAGCGGCAGATATTGAACCCAGATGATCTGCGAGAGGCGTGAGTTGGATGAGGCATAACAAATTTATCATACGCTGTTCGTGTAAGGTGTCGAGAATCCGGCATTGGCCATGATCTAGTTCGTCAAGTGAGCTGTGTGCAGACCGCGTGGACGTTCGTTCAACTCACAGTAATAATCATATGTTCCTTCGGATTGAAAGGCCCACTACAAACTCATGAACATCAACTTGTGTCGGAAGGAGGCACCCACGGATTTAAGCTCCACGTATAGCCAAAAGTCGTGAACTGTTTTGTAGGTAGAGAAAGCTCCATCGCCTTGGCCGCTGGGTAGGCGAGAACCTGCGCGACGTTCGAACCGACGTTGATGCCGGGGAAGCTGGCGAGTTGAGTGTCTCCGGGGGGCATAAAGAAACGGATACTCACCGAATACTGAAGAACTGGTTGATGAACGCGCTGGAGGAGACGTCCGCAACATATTAGCTGGATTACGCGCGAAGATCCCACTCACCCTGCACCGACAAATACCGTCCCGATAACCCAAGCACGGAAGGTGGCGACAGGCACGTCGTCGTCGTGATTTGAGACGACAGCGCGGACCTCGGAGTAGGGAGAGTTCTATGTAAACAATCGAATTAGCTCGGATTCAGCACAAGGTGAGCAAGCCTGCTCACAATCTTGATCATTGCAGCCTCGACCTTGAGCTCTTCGTACAGGTGCTTGTATTCCACTGGATTCTCCTTCAAAGTCTCGTCGTAGAGGTAGCGTCTGAGGAGAGCGAGTCAAAAAAAAATAATTGAACGGGCGAACGACGCGAGCGCTTTTTACCTCGCAGCGTCGAGCACACGCGGTGGAAAGTTCTGCGTACAGCGCTTGAATAAGTCTAGGTCGAGCGGCTAGAGTAGGCACACGCACGGGATCGTCACCATGCTGTCAAGTAGTTGTAAGACCACCAGTGAACCGCACAAATGAGAACAGCACCTCTTCGACGATCAGGTGAATGGTCTCCTCGATCTCTTCATGGCTCATGGTGCGCGCATACTCGGCAGCCTCGAGGATATCATCCGGGATGGCTTGAATCTCGGTTCCCAGGACGCTCTGCTCGACTGGTCAGTAGACGTCGGATATGGGAGCCGGTGCGACAAGGAGTGAAGAACGATGTAAAGGTGGGACGCACAATGTCGGCGAGTATCGTGGAGTCCCCCTTCTCATTCAGATCGGAGTGCGTTGAGCCTTTCTCGCCCAGGATGTCGTCTTTCTCCAGTGTAGCCATGGCCGATAAGCGTTTTGCGAGCGTGAGAGGGACGATGAGTGGCTTTGAGCACCTCCGACAGGTGGGACAGCAGTAGCAGCGGAGCTTCCTGTGTCGAGCGGGAGAACATCGCCTGAATCTATATACTATTCGAGTGTGTCTGCATTCGGAGAAAGAAGCCACTGTGCTGGGACGTTGCGATAACACTTCTTCGTGGCGCGATAGCATGCCACTGATAGCGCCGCGCGATACTCCCTGGCATGACACGGGTTCCTAGACCGATGAGAACTGCACCTATTAAATTCGTAAGTCCTAGGGTAGGTGTTATCGTGATCAAGTGCCTTTTTAAGGAAGTGCGGCGGTTGTGCTGCGGTTCAGATTTCTTGCTACCCGCACGGGTAGAAACGCGCGGGTAAAAGAATGATATCAAGACCAGCTGTCGCGGAGAACTCGGAGCTTGGGAGAGCACCTATGCAGGAGTGATAGCCTGGAGCGTTTTCTTCCCATGGTCTTGGACTGGGCATCGCGAAAATGAATAGGTGAGACCGGCAGCGCGGTGGCTATTCGATGCAACTCGAATAAGGCTATTGTGCTCCTGCGGTCCGCAAAGTAAGGGAGACCCGAGCACTATACATAGAGCCCTCCGAATTAGACAAGGAATCACCTGCATACCAGAATGCCCGGGTTGTCGGGACTGTACAGGCTGGGACCGAGCAGGGAATTGAGTTGATAAGTTGGTGATAAGGACTATGGCACCGTGACAGAGAAGGGAGGGTCGCGCCATTGGTCGTCTACCCGCCGCGAAGGACAGAATAGCAGTGATTTTGAGCAAGCCTGTAGACCGTGGCGAGAGCGGAGACGGAGATCATAGTACCCGCCAACCGCAAATATATCGCGGAGGTACCATTGAGACCAGGAGTCGGGCCTCCGGCCGGGGATTGGGGTAAGCATTGGAATGCGCGGATTGAGGGGACGACTCGGAGTAGTGTGTGGCGTCGACACCGAGCAGCTTACGAGCTCTCATGTATTACTCCGCCAAATCCGGACGCCGCGGTGCACCAGACACGCCAGGGTGGCATGTTCGAGATGAAAGTAAAGAGAGAGTGAGAACGATCAAGATCGGCTGACCAATGCTTCCCTTTGATCCGCCGGCACGTCTTTCGATCATCGCGCGTCTTGAGCACATCATCATCTGGACAGATTCTGTGCCGGCGATTGGACGCGATTTTTAGTCTTCCAGAGTTCCATCAGCTCTCCCATACGCAAAGGACAACAATGGATCTATACTCCGAGTCAGACTGTTCGAAAGCTATTTGTGGCTACCTCGCGGATATGTCGATGGAATACCGCTTTCACCTGCGTTGGAGGCTTAGGACCTAGGTGTATGTTGGAACAACTTCTTTGGCTGAGTTTGAGGATGAACATTGGTGTTCGCCACGGGTTGGGCGACCCGCGGGTAAGGGTCACGCGGGGACCCGTGCAGACCCGCCCGAGATCGCCGAGCAGCCACATATCATCTTTTCTTGGAAGAGATGCTTCAGAGTCAGGACTACTTCTTGTCGCAGAAAAATTGCCGAAATAATGCGGGTGCGGGTCACCCCCCAACCCGTCGCCAGACCCGTACCCGTGATGGCGGGTCCGGGTTTTGGCGGGTAAGGTACTCGGGTAGCCGTAAACCAATAAATAAAGAAAAACGCGGGAGACCAGGGGAGACCCGTGCCGAACACTATACAGTTATTGAAAATTCAAGGGTGCGGGTCTATTACTTAAAGGATCAAGCTGGCTATCCGACTATCAATGTCTATCATACACCTTTCATCAAAGTTGCAGTATAAGGAGGGATCTCGGGAGGCAAAAATATCTCGCTGCATGTCACAAGGACCCTGCAACGGCTTGGAAGGCAATCTGAAAGATGGCTCAAATCCGCACAGAACGCCGGCGGTACCAAAATCATGATCATCTATATCGGAGCAGAATTGAGCTTGGAATGGGCCTAAAAAAACCGCTTCTCAGTTTTCTCAAAAACTTTTTCAAAAATTTCAAAAGTCTCATGAAATCAGACCAGGGCTGTAAACAACTCCGTTCACTTTTGAGATGCTGACATGCCGTAGCGCACTGGCAGATGTCTTCCATACATGGTTCGGCGTGAGCCCGCTGCGATAAGGGAGCTCTTTCGCTTGAGACAGTGTCTGCACGTCCGTCTACTTATAACTACTCTTCGAGACGGCGGTGCATGCAACTGACGTGATTCTTCTGCAAGAGATCCGTGTAACAACCAACATCCCTAATAGTAAAGACAGTAATGGCGTATTCTACACCGGTATGCGACTGAAACAGTCCGACTGTGTGTCGTGAATCCGCAAGTAAGCACTCCCATAGCTAGCGAGCGGAGGAACCTATGCTACAGCTAGTAATCATGGAAGCGCTAGCGCAAACGCGCGCGGAGGGTATCGTGTCTCCATGCATTGCATGGAATCATCATGAGCAAACTAGAACGCCGGCCATGACGGCGAGCGCGAGGCTTAGATTGGGTAGGAGCGCAAGGCTCCCACTCGCGCCGGTAGCCCCCTTGGCGGTGTCCGAGGTGGTGGAGCTGTTGCTCGATGTTGTCGACGTCGAGTTGGTGTTTCCTGGCGTGCTGGTCGGCGGGTGCTCGGCAGCGTCTGCAAAGCGGCAAATCAGTACGGAGAGGCAGAAGGCACAAGAGAAGAAAGCGCACAGTCTTTGAACGTGGGTAATGTTACGTTGTTCTCGGCGTATGGCTGCGTTTTGTTCAAAGCAATAGCGACTGGCACCACATACTAGTAATATGGTTTCGGTTGGGAAAGCTTTTAAAAAATGAACGAGAAGACGTACGTCGAATGCCTCGAGGAGCTTGGGGTAGTTACTAACCGCCAATCCCATGGTGAAATTGTTCAACTCGTGCGTCAGCATAATTGCACCGTTCTGAAAGGAGAAAGCAGTCAATATGAAATCAGCGAGGAAGTTATCGGGGGCTGACCTGGTCCAGAACGCCACTTTTTGCGTCGCTGATGAGCTTGTCGTACTGTCCCTGAATAACCTCGGGTGTATAGCTCGTGTTGTCAACCGTCTCGCCATTTGCCCAGTCGAAGGCATCATATTTCCACCTATAACCTAAGTCTCAGCGGGGGATGGGATTAAAAACCCATCCTGGAACGCACATTATTGTCACGAGGTTGAGGCTTGTTGCGATGAAGCGGATGCGGTCGTCAACATCGCCGTGCGGGGGCTGTTGTATAAACTGCTCAGCAAAGTACACAGGAACAATAGCGCAGTACGCACCCGCCAGCAGGTGGGCGTGAGCCCTGTAACGAGCTTGATCGCCTTGATCGTGTACCAAAGCTCCGCAAAGGCCTGTTCGTTGGTCATCTGGGTCATCATCCCGTGCGACCAGGTATCTGAGAGGAAAGACATTGAGCTTCAAAGACGAAATGTACAAGAAAGAAAAGACTCACGGACGCAGATTTCGTGCCCGTCTACGGCGGCGCGCTGAGCCTGGAGCGGGAACCAGATGACATGTGTTCCAATGTAAAACATGGCTGCGCAAGATGAGAGGAGAAGATAGCATATATTATTGGGTCAACGTACTTGCTTTCTGACCCTTGTCGGAGAGAAAGTTGTAGAAGACGTTGTGATCGCAAGCCGGACCATCGTCGAACGCATAACCTAGCGTGCGGGGCTGTTGTCAAATAATTCAATTAGCTTCAATCCTGGTTTTAAACTATACAACCCACCTCGGGCACCATCGAGATATCCGGTTTTAACCCCGGGAACTTGGGTGTAACACAGTTCGTCTCAGTCCAGTAACAATCCGGGTCCTTCGCATTGTCGTAGGTGCCATTGGCGGTCTTGATAGGGATGTTCGGGATGCTGGCCTGGATGGACTGAAATTTCTTCAATCCGTCGGTGTCGTTCTGGATGCTGGCTACGGGAAGGGTCGAGTCGAGCGAAGGGAATTCGTTCGCTGCGAGGGCGTTGCCGGTAAGTGGGATGCCATAGGCCACGCATTCAGTGGGGCCGTCTGTTCGGTGGAGGGTCAGACTTGGACGCAGACTTGGAAAAAAGGTGTACCAGTGATGGCAGCCTCCTCGGCCTCGGTAGTCGGAAGGTCTGCTCTAACTAGGGCACCGGCGAGCAACGCAAGGAGTGCGACGCGCATGAGGCACTGAAAAGAGGGGAGAGTGCAGGGATGGTGGGAGCGAAGGAACAAGAACGCCAAAGATTGTCAGATTCAGCGCTTAAAAAACCAAGCCAAAACGTTAGACACAGCCTCCCGGCCGAGATGCCGGAGATGTTCGGGGGATTCTTGGCGTCGGGCGGCTTGAAAATAGTAGCGAAAATGGCCGATAAAGTAGCGGAAATGTCAAAATTGACAAGTGTGGGGGGATTATTTTTTTCCCCATTTCGAGCGCCATATGCAGGTTTTCCGTTGAATGGTTGAACAGAATTACTATTTATGTAGTACGAAATAAAATAATCAAACGTGTATCAGCGTTGAATTGAATTGAAGTTCTATTTGCGCCGTGCCTGGCCGTGGTTTGGCTACGCGGCGTTACCCTAGGTATACTACGTATCCTAGAGGGGTTGATAAGTAAACTTGCGTGAAACCCTCTTTACGCAACCTCAGGCTTCAGCGCCTCCTCCCTGATCTTCTCCAACTCGCCCCAGGTCATCCATAATCCAACCAATTTCGGCAGCCCATCCCAGAATTTTTGTCTCGCCTCTCGATGAAGCTTTCGCGCCGTCTTGACGCATGCATCGCACACATCTTCGCGCACGGACTCCCAATCTTGCTCCTCCCAGATCTCTAGCGGGAAGTGGCAGGAAGACCAAGAAGAGTCAACCCAGCGCTTCAGCGAGAGCAGCTCCTTGGTGCATTCGGTGGGCGAAGTGCAGGTGGCCGGACGAGGAGAGAGGAGGAAGGAGACGCTGTTGGAGGTGGCGGAGAGAATGGCGGGGTAGGCAAGCAGCAGGGTGCGTTGTTCGTTTGTTAGCGGGATATTGGATCGCGAACCTTCTGAAACCGAGTCCAAGTCCGATGTTTTGTTCTCGGAATCGTGGTCAGGCGCGCGTATTAAAGCCAGTCCGTCCACGATGCCTTCTATCCCTGCACAAAGACCAAGGTACATCGCCGCTGGAACGATCCACGGTGCACCTGCCGCGCGAGCGAGCTCCAAAACCGGAAGAATCGGATATGTTCCCACTGGTGGAGCCTGGCGGCAATGCAGACTAAGAATGTGTTTGGTGTAGCCGCGCGCATCCCAGGCATCGAGCGTAGCGGGGTAAAGCGAAGACAAATGCGCGAGGCACCGCTGGCGGAGGTACTCGACGTCGTACTTCTGAGAGAGACGGAGGATAGCTGCGAGGGTTGATAGAGCGGGTGGCGGTGTGAATGGCGGGATGAAAAAGCTACGGGGTAAGTTGGAGTAAATACCACGAGCTGGACGAGCAGAATAGAGACGCACCTCGAGTCAAATATTGCGCGGAAGAAGCAGGTCACGTCGTGTGCCTCATCTGGCAGGACGATAAGCGGACATCCATCGACTGTATCGCAGTCTGCGTCGGCGGGTTGAGGAAAGGCCAGCATGTCCGCGAATACTGAACTCCGAGCAGCGAGCAGGCCAGCGTAGACTCGGTACTGCGTGTTTTCCGCCTGGAAGACGAGTGTTGCGTCTGGGAACCACAAGTCTTGGACGCGGAGCGGTGTAGAAGGAGCGTCGAGCTCGTCGTGGGTGGCTGCGGGGGGATGCATGGTGAAAGAATAGACGGAAGCGGTGGAGATAAAACGTCTGGGCGACCGTCGGCGCGTCTCATCGTTGCGATTTCCAATCGAAGAGCCACATGGTTGCCACGTGGCGTGATCGGCAACGAGTTCGATAAGATAAGTTATCATAACTTTCTGATAAGGGATTTCAAGTTACCGATCATCTCATTCAACGCAAGTCTCAAGGTTAATTATTATGTATCTAGCTATAGCGCGCCGAGACTAGATCGACGACGGTCGAGACTAATATATGGACTCACCATCGACCTCCTCGTTCTGTTTGCGCTTCAAAAACTCGTCGAGCAACGCAGAGGATGGAGATAATCTCCTTCCGATTGGTCAGCGCCGTGATTTCAAAGATCTCCCGCTTGTCTCCCGCTCGAGTTGGGGTATCCGTGGCGATTGGGACATGATGAGAGTTCGATGACGGTCACACTGTGACATCACCACGATAAGATACTAAGTTAGTAGGATCTGATATGATCACGTCATCGAGTGACGAGTCTCAGGCTTTCCTCTCACTCCTTCCGCAAATTTCGACAATGACGGCCTCAACTCTCCGTGTGCCCTATATATATGCGGTGGCGACAAGACGGCGTCTGAATTCACTCAGGCTCTCTTTGATCACTGGCCCAGTTTCTCACCGACGCCGTGTTGTCGCCGACTCGCGGTAGAATCGTTCAGCAAGTCCACCCTTGTCCAGCTCTTGGTATATATGGACATGCTCTGATGGCTGGATGCTCTCCTCCTTTTTCTCCGCATGTGGCTGAGGTTTCCTTGGTTGCAGTTCACGTTCTCTGTCTTTATCTTCCGCGCTACTCTCGGTCTTGCTGCAGTGCCCGGCACCTTTGAGGATGTTGGGAATACTCAAGTTAGCGGAATGATGGTCAGCCCGTAGTCGTCTTTCCACATTGCGCCGAGCAACCTAACCTTTCAGATGTTTCTTGGGAATACGGACAACTTGAAGGTGAGAATGTATCGTTTCCTCATGAACAGTTTCTTACTTCCTGTAGGTCTACATCCTCGACAAAGCCCAAGCAAACGCGGCTATGATCAAAGGCCATTCTGCCTGGGGCTCCGTCTGGTAATCGCTGTGTCTTCCTTGCGCAAAGTCCTTCTTCGACGTTCGCCAGGGACATCGCAACCCACGAAGTGCAACTCATGGACATTCAGACGAACACGTTCTGCAGCTCAGGCGCTCACCTACCCAACGGGTAAGTTTTCTTACCTCTGGGCCTTCCATCCCACACCCTGCCAGCGATTTCGCAGTGTTCGGTGGCAATGGCGCTGTTGCTCCAGGTGGAGGCGACGCCGCCAACGGCAATTGGGACCCGATCCTTCAGGATTTCGATGGCCGGCGCGCGATTCGCACCTTGACTCCGTGCAACGCGTCGCAAGACTTCACTCTCCCGACGTGTCAATGGCAGGAAGACTCTACAAATCCAGCGATGCAGATGCAGGAACAGAGATGGTACTCGACGGCAGAGGCACTGGCGAACGGGACGATTGTCTTGTTAGGCGGGTTTCAGCAGGGAGGTGAGCTTTTTCTTTTTGGCTGGGTGATGAGCGCGAATGGAAAACGATGTAGGATGTAAGTCGACCGTTGCTGCTCGAGTTAGCGGATGGATTAATGATGATACTGCAGATATTCTCCGCAATGTACCGAACAAGAACGCAAGCGACGGCGCCTCGTTGTCTTACGAGTTCTTCCCGAGTACTGGGCGTCCAGCGACGGACTTGCAGTTTCTGTACAAGGTGTGTCGATGTCCTTCATTGAGAACGTGCTCTCATTTTTCACCAGACCTCCGGCCTCAACGCTTATCCCCATGCGTTCCTCCTTGGGTACGTTTCATCTCCGAATCGTCTCTTTCACCAATCACCTCGCTGACATCTGTTCCAGTTCTGGGAAAATGTTCCTCCAAGCCAATCTCTCAACCGGTGCGCGAATCACACTCAATAGCATTCCACCTGACGATCATCGAGCCATCTGGGACTACGAGAACAACATTGAGGAAGATCTTCCAGACATACCCAACGGTGTGATTCGGGTGCGTCGATACTTCTCTGCGGATGTGTTGGTCGTTAACCTTGGGTATACGCAGGTGTACCCAGCAAGCGGTGCTACCGCGATGCTGCCTATGACCCCGAAGAATAACTACTCGCAGACAATTATATTTTGTGGTGGCTCGAATATGGTACTGTCCCTCCGTCTGTGCCCGCTGTTTTGTGACCCTCTTGAAGTCGGAACCCGACTGGGGAAACTTCCAGTACCCTTTCGCCAACACTTGGGAGATTCCCGCTTCCGATGACTGCCAGACGATGTGTTCAATTCGACCCAATATCCTTCATCGTCTCACCGACGCAGATAACCCCCGAGCCCCAAGACCAATCTCCGGCAAAATACACCCAAGACGACAGCCTGCCCGAGGGGCGCACCATGGGGCAATTCATCATCCTTCCCACCGGAAAATTGCTCATTCTCAATGGCGCTCTAAACGGTACGGCTGGATACGGGCCCAACAACTCCATCACTCCCGAGGACCAGATGCCTTTCGGACAATCGTACGCCTCTGGGCCTGTACTCACACCGGCGTTGTATGACCCTGATGCGCCATCCGGGCAGCGTTGGATCCGCGATGGCTTCAACGCGTCGCAATTTCCCCGGCTGTATCACTCTTCCGCGTTGCTGCTTCCCGACGGGGCTGTCCTCATTGCGGGCTCGAATCCCAATCTGGACGCGAACGTCAGCGAGACAGTCATGTTCCCAACTACGTATACCGCGGAGAAGTTTTATCCGTATTACTTCGCTGCGAGCAACAGACCGGAGCCGAAGGGACTGCCGGACAGGCTGGGGTATGGTGGGGATGCATTTGATGTGAGCCTCCCGCCGAGCTCGTATGTCGGCGAGGCGAATGCTGCAGCTGAGAGCACGAGGGTTAATGTAGTTAGGCCTGGGTGGACGACGCAGTGCGTGCTCCTTTCGTCGTCTTGCTGGATGTTTGACGCGGACTTTTCACTTAGTGCCATGAATATGGGTCAGCGATTTCTCACGTTGAACAACACCTTCACCGTCAACCAGGTATGTTTCCGGTACGATACGTAAACTGAACACCCACCCACAGCAAACAAGGACGGCTCCATTATCCTCCACGTCGCCCAAATGCCTCCCAATGCACACATCTTCCAGCCCGGCCCGGCGCTCCTCTTCGTCGTGGTCAACGACGTACCAAGCAATGGTAGCCATGTCATCATCGGTTCGGGATCGATTAAGACTCAGGCGCTTTTGGAGACGACTGTTCTCCCGCCAAGTGCACCGAGAGACGGCGTTGTCGGAGCTGGCGGTGATTCTAGTACCGGCTCGACGCAGACTCCCAACACAAGCACATCGCATCGCACAGCAACAATTGCTGCAGCAGCCGCTGGTGCGGTGGCTCTCGCGGTTCTGGCCGTCGTGGCTTGTCTCTGCCGCCGTAAAAGGGCGCGTCGCAAAAACCAGATCGCTGCTGGAAAGAGGGTGACATCGTTTAGGGCAATACCGACGGGCATTGGCGCTGGCAGTGATTTTAACGACTCGCAGGTTTTTCTGAATCAATCGCCCATGTATCGGGATCTTCCGTCTCATACACCAAGGACATCGACGACGCGGTATTATGATCCCGCGTCTGAGGATTATCAGAGTGGTGCGGGCTCAGAGTACGGAGGGCGCGGGAGATGATTCACGGGTAGACTACATCACTTATTGCGGCACCGGCATCCCATCACCCCTTCTTGCTTTCTCCCACTGTGATGCCTACGCCACGGACTCTTGAGCCCACTACCGCCGCCTCCGTCCCCGAGTCGTTTCGGACGAACATTCCAGTGATCCGACGCATGCCGGCCACCTATGACTCGAACGAATCCGCTGTTTCTGTTTCTGGGTCGTACCTGCCTTTTTCGGAGCTTTCGTCCATGAATAATCGAAGAAGCTGCAACAAGTTTTGAACTGCCGGTTCCGAACCTGTCAATCTAAAGCGCCGCAAATACTCAACCAAACCAACTGACGCGCATGACTTCAACTTGGGTGACTCCCTTCTATGTACAGGTTTACGCTCCCCGCGGCTGCTTGCCATCAGTAGTTTTGTGTTGACTCACGACGCTGCTGGTGACATATAAAGACTCGCTCGCAAATCCCCCAATGCTCATGTTCCAACCTTTTACAAGCCTCACCCAGTTCTACCCCGGTCTAGTCCTTTGGTGCGATCCGTGCAGCTATGACGCAGAAATTTCAACACTTCTACCCGGAGAGGAGTACGACCGTCGCAGAGCCCGTGAGCGCAAGCCGTGTCTTGTCGTCGCGGTTGACCACGGCCAGACGATGCTCCAGGTCGCTCGTATAAACGCTGACACGGTTTGTCTCTCTCCTTTTGCCGCGTGTTCAGGCCTATGGTTGATTTGTTCCAGCCTACGGACACTCGCAAATGGATTCGAATTGACTCACCTCCAGTTTTCACCTGGAGATTTCCCAACGCCTGGATATGGGTCGGCAAGCCCGGCACAACCAAGATGATACTCAACGACTCTCGAGTCATGCATGGTCAGACCTCCCTTCGATTTTGTACAAAATTTGATTCGCATCCCACAGCGCACATAGATCCGGCCTACAGCGCCGATCCTATCGCCACGAGAAACCTCCAAAGCTACTGGACTCATCGCCAGAACCACATCAAGTGGCAACGGCTTAGTAGTGACCCCATGGCCCCACCGCTTTCAGCTAGTGCACCTATTAATGCGTCGGCGCGTTCCGCAGCGCTTCCGGGAGGGACGCTCTACGCGACACCGAGCGGCTCCAGTAGTGTCTACGGTAACCCCTACGTCGCGCCAGCGCCATTCGACACGCTCTCAGCGCAGCCGGTGGTCGTCCCCGCCGGTTTCACCCAGCAGCATCCGAACTTCCAGGGTTGCTGGCGGAACCCAAATACCGGGTGGTTCTGGAGCGCCAGTCGGGGGTTGATGCCTCCGCCGGATGGCGGAGGCGGCCAATGAATCGTGTTACTGATTATGGACGGCACCGTTCTCACTTCGGACATTTGACTGTACCACTGCCTGTATTAATAGATTCGGCACTAGAATATCTGGAATTAGAGATTGTTTCTGGAATGAGTTGGCGCAACTCACAGCGGAAAGCAAGTATCGACTGGAATGCAGCGTAATGAGTAGCTCGATGTGCTGGATATAGCAGCTCGATGAATAATCTGCACCAAATGCCGACTCGGAACATGGCCCCGAAAAACGTCGAAAGCGATTTGTTATTTCGTCGATCGGAGAGTTTCCGAAAGGTAGATGACATCTCGAATGCGGCTGGGACCTGTCCAAGGCACACGCGAGCCTCAACCGAGACCGGGACAACGTGGGAGGACTAGTTCTTCTATTTGTGTTACCGGACTTGATCAGTTCCCGCATGTTGAAACAGGTCTAAACTGCCGCCTTTGAAAGTTTGAACGGACTGGCTTACGGATCTTACAGTGAATTTCAGCGTCTCGCAGTAGGGATCACGAGAAAGAAAAGCGCATACGCGCGCAGAATGCAGACGTCAGGCCCGCACGTCCAGGGTCCATGGATCCCGCCAGTGAACGGCTGTAAACTGGGTCCGCTAACGAACGCGTAGAACCGCACAATGATGGGCTGACAGTATATAAACCAGGAGCTCTTCCAAGGAGAAACCAATAATTCGCACCGAACTTTCTCTCCAATATGGTCAACACCGACATTCACAAACTTGTCATGTGGCGCGATTTGAC
Organism: Mycena amicta; assembly: GCA_029282125.1. Classification (NCBI taxonomy): domain Eukaryota; kingdom Fungi; phylum Basidiomycota; class Agaricomycetes; order Agaricales; family Mycenaceae; genus Mycena; species Mycena amicta. The sequence continues at coordinate 221,793 of JARIHP010000058.1, forward strand.
GCCGCACCCGCATCGCCTCGTTCAACCCACTCCCGACTCTCCGCATGTGCTCATCGTCGGAGCTGGCGTCACTGGGCTTGTAACAGCATGGGTATTGCTTGACCGGGGTTACAAGGTGCGTCAGTCGAATACACGTCAATGAACCGCCATACCGACGTTTATACAGGTCACGATCCTCTCCAAGGCTTACGCCAATTTCGGGTCCAACCCCAACGAACGTCTCACAGCCCAAATCGCCGGTGCGCTTTGGGAATTTCCTCCTGCTGTTTGCGGCTCCCACACCGACCCCATCTCTCTCTGGAACTCGAAGCGATGGTGCATGACTGCGTACCATGCTTGGGACGCCGTTGCGGCGGTCCCTGCAATCGGCCGCGCTGCCGGTGTACGCATGATGCCCGCAGACTTCTTCTTCCCCCGATCCGTGGTCGACGACAAGGAACAGCTCTCCAAGATGATCGAGATCATGGGTAGCGGGGTACGTGGCTTCCGGCACGCAGGCCCAACGCTCGCCCAGGAAAGGAATGTGGATTCTTCGTACGGTGGCGGCGCGGGGCTTGTCGATGCATACGAGGTTCTTTCGCCCGTGATTGACACGGACCAGGGGATGATGTGGTTGATGAGCCTGGTCTTGAGCAAAGGCGCGTCGACGATAACCGAGTCCATCGACGGGGACTTGCTTGATCTCGAGCCGACTCTGCTCGCGCGTTTCAAAGCCGATGTAATCGTGAACGCGACTGGGCTCAGTGGGACAACCGTTGCGGGCGATACATCCTGCTATCCATTGCGTGGTGCGCTAATTCGAGTCATTAACGACGGGCAGGACTTTCCCAAGGTCGACGCGGCGCTCACCATTACTGCGGATGCTGCAACCGACGGCGAAATCATCTTCCTCGTTCCACGCAACGACCAGATCCTTCTCATCGGCGGTATTGCCCAGGCGCACAAAGACAAACTCGACATGACGCTTGACGATCCTGCCGTCCGTCGCATGCGTCAACGCGCGGAGGAGTTCCTTCCGGGATTGAAGAACGCCCGTTTGGATGAGATGTATCCCCTCGCGCAAGGCCTGCGGCCGTTCCGAGGCCGGAACGTTCGCGTTGAACGGGAGTTGCGGAGACGCGATGATTCAGATCGCCCAAGTCGGATTGTGCATTCATATGGGCATGGTGGGGCTGGCTGGAGTTTGTCTTTTGGGTGTGCGGCGGACGTGCTGGAATTGATTGAACAGGCGCTAGAGGACAAAGAGCCGGGAACGATGGCGAACCGGTTCCATGTGTTCCACGCTAACCTCTTGGCCAACAGCTAGCTATAGAGTATTTCTTCGCCGTGTACCTAGCACAAAAGGTTAGAATATGGAGTTGATGAGATTCAAGCTGGACTCGTACGGCCCGGGTGGCACTCGGCAGAGGAAAGCCAACAATTCAGAGGACAAGCTGTGGTCGCTGTCTTAGTTAGGGCTGGTGCCGAATGGGACAGTGGGACAGCGTATGTGAAGAAGGGAGGTCACACACACGTGACAACTCTGATCCGAGCTTATCCGAGTCCTCCATCAGCCGCCTTCCCATGCAAGTTCTCGAGCTGCGATGGTGTCAGTGGGAGAACACAGGAGCCAGATAACGAGCGGCTGCTTCGGCCCAAGGCAGAATGCGTTACGGGACCTCAGGCTCTCGACGCTCTGCCCACACTTTGCTTTCATCTCCTCCGTTTTCACGTCCGTGCTCGCTTGCATCCGAGTCTACTCTTTCACGATGCCAACGCACCTACCAACGACGAGGTCAACGTCCCTCCTACCACGCTCCGCGTCCGGGACTTGTGATCCCCTAATACTTGGTACTCGTCTTTCAAGCAGAGAACACCCAGTGTCGGCTAATTTGGCTCGAGTGCGTTTGTATTCCCTATTCCCTTCCATCTTCGACTATTTACGCCAAGATTCTTCGTAGCTCCTTCGTCCTCCATCCTCCATTCACACCTCCGCGCGCTCTATCGACCATCGCAGCTATCTCTCAAACGTATAGCGTCTACTGATGAGCTCACGCAGTGGCATTTGTCTTCGCCTTACCCCGACACAGTCGATACCTTTGGATGCCCACGGGTGCATTTTCATCGGACTCGTCCATCTCTGGTATCTGACGCGCATCCAGTACCGGGGTTAACCTCTTGCGTCGCCCGCCGATTCGTCTCACTCATAGCGTACTCTAACGCCGCCGCGGCGCCAGCTCAAGCTCCGAGTCGCCATAAAGGCCTTCCGGTGTCTTTCGTCAAGCCCGTCCATCGTACGTCCCTCTTCTTGTCCCAACTCCATCTCTTGCTTCAACAGTGGGACCACGCTCAGCCAACCGACCGCGCCACGCTGATCTGCGCAGCCTGAGCACGAGAACCTCGAATGCCTCGACACGCGCATGTCTACATTTAATCCGGCAACACCGAGCTTCGTGCAGGCTATTCGGGGGGGCGATAGAGAACCCATCGACAAGTATGCCGCACTTTTTTTCTTCTCAGTCTTCTCGCACAGGCCTGACCTTCCACGATAGCGTCACTGGCATTCAAGTTCTCGACGATAGCATGCGTCTGTGGACGCCATCGACTCGGAGGCACGACTGACCACGGATCGGAAAAAACTTCAAGAAAGCTACGGAGGAGCTGATGGTGAGCCGCTGACAGGTCTTGCCGGTGGCGGATACTTTTCTATCCTTGTCCACCGCCCGATTCCTCAGCCTGAGCTCTACGAAACCAAGTCGTTAGCTGACGTCAGCCAAAGACGCGGTCACATGTACATTCATGCCATCAATTCAAAGGAACGCATTCAGCGCAAACGATTTTTTAAAAAAAATCTTCGGTGGTTTTCAAATCGCGGATTCAGCGCTGTAGCAAATTACCGGGCTCGCCGTGCGACGTGACAAGCAGGTGCGCAAGGAAGGCAGGCACTCGGAGTTGTAAAGCGACTTTTGGGTTCAAACTGCCTCTAGGTCCCAATGTACAAGTCTATGATAACTCATATACGCAATCGCCAGTGCCTCAACATCAGCTCCTCTAATTATCTAAACCGACTGGGATTTACTGGCGAAAAGAAAAGACAATCGTGCAGGGTTAGAATGGGTCTCAGCAGATTCAGGCCGCGTACTTGTTCCTGATGACCGGGCGCGTTCGTCCAGGACGTCCAGATACTCGCAGACAAGACCTAGTCGCGTGCAGCGCTGGCAAGACCTGTTCTCCGATCTTCGATCTTCTGGCGGGACGCACTAGCAGCAGCAGCCTCTCAGTCGTCGAGTCCAGACAGCGAAAAGAGATTCGCACCTTTACATGGCGCTTTCGACATGCAACACAGGCCATGTAGGCTCTCTCTGGTTGCTGTGTACTGGGTTGTTGGGATTGAGACATGCAGGTCAAGTTGAGAGGAGAGGACGAGCTCGCAAGGAATTTATGGGTAATGTAGGCGTCTAACTGCTCTATTCAGGCCTCACGGGACACCAAGACGACACGTATTTGTAAATGCGTATAAACTCTGCGTTTGAGCACCCGAGATTAATAATAGAAACTGCTCCGAAGGAATTCGAATATGCGCAGAGCAGACTCATGGAGTAGAGGCGAAGCTAAGTCGAGCAATGCAGCATGTTGCCTTTTACAAATCGTCTAAGTTGGATGAAACAGTCTACAAGGTAATAAACATTCGACACGAAACACTCCAAGAGTGAACAGTGAATATCGGAACACGGTTTTGTGAAATGCGCGAGCGGGCCGAACAGCCTCCCTAGTAGCGTTGGGTACCAATGCAGCGTCGCGACAATCAGGCACCGCACGATTCGAAGTTCGAAAACGCAACATCTCAAGTTCATAGCGATCATGATCTAAGTACATGCAGATACTCAATCAATGCAGCTGGAAGAGCCCCGTTATCAATTGCCACATGGAGTCGGCATTCTCACGAGATCATATAACGCCCTCATTTTGATCCGCATCTTAGCGGCGTAACTCTACGTCGGCCGTCATCGCGTCATTCACAACACGACAAGCTGGCTGAGAGGTGCTCAAGACTCGTTGGAATGCAAGGCAAGTCTGACGCTCTGGCCTTGTCCACTCCTGTGCGTATTGCATTCTCAATTCAGGCATCCTCGTGGCTAGACTCCCTGCCTCAGCATGGCTCCGAGTCACCCTACCCCCCAGTTCTCCGGCCTTCGATGTCGAGCACCCGCCATTCAACGGGCAGCCAAGGATCACCGAGCTCATACACGTCAGCAGTCGCAAGTAAAGGATAGACTCAGCGACGGCTCTCCCTGAGCATTCACCGCACTACCGATTCGCTGGCCATCGATAACGACCACCCGACATTCAGCGGGCAGCAAAGGATCATGATCGCCTCCGAGTTCGTACACTCAGCAGTTGCAAGTACCAACTTGGACTTGGATTAAGTGCGCTCCTCTCGCGCAAAACGTTCAAGTTGGCTATTTGCAGATTGGCGGTCGATGGGGGCGCGAATTCAATCAAGTAAATGCCTTGGAACTTCCAACGATTGCGGGCGAAATCAATCGGTGTCCCCTGGATATCATCGAGCAACCGGGATGCGTATTCAACAGTCCGAACGTGGCGGTGCAGTGTCGACGGCCAAGCATATCCGTTCATTTTGCGCCATCACACTCGCTCAGCTGCTGCAGGTCCAATGGGCAACGCTCACTCAGTCACTCACTGTGGAGCATCTCGACGGGCGGAGGCTCGAAGCTCGGGAGAGCAGATGCTCGCTACGCGGAAACGTTAACTTGAAGGTGTACGTCTTTTGGATATTGCTATTCAGCGGGCGACGGGCGGTTATGAATCGCGGAAGAGATCAGAAGGCGAGGGCTCGGACTCGGAAGCGCGGCTCCGTTGCCATCTTTAAAGTAACTCGGAGAGAGCAGGGGAAGGGAGATGTTGTTGCCTTACGATCACGCCGGTGCGTTTCTTTCTTTATTCAAGTTCAACGTTCTGTGAAGTGTTTCATTCGACTCAGAACTGGCACCCGGGCAACCTTGACCGTAGGACATCGATATCCCCCTCGATGTGGTCAAACGAAATCACGATCCACAGGCCAGGTCCGCACCTATCTGAAAAGATGTTCCTGAAACGTGCCTAGATCGAGTTCGTGAGCGCTGACCCTCGAGACACTGGCACACATGCGCACAACTGGCAGATTGGCCTTCAGGCTTCAAGTTGACACATCCAAAAAAAAAAATCCCGGAAATGTCGAGGTCGTCTAGTATCTAGGGTCCGACTGCATCCTGGTACGGGAAGGTGCCAGTGAAAATGCCCATGGTGATACTAAAACAAGTCATAGATCCCCGCTCTCCGTTTAGACCTCCGAAGCGTCGTGCAGCCGGCATGGCAAAAGGCGCCAGTCTACGGGAAGACTATAGACGCGAGGTCATTTTGCCGTTTGGTAAATCAACCCGCTGGCATTATAATCATCCCTCACCTGCTTACACGACTCGGACTCGTCGCCGTACTAGTAATCCCCTCCACTCGATATTCAAGGCCGTTGCGATCGCTAGCGCTCTGGGACAACGAAGAACTTGTTTGAATCGACACACCTCCGAGTCAAATCTTGCCCATGCTGATACTAAAACAAGTCCTACTTAGATCCCCGCTCTCCGTTTAGACCCCCGAAGCGTCGTGGCAAAAGGCGCCGGTTTACGGGAAGACTCTAGACGCCAGGTCATAAGTTCGCCGTTCGGTAAATCAACCCGCTGGCATTATAATTATCCCTCACCTGCTTACACGACTCGGACTCGTCGCCGTACTCTGAGTCGTAATCCCGTCCATATTCAAGGCCGTTGCTATTGCTAGCGCTCTGGGACAACGAAGAACTTGTCTGAATCGACACACCTCCGAGTCAAATAGTATGAAGCTTCTCAAGTGCCAGTTCTCTTTGCCATCGATCTTCTTACCTCGTCGAAGACCGTCTTACCCAAGCCCACGACGCAGACTACCACAAGGCGGTGATGTTGTGGACCAGAAACTCCCCCGCCCGGGCGAAGGGCACTACCGTACCAAGACTTGCAAGCGCACAGATGTCTTGGATGTCTGTGTCGAAGCTAGACACGACGGCCACGGCGCTCATTGATGTGAGTAACTTTCAACGAACCATTGGCGTTGTCAAACTTCGATTGATTGACTTCAAGTTTGCGGTAGGCGCGCAAATCTCGAGTCAGCGGGTGGATGGCTTCCTTCGGCGGGGTACGGTCCGACAAGCGTCTATGTAGAACGGAAGCTTGCTGCTCCATCGCTCGCATATTGTTGCCGTGTTCCACAGACAGCTTTCTCGGGCGCATTCTTTCCCCCTCTCCCCTCTACGAGCCTCTACGGTGACCTCACAGCGCTAGTGTCGATCCATCGGCGTACTACCGAGCTGGCAGTAATCAAGAGCGGATCTTCATCTACCCCAGGCTAGCAGCAACGGCAACGCATCGCGCTGAAGCTTTCATTCTGCAACAGCTCGAGTCCCAACAACAGCCTCTCAGCTTCAACAGTCAACAGTGGCGCTGAGTTTGGGCGCTCTCGAAATCCGGGGTTGGCCAACCTCCGACTGGTGCCAATGAAACGATATTATAGCGCAGTGACTGCCCTTGGCTTGGACTTGGACTGGAGTTTGTGCGGTACCGGTGGCGTTGACTCGCATGCCAAGATTATCGCGGGTCTGGGGAACTTTGTGAATCATACAACGACCGAGCGTACAAAAATACTTGTATTTGCGCGACGTGAGGATCATTTGCCTTTCGCGTTGGGGGACGACTGAATGCACAGCAATTGCTGTCGAACTGTCAAACTACGCAGCAGACCTGACGCCGCGCGGCGGAAGCAATCCGTGTCCAGCCAGTTACAAACGGCGGACGACGTCGAGATCTCCGACAAGCATGGCGCCTTAGATCAACGCCATCAAAAAATTGTTGACGGTGACTCCAAGGTCTGACGCGTGACAACTGAATCTCCGTTCTTCCTCCCCCCACGCCGCCCGTCTGCTCTTCGTTTATAAGTATCGAGCTGTGATGCCGGAATCACCCACAGTATCCCAACCGCCTCCCTCTCCACCACCACCACCGTCTCTAAAGATGCCACCCCAACCCATGTACACAAACGAGCAGGTGTCGCCGGTTTTGAGACCGTACTGGAGCCAGGGTACGTCCGCGTCTTGGTCTTTATTCGAGCAGCAGAGCTCATCCTGCTCGTCCAGAACCCCACCCTCGCTCCCAGTCGGCAGCGAGCCACGCGTCGCCCTACAGCAGAATAGATGGGATGCCGTCCCCAAACCCGGGTCTCGTTGGATTACCGAGTAGCGGCAACAACGGACGTTACTCTCCCGCGATGCCTCACCATGGCCACCAGCGCTCCACTCGCGGCTCCCACTCGAGTCCGACCCTCGACTTGACCGGGTTGATCACCATGCACGACTCGTCGTCTCAAGGCCCGATGGGAAGACCCCACCCCGACGCGAACCACTACCGCTCCTCGGACGAGTGGCTCCCGACGCATCAGCATGCGCAGCACTCGTCTTTCCATGGTGCATCTGGGCCTTCTCACAGAATGTGGCCTGTCGGCGGTGCTAGCCTCTATGAGGATAAATGGCCCAGATACACTCCCGGCCATCGCTCTCCGTCTTCCCCATACTCGACTCCATCAGACAGTGCCTCTCCCTCCGCATACTTTCTCTCCCCGATGAGCACCACGACCCCGCTCCCACCACACCCGCCACAGCTCCCAAACAACAACAACCCCAACCCAACCCCAACCGGCCGTGGCCGCGGCGGCCAACCTCTCGTCAAAAAAGAATGCTTCCATTGCCACGCAACCTCCACCCCGCTCTGGCGACGCGAACCGACGACACAACGCCCGCTGTGCAACGCCTGCGGGCTGTATCTCCAACAGCGCAACAAGCTCCGCCCGCAAGAGCTCATCGACGCCGACCGCGACGACACCGAGGACGAGATCAACCGCATCCCCGACGCCGAGTACACGGGGCCAAAGTGCAGCCACTGCGCCACCCGTCAGACGAGCGTGTGGAGACGGAGCAAGACGGGCCAGCAGGTCTGCAATGCCTGTGGCGTCTATGCCCGGTTGAAGGGCAAGGAGCGTCCGTTGAGCTTGCGGAGGAATAAAATCAAGCCGCGTACCAAGCATACGCGGTGATCCAGCTGAAAGAATTGATAGTAATCTCGCGTTTTTTTGTAATTATTGCGTTTTGCAGAATGGTTATCATCTTATCTTGTATCTTTTGTGGACCCACATCCCTTCTCCGCAAATGCAAACGCAGACGCAAACGCAAACGACAGTCGCCCCCCCAACATGGCGCCCGAGTACGCTCGAATCGCCCACTTACGTTCTCCGATTATGGAAACATTCATTCCATTAATTCCCTCTCCCCCCTGGCGCTGGCGGCTGAACACGTTATCGTTATGCGCACTAGAGGGGGACGATCTGCCAATTGTCAAACGCCGGTCAGACGCGTACTGCCCTTGGACCTTTCAAAGGTCAACGGTCAAAGTGATAGACATCTCTTTTTCTCTCTCTCTCCTGGTTCTCTACAGCTGTTGTTAATTGCTATCATGGTAAGTAGCCCGAGTCGCCGTACAGACCGCAGCAGGGCTGATTGACGTTGCGCGGTTATCTTTGGTTGGTTCGTGGCACTTGGCACCTTGACTGTGGTTGGTTGGCAGGGTTTGGCAGGAGGAACGCTGGACCGTGAGCGCTGCCACTGCCAGTGAGCGCTGAACATGCACATCGCCGGCGAGCGGAGGAGCCAACCGCCTTTAGGTCTCAGATCTCAGCTCGTTTAACTTACGTCGTTGTTGCCTGGACGACGAATGCGTGTGATGACGAAGGCTCGCGCAGGAGCTGGAGTCAGGATCCATCGATGGGCGCGCATTCTGTTCTTAGCACTGGCAGACAGGCGCCTCCAAGTACAAGAGAAGCTATGTAGATAAGCGCGTCTGAATCCTTCTCGAATCTCGTCGCTTCCATCGTAAAGAAGAAGACCAGATGTAAAGAAGACCAGACATCTATCAATCAGCCACGAGTTTACTCACAACACCGCGTTTTTACAGTGTTACACTCGCGGCGCCTAGTCGTAGCAAACACAAAAAGCTGAGCACAAGCACAAGCACCAAAAAAAGATCATACAACTCTATGAATAATTGCAGCAAACCTCACGACATACAGTGTTTTTTGGCATAGTTACATACTATTCTACCTACCAGGCATGGATGGATGGATGAACTTGGGGAACCCGCGTAATACAGAGAACGTGCATAGAACGTAAAAGGAAATGGGCACATGCACATGCACATACGACTGAACATCATAAGTATAAACTTGAGCAAAGGGGTTGGTAAGCGCAAGCAGAGTTAGAACCCGCCATCAAGCCCGCGTCCAGCGATGAGCGTCCGGTACAAGCGCGTTGGCCTCTTCGAACCGCGCGTGGACGAGGCTAAAGTGCGTCATCGCGGCGGTTTCGACGTCGTTCGCAATGTCCACGAGACCGAGTTTGCAGAGCGAGTGGTAGAAGCGGCAGAGCTGGAAAACGAGTAAGGATTATGTAGAAGAAAGAGATACAGTGAACGCACATGCTGGACGCCCTGGGCGAAGAGATCAATGCTCACGCGGCCCTCGCGCTCTGCGCGCTCGGCCATCTCGAGCGTGTTGATGCTCTGGGCGATGAAGCGACCGAGGACCTCTGTGCGTACGAGCGCCCCGACGGTGAAGAAGGCCGGTCCGGTTGGGCTGAGGGGCGACTCATCCCGCAGCAAGCGCCCAAGAAGGTCGAAAGTGGGCAGCGTGGGCGGAAGCTCGCATAGGGCCGTGAGGGCTGCGTGGGTACCGGATGCCGGGCCCGAGAGGAATGCGGCAAAGAGCGGGGCAGCGATGTTGGGATTGTGGGCCGAGAGCGAGGCCAAGTCGGACTGGGTGATGAGTGGTGTGGCAACAAGCGCCGCGAGATGCGGGACGAGTTGCTGTAAAATGTTGATGTTTCAGTTAGAATGGAATCCGAATTAGACGCACGCGTTGTTCCGAGAGTGTGAGTACGCGAATGCGCGCTGCGAGCAGAAGACGCATGGCCTGTGCGATGGCAGCATTTTCGGCGTCTTTTTCAGCGGAGATGGAGGCTGACGCGGGCGTCTTGCGCGGTGTGTCGTAAGGGAGAGACGTGATATCTCTATACGGGTTCTATCAGCGGATGTTGGATTCAGAAATGAAATGACGCACAAGTCGGTGGTAGAATACAAGCTTTCGTCCAGAATTAAGTTACTTGCCCGAAGATCCGGGGGTAGAAGGGAGTGTGCCAGGGCACTCGGGGAGTAGGGGCCGATCTGAAAAGTGGCGAGAATAAGCGGAGGTCTTAGCGCGAAAGAGCAGATCAAGTACGCACATCGTCGCCATCGCCCTTGAGAATTTTCCACAACACCCAGACCAGGGGCTCGTTCTCTGCTATATCACCGGTGGTCGATAACGCGAGGGACTTGTCGCGCTCGACGACAAAGGTCGCGATGAGGGCCGACTTGAATGGATTGATCGCGATTGGATGGGGTGAATAGAGTGCGAAGAGGATGAAGGAGACGAGTATGCGGTCGGAGACCTGGTGTGATTCGTGTCACGAGTGGATATCGCAGCGGATAGACAGACCTCTCCCTTCTGGGTGTCCAAGATGGGAAGCAGTGCTTCGAGGGCGAGCTGGAAGGTGGATGTCGACTGGGCAAGACGGGAGAAGGCGGCCGGGGCGGCGGAGCACGGATAGGTGCTAGCCCGAGTGATCAGATGCGCCACGGCCCCCCGGGCGTCGTCGGCACCAGCAGCGACCGACGGTGAGGACATGGTGGCAGCGGGCAGGCGCTCACTCAGCTGACGCGTAACAGGTCACCCATCAATGTGATGTGACTTTTTCTCACGCAGATCTTCGCTCGCTATCAACTCCGCTCATCTTAGGAATTGACTCTGAACATTCTCAAGCACAGTCAGTTCCTCTCCCAAACCATCTGTACCCACTGGTAGCTCTATCTGCGTCCTCACCTTCGAGTTGGAGCCTCAAGTGCCTGTGACAAGTCAAGTCTGGTGAATCGGCTCAAGTTCCACTCGGCCGTCGAGGTTCGTCGGGAAGATCCTTCAATCATCATGTTCTGAGGATTCAATCACTTCCAGTGATCTGTTTCTTTTCCTGTTTCTTTTCCTTCGGTCAACAAGACGGCTCAAATTGAACTTTCTTTGATAGCGTTCGAGTCTACAGACTGCTACAGCGGACACACTGCCAGGCTGAGGCCAGTATTCCGTCCCATTGCAACTGGTGATTATCATAATCTCTGCCCCGATCCTTCAGGTTTTCTGTCCAATCTTATCAACCTTTTGTAGCTAGTGCGCTTCGGACAGAATCTGCCATACTATCACGACTCAGGCTTGGCCTTGAGCTTTTCTCTTGGGAAACCCCGCCCGGGCCCGCGAACCTTCCAATTTGCCGTATAACCTCCGCAATCTACTGTGACGTGTTTGTGGCTAGTGTCCGTTTGACAAGCATTCTCTACCGTCCATCGGCACGGGCTCTACATCGCGTAGCGCCTCTTCAATCAACTCCAGCACGTCTGCCGCACACCCAAAAGACAAACTCCAACCAGACCCACCATGCCCATACGAATGCACAATCCGACTGGGCCTGTCTGCATCCTCACGTCTCCGCAACTCGCGCTCGACACGAACGTTCCGGCCTCGGCATGGTCGTAAACCTTGTGCAAGGGGATACGTCTCGTCTAATCGCGCGTTCTTCAACCCAGGAAGGAACTGCTCTGCGCGGTGGCGCATGCGCCGGATTACAGGATCGTCAAGCGTCATGTCGAGCTTGCCTTCATGGGGTGCTGCGCGACACCACCAATCAAGAGAATCTTGTTCATTCCGTGGGACGAGGAAGATGATTTCGCCGTCGGTTGCAGCATCCGCAGTAATGGTGAGCGCCGCGTCGACTTTGGGGAAGTCCCCGCCCGTCGTTGATAACCCGAATCAGCGCACCGCGTAATGGATAGCACGTTTTATCGCCCGCAACAGTGCTCCCACTGAGCCCAGTTGCGTTTACGATTGCATCGGCTTTGAAACGCGCGAGCAGAGTCGGCTCGAGATCAAGTAGATCCCCGTCGATGGACTCGGTTATGGTCGACGCGCCTTTGCCCAAGACCAAACTCATCAACCACATCATCCCCTGGTCCGTGTCGATCACCGGCGAGAGAATCTCGTAGGCAATCGGCAAGCCCCGCGCCACCACCATACGAAGCATCCACATTCCTCTCCTGGGCGAGTGTGGGGCCGGCATGCCGAAATCCACGTACGCCGCTGGTCCATAATATCCAGCATCTTGGAAAGCTGCTCCTTGTCGTCCACGACGGATCGGGGGAAGAAGAAGTCCGGCCAGGCAGCATGCGTACACCGGCGGCGTGGCTGATGGCAGGGACCGACGCGATCGCATCCCACGCATGGTACGCAGTCATACACCATCGTTTTGCATGCGAGAGCGAGACGCTGTCGGTGTGGGAGCCGCAAACGGCAGGAGGAAATTCCCATAGCGCGCCAGCGATTTGTGCGGTGAGACGTTCGTTGAAATTGGCGTAGGCTTGCGAGAGGATTGTGACCTAGAAGTATAGGCATTCGCTCGCCTTGGAACGAGGCACACACCTTGTACCCGCGGTCAAGCAGCACCCATGCAGTGACAAGCCCAGTGACGCCAGCGCCCCGATAAGCACGTGCGGGGAGTTAAGAGTAGGTTGAACGAGGCGTTGCGGGTGTGGCGTTAAATCGCGCCACATAACAAGTTTGTGAATGTCGGTGTTCATCCTGAAGGCTTGAACGAAAAAAAAGCTGGGTGCGAAACCGTCTCGCAAGAACTGCCAGTTTATATACTTTTTCCAGAATCCAGATGCAACACATCATCCGCGAGGTTCTCTACGCGGGTACAATTTATTCGTTTAGCGGACCCTGAGAATAACCAGTTCCCAGCCGTTCACCGGACGGGATGCATGGACGTGCGGGTCTGACGTCTGCATGCGTACGCGCGGGTGGAAGCGCATCAACTTTCTTTTATTATCTGCAAGATGACGATGGTTTTCGAGAAGATTGCTGTAAAAACCGGGATCCATATTCAATTGCCACCTGCACGCGGACACGTTGACGTTGCGTTTTTGGGGCCAGTCTGGTCAAGAGCGGCGTCTCGGCTTCGTCTCGACAGTGACGCGGATTGGACGCGGACCTCCGACAACGCATCAGAGGCAATTGACAGGGCGCCTATCCTTGCCGACGCCGTGTCAGCTCGCTTGGACAACGTCAGAGTTACTTCCTCGCCCATTTATCTTGATCCTCGAGGCCACATGGCTCGAGGCAACCCCGCCATATACAAACAGATCACAAACAGATCCCGTCACCGCCATCTCGTTGCGCACCATCCAGCGTCGGTCATGCGGCTATGGTCGCGGGAGGAACATAGCTTTCTGGGCCACTGGCAAGGCATACACGATTCATCTTCTCACTGCAGTACAGAGAGGACTCGGACAAAGGAGGAGGAGGTACAGGTTACATTTGTGGAATGGATGTAGATACAGATTCGCCCTCGCAGGACTGTTGACTACTTGCACTTGCAGTCGCCGGCCTTGCAGCCGCAACTAGATAAACAGATGATTACAGGTCAACGGCAATCTTATCACAGAAGATATCGACGCACGTCGCACTGCAGCTGGTGCAGCCATCGGAGCAGGCAGTGTTCACGGGCATCGAAATGGTCTATGGGCTGTCAGTCGACTGTTGTGTACAGGCGCTGGGCAGCTCACAGATTGCATGGTTGTTCAACGTTCAGCTGGGAGGGTCAATGCAGGTTATTCTACCTGGTACGCATTATATACCGTTCATCGGCGTCTTTTTTAGACCGGGTGCCGGCGTCGTGAAATGTTCGGACCTTCTTTTAGGCGCTTGGTCAATAATCTAAGACCTATTGAATTGACTCCAAGTTGGAGCTAAAGAACATACATCGTGGCGTCGAAGTGGGAGTTCTGTTGGTCAAGAGGACGGGAGTGCGTGGAGATCGCTGTATTCGTCAGTAAGTACTGCCCGGCCTCGACAGACAGAGCTTAGAAAGAACGGATGATGCATGAGCTGAGTCGAGAATGACGCATCATTGACGATGAAACCTTCTCCAAGTCCGATTTGTTCTCCGAATCGTGGGTCAGGCGCGCGTTTTACTAAATCTAGCCCGGGTCCCTTCTATCCCAGCGCCAGGATACAGCTCCAGAACCGGAAGGATATGTTCCCAATGGTGGTGCCTGCCGGCAATGTAGACTGAGAATAGTCTTTGGGTGGAGCCGCTCGAGACTAAGATTTTGTCGCTTCATAGGCCTCGAACGTCCACAAATTGAAGCTGAGGATGCAGGCATGGCTTCTGGATTTGTCGTCGACTAGCAAACCGAGCTTGGATCTTGAACTTGAAGCATCCGTCGAGCTCCTCCGGATTGAGGAGAACCAAGGTGATGAAGGTGGAGAAGGTAGGTTGAGCGTAGCGTACGAGATAATGTGCCCACTGGCATGAATTTGAGGACGGCGACCTGTTTGCGTGAGTGCATGGGACATCTCGAGTGTTAGCGGAGAACGCACTGTGGAGCGTGCCTAGACGGTCTTCGCCACCGTCCCACCCGAGTACTAGTAGTAACCCGCCAAAGTGGAAGGAGTAGTACAAACTGGAAGGAGTCAAAACGGAAATGGACGGCACAGTGTCATTGAACGCACCTCTGGTTCTGTGGGCAATTGGACTCTCCCAACCATGCAATCCATGTGCTCCGGATCTTTCACGAGAAGAGGTATTGAGGAATGCTGGGACGCGAGGGGTGTCGAACTCGGCCACAGGTCCGCGACGGCGGCAATTCTGCCCATACAACGTGGTCGACTCCGCTGCGTCTGGAAGAATGGCCATGGCGATAAGGAGTATGTACAAAGTAGTACAGAGGCAGGGGCACCTTCCCGTCAAAGTGAGTCGTCTTAACGATAGTCACGGTCCTGCGACAAGAAAATCCAGCGACGCGTCACTCGCGGAGCGTGGGATCGGAATCCGAGTTGTCCTGGAGTTTGAAGTGGCATGCAACGAGTTTGGGATTGAAAAGTAGTAGATGGAAGAAAATGGTTCGATGGTAAATACTGGCAGTCACAAGTTCTGTCAAAGCACTTGGCCACGACGTTCATCTACGAGCCAACGACATACCCATCCAACTTGCCCTCCTCCCTCCACTTGTCCAGGACCTTCGCAAAACTAAGTATCCCCTCTCCCCAGGGCGCCCCCCTCGCACGCTTCATCTGCTGCTCCGGCGTCATCTTGTCGCTCTCGCCCTCGCTAGTCAGGAACCCTGGCGTACACCCCGACATCGCAGCAAACCACACAACGCGCTTCAGCACCTCCAACGTCCATGCCTCCTCCGTATCCTTCGACACCTCCACAACAAGCTTCTCCGCATCGAGATCGGGATTCTGGGAAACAGCGCGGGCATGGGCGGTCTTGAGGATATACGCGACGTGGCTGGCGGATAATTCGAGTACCGAGGTGAAGTTGACTGACATGCCAGCTTGCGACGGTCCGGGGAAGAAGAAGTTGGGATACCCATTTGTGGAGACACCGTGTAAGGTTGCTGCACCGTCCTCGATCCACTTGTCGTCAATCGACCGTCCCTCCCGACCGCGAACCTCGAGGCAGGCGTACGCCCCAGGACTTCCGGTGCCTCCCGACGGGCTGACATATCCCGTCGCGAAGACCAAGACATCGACCGGATACTCGACCCCACCAACCACGAGTCCCGAGACAGAAGCACCGTCGACGCCTCGCCCATTGGTGTCCACGAGCGTGACGTTGTCGCGATTGAAGGAAGGGAGGTACTCGTCATGGAATCCAGGGCGTTTGCACCATGCGGGATACCACGCCTTGAGCGCCTGCGCGGTCTCCGGACAATCGATAGTCGCGTCCACTCGTCCTCGAATCTGTTCCGACCGGGTAAAGTCGTCCCCCTGCAGCGCTCCAAGATGTGCGCCAATGGCCTCCGGTGATGGCTGAACGAGCCCTACCCCAGCCGAGGGTCGACTCCCCGCCGAGGATCGCAACGTACGACGGCATATATGTCCACCCATCGTCGACCTTGTTCGTCGCAGCCGTCCGTTGGGGGGAGTTGGTGAGATACAGGTGGAAGTTGTCCTTCCTCTCCTGCTGCCAACCAGGCTTCGCCGCGATGAGTGTTTGCCACGTTTCTGGGTCGGTTGCGCGTTGTCCACGCTCTGCGACGCTCGATGGGGTGCGTTGGAAGACGTAGAGATGTTTGGCGTTGCGAGCGAGCTGCGGGACGATTTGGAGGGCGGTAGCACCAGTACCGATGATCCCAACACGTTTGTCGGAGAGGAAGGGGAGGTCCCAGAGCCCGTCCGTCGGTGGTGCACAAGTACCGCCGGTGACGTTGTAGTCCCATCGCGAACTGTGGAAGTAGGCGCCGTTGTAGTTCTCCAGACCAGCAAGGCGAGGGATTTGAGGCGAATTGAGCGCCCCCGACACTGCGAAAACGAACTGGGCGCGGACTTGCAGTGTTCGCGAAGGCTCCTCCGGCCCGCGATTCTCCTTGAGATCAACCCTCCAGCGCTTCCCACCCTCGTCCCATTCCGCCTTCGTATATCGCGTTCGAAACAACGCCTTCCCCTGCAACTCCCACTTCTCTGCGATCCGCTCGGCATGCAACCTCAGCTCCTCCCATACGCATACCGATGCTTCGGCATATACCCCGTCTCCTCGAGCAGAGGCATGTAGATGTAGCTCTCGACATCGCACATCAGCCCTGGATATCGATTCCAGTACCACGTCCCACCAAATCCACCAGCGTCGTCGACCAGTCGGATGTCGGCGGCAGTAAAGCCTGCCTGGATGAGGCGGACGGCGAACAGGAGCCCTCCGTAGCCGGCGCCAAGAATCAGGAACTTGGTGTGTGCGTTGTCGGTGAGCGGGGATACAGCAGCGTTCAGCGCGACGTGGTCCGCCCAAGGGTCGTCTTGAAGGCGCTTGTACTGTTGGGAGTTTGAGAGCCGGACGAATTGGTCCAGGCCATCGTCGCGAAGACGCTTGTTGCGCTCTTCGATGTACTTTTGCTGGACGTCCAAGTCGGGGGCGGAGACACCTGGGGCAGCCATGACTGGCGCTATCCACATCGTGTTTCTCTTATACGATCCCGCCTCTCTCAGACTAAACGCTATCCGCCCAACAGCGTGGCTCACCCCGGAGATGAGGATCCGTGATGATGGTAGTTTTCGACTTGAAATTGCGTCCACGATCGACAATCGGCTAACAAAATGCTAACTTTAGAAGATGCAGTGGTGTGACGCGATCAGCTCACCGAGATTGGTTCCACCAGCGGCAGCAGCAATGCGACTCGACTGTGACCCAATACTTCCCCGACCGACCAACTGTTCATCTCGATGCGTTGGTTCGCGGAGGGGGCGGACCATGATCTGGTAGCTGATGCGATCCCTGAGGCACATTGCAAACACTTGATACTATTAAGGATGGACGGTCAAAAGCAATATGATGAATCGAGCGAGAACGCACGACCTGAATCTACACGAGGGAACGCACGGATAACCTCGTATTGCGACAGCGATTCGTCGGGAACGAGCGCAGCAACTGCCGCAGAGGATTGTCTGCGGTCTTGGACGCTTTTTCTGCCTTCTTGGACGCATCTGAACTGGATTGTCAATGGAGCATTTTTTCGCGCGGGGACAGACGCACCAAGAAGCGATATTTGCTCTGCGCCCGACTCCCATTCTCAACAAAGACACAAACAGCTTGTGCAATCCGGCATAGGTTCGCAGTCTATTGCATGTGCTACAAATGGCTGATGTCAGAAGAAAAAGAAGAAGAAGCAGACAGATAGATGCCTTGGCGTTGAGCCGAAAGGGGTCTGAGTTGACCTGGAGGCGCATGAGAGCTAGCCATGGTGCGCGAATAGCTCTACACATCGACTGCTGGCCATCTGAGTCGCGAAACGAAGGAACGGCGACATGGCGGGAAGGAAGATGTGGTGTCACGCGTCACACCCTGACTCGGAGTCACCTCCGACATGTCCACCGACACATCCCTCCTCGACCTCCCCAACGAGCTCATCCTTCTGATCTCCGAGTCTCTGCGGGATGATGCGCTTTTAGCGCTCGCATCCTCATGCCAACGGACGAATCAGCTCCTCATCTCGACTCTCTTCCAACGCGTCAACCTCTCCCCGCATTTTCTCGAGTCCGGGAGTATCGCGTCTATCTCCTTCAAAGGCGATGACATTCTCGTGCTGCAAGCGCTCGCTGTCGCCCGCTGTATCACGTCCGTCCAGCACATCAGCTGCGACCTATACTCCGCGCGGGTAATCAGCACCTGGCAGAACTACCTTCTCGCACTCGCGGCCCTTACAACCCTTGCCCGGCGCTTGGAACATCTGGGAGCGGTCGAGTTTAATCCGTATTTCATCACCACGCGTACGGAGGACGAGGTCGGCCAATGCGTGCACACCATGGTCCGTTTCGTCAACGCAATCGCCCAGAGGGATGACTGTGCGTTAACGGTCTTTGGGACGAACGACGACCGTTCTGGCGGCGGAGGCCCATTCGTCCATACGATCCGGCAGGTCGTCCGTGGCCAAAACGTTACGGTCTTCAGTAACCTGCAACCCAAATTGCAGGAACACCTGTGGAGCAGGATAAGGCCTGTCCCTGCTCCGAGATATACCCTTCCACGCCCGCCGAGCTATACCATTCCGCTTCCCCCGCTCCTACGCACACTCGTCAATAAACTCACCAGCCTCTTCTCCCTCCCGCGACGTCTTCTCCATCCCCCATCCCCGCCGCCGCCGCGTTTATACACGCCTTCCCTTCCGCCTCCGCAAACCGAGACAAGCTTCACCTCCTCCCCACGTATCAGCACTCATTCGACATCCCTCCTGCTCACCCTTCCGTCTCCATCTGTCCTCCGACTCACAACGCTCAACCTCCATTCATCCTACCTACTCCGCGCCCACTTCCTCCCTTACACCACCGACCTCATCAACACCGCCCCGCTGCACACCCTCTCCATCGGTGGAGGCGTGTCTTTCGAGACTGCCCGCGAGCTCGAGCTAGCCCACTATGACTGGGCTCTCATCCTCCCTGCCCTCTCCC
This sequence comes from Mycena amicta, assembly GCA_029282125.1. NCBI lineage: Eukaryota > Fungi > Basidiomycota > Agaricomycetes > Agaricales > Mycenaceae > Mycena > Mycena amicta. Next base: position 240,984 of record JARIHP010000058.1, read on the forward strand.
TCTCCCAGCTCACTACCCTTCGCATCGGTTCTGGGGTAGACGTTGCGGTCCCCGACCTCATGGCGTTCATCACCCGCCATGAAACAACTATCCGCACACTCGACCTGAGGTGGCACTGTCCCCGCGGTGCATTAGACGCTGCCCCAGCAGCGCTGCTTCCAGCGCTCCGTTCATTGCGCGCCACGCCGGAATACATCCTCCACTTCTTGGCTTCTGCCTCGAATTCCGTCCAGCAGGAGGCCGAACGAGCCCACGAGCATCTTCAGGCAGTCATAATCACCTCGGACGATGTCTCGGTGTATGGTCTTGCGACGTTTGCCCGTCTCGTCGCTTTTCTCGAGACGCAATATGCTTCGCGGGCCAACTCGCCGGTGGTCGATGTCTTGGGGAAGATGCAGGCGGAGATGAAGCTGGGGACGGTGAAGCTACCTGTGTGGGTCCAGCCTCCGTTGGACGAGACGTAGCCGCGGGGTAGTGTACATCTTCGTACACACAACGTCTCCCATGTCGAGTTCAGGCGGGGGCTACTGTCGACGGTCGACTTAGCAGTACTCAGGACATCCATATTTTCGATTCGACAGTATTTACATTCAGGACATTTCCTCGTCTGTAGATTGTACATGGGCTGCTACCCTCTATGCATTCACTAGGCCCGGGACTCTTTTGCCTCAGCACGACTTTTCTGCTCAACACAGCCACATCTGATTCGTCTTTTCGTTTTGCGTTCACCACGCTCCGGCGCTCCAGTCTACATGCCTCATCGACTCTTTCCTTGGGAACCTCTCCAGCGACTGGGTCCATCGGGTCGGCTACATTGGCGAGCAGTCCAGAAAATATTTCGCCGTCAATGCATGCACTGCGCAATAATATACATTTGAAGAACCTGGAACATCTGAATCTGTCTGGAGGACCTTGACATCTCCGAGTCGGGGACATGTCTGTGGAATCGACCCAACAAGCGTCATCTTCAACACTGCAATCGAGTATGCCCCTCCACTGAGCCGACACGCCACGACACGCCTTCGACTTTTTTTCTCATTCGAAAATGCTACCGGGCGAGTTACTCCGCGCTTCTGCTTCCACAAGTCGAACTAGGCATAATTTCGAAGAAGAGAACAGTCTTCAGTAAAGCGTCCCGGAGGCTTGGGCAAGGCACGCAATGAGGTCCAAGTCCCACAAGTGTCGACAACAGATTCTTTGCAATTTGGCCCGCGAGGTATTGATTAAAACTGATTGGCAGACGATTGACTTTAAGCATGCGGTGCTAGTACATCCGGCTCAGCATCGGTCTAGCGACTTTCGGTGTATATGACCCTAATATTGCCGCGGAATTCACGACTTCGGGAAACAAACTTCCATCGAAGAACCTTCGAGACTCGCACCTCAAAAATCTACTGGACCTTGGGCACAATTCGATAGCCATCCTGCACTCCCTTCACACGGCTTTCCACCGACCAGCAACCATCATCCGTTTAAGCAGACCGTGACACCAGCCAACACTCACTGCCGCCGCTCTCCGAGCCCCCACAGGCAGCTCGCGGTGCAATCACCCGCACAAAACCGCATGCACCCTGCCTCAACCATCTTTCACTCTGTGGAGATGTCGCGGTGGCTGACAGCATCATTTACGACGATAGACGGAATGTTCAGCGCTTATATACCGCGAATAAGGGAGAATGAGGGAGGCTGCGTCGTTGTCGCCCTCATACGCATTATGGCCGTTATTTCGTCGCTGGGTCTGGCGCCGCTGGACGCTGAGAGCAGATGTGAGTTAGCTCTTGGCTAGTTGCAACCTTTTACCTGACTGCTTTCTAAGTGGCTTTCGCGATCACCTCTTCGACAGCATTTGCGCTCGTTGCATGGGAGTTGTGAGTGTCCTTCGTTTGTTTGAAAGGCACTTGCGCTCACGAAGCTATCCAAGCATAACCCTCCTTCCCTATGAAATTCGGCTATACCGCAAGTCTGTCTGGGCGACGGCACCACCCTACGCGTGCGTCCTCCCACTTTTCACTTTCGAAAACTAACCCCCTTGCTTTGAAGTTTTCTTGTTCTTCGTTACAGCAGCATCCTAGCGACGCTCCCTACCATCTTCCTAAGCGCAATCTCCACGCAAAACATATCTTGCCAAACTGCAGCCTCGCTCTCTCAAGCCGGGATGATTCTGGTCGTAATATCCACCGCAATAATTTTCACTTTCCGCACGGCCCAGCTGTGGGCCCATAATCCCAAACGCAACGTCCTGTTGGCGTCGCTGGGTGGACTGGTTCTCGTCGTTGTCGGATGTTGCGTTCGTCTTGTCTTTCGTGTGCCTATTTCTTTAAATTGACATCCTACATGGTCCTTAGATCGCTCCAGCCATCCAATATCGCGCCACATCCTCCACTAAATCGACGTCCGCTGCATTCACGCCATCCAACTGCCACATTCTTCCCACACCACCCTACCTTCCACTAGCGCCAGCGGCTTCTCTGGTGTTCCTCTTGAGCGCACTCATCCTCAGCCTCCTTCAACTCCGTACCCATGACCGGAACGAGGTGTCGAAGTTCACCTACCGCCTGTATCGCGCCCACGTGCTCTACCTCTTCGGCGCGACGCTGACATGCACTGCAGCCCTTGTTATCCTGAGCTTGGCACCGCCTGCTAGTGGATTGGCATTATGCGTGCCGCCGCTGTTTGTGGTACTGACTTGTGCGTTCGGAACCCGGGCGTTCAGGAATTACATGCTAGCCAGGGTGTTGGAGGAAGGAGAGTCCGGGAGAGGTTCGCCAGCGGCACCCTATCCGAGCGTCTCGCCTATAATTTCGCATGCGAGCGAAGCGCGGTATGGGTACACCTACGCCGATACTCAACGACCATCGATGCAAGCTCAAACTGAACCCGCTGCACTCACACCCGCGCCGCGTCGAATTCAAGTACGCCCGAGGAAAGACTCCTACCCGCGACCTCCCACCTCCGGCTCGACGGCACCCCTCATCAATGTCGCGGGCAACACGAAACTCAGCCCAAATCCGTACACAACATTTCCCTCTCCGCCGCCGTCGCATGATGGTCATTCGACCCCGAGTCCCTTGCTGAGTGCATCTTCCGCTCCTGCACCACTTAGTGGATCGCAGTACACTTCGCGGACGCTGGCTACTACGATGTCCTCTTCGCCGAGTCGATCCGCCTTGAGCGTCGACGGGAGCTCGCCATCAAGCTCTCCGCAGTCGTTTTCACCATTGCGCCGCGCGAAGGTCCCGCGGCAGCAGCAGCATATGCCAGATATGACAAAGTCGGGGTGGTCGGACTCGTAAACTTACTTCTCGAAGCTGGATAGTTATTTCAGAGATCTGACGCATAATGAAACTGTATAATATTGTATTACACGGAAACGCACAGACAGTCGTGGTCATTCGTTGAATTGTAGATCCATAAATTGACCATAACCTCAGGCAAGCTGATGCAGAGGGAGATTCGGAATACAGAACCACGGATCGCGGCCAACGACAACTTGAATGCGAATCATCGAAAAGGACCGACGAGAAAGTCTAGTACTGATCCGCCTTGTACTTTGCGTATCGACTTCGCCCGCAGTCGAGAACTATTTTTGAGTTGGGGAGACGCGACGCGTTATGGTCGGAGGCCACGTGGTCGCGTCGAACGGAAGCAAAAATCTGACCTAAGAAGTGGAATCTGGACCATACGAGAGAGCTCAAGGAGAGGCGTATGTGATGCACTGCGCTCTAACTCCCCACTGACAGATGAGAGTTGAGAACAAGCACTGTGACGTGTGATGCCAAAGCAATCTTGTTCCCAACTCTCATCTTCCACTGGCAGTGCTCCCTCTATGGACGCATACCCGACCTACGTCGCACTCAAAGCTCGTCTGGATGTGCTCGATGCCTCCATCGAGTCCGTCAAGGATGGTTCCGAGGCACTCTACGCGGAGAGAAAAGCCGTGGCGCTCGAGATGAACGCCATGACCTATCTGCTTCCCTTCGAGGTCACCTCCAGCATATTCGGCTACTGTGTGCTTGCGAGCAGCGAGCCACAGAGACACCCTGCCCGCCAGCTCCATCTCGCCAGCGTCTGCAGCAGCTGGAGGGACATCTGTTTCTCTCTGGGATATCTCTGGACATCCCTCCACGTTTATACGTGCCCGAGGCTCCATTGGAGCGGCAACTATGATGGACTAGCAGCTGTGGCCCGACGTTGGATCTCCCGCGCGGGGAGTTACGGTGTTGATCTTCACATCGACGAAGCCTTTCTGAGCTGGGACGCCAAATCTAAAGTCTGCGGGATCATACCACATGTTGCCCGCTTTCTTCGAACTCTGGATATGCCGGTCACGGGCGGCTGGTTCCTCGGCTCATCCATTTGCTGCACATATCCACGTCTCCATACTCTCGTGCTACGCAATTCCCCAGACTGCCCACGATCCCTCACCAACTTCGAGGTTCGCGCTGTCATTCAAGTTGATGCACCACTGCTACGGACGGTGAAGCTCCATCGACCGCAGGCCATGGACTATGCGCTTCCATGGAAGCAGCTCACGCATCTGGAGCTACTTCAGACCAACCTAGGGTTTTGTCTGGAAATTCTCCTTCACACGCCAATGCTTGATACGCTAGTCGTCCTTTTCAGCACCGACGCGGGGGGGTTCTCTACCATATACCCGACGCTACCCTACCTTCAAACCCTGCGTGTTGTGCAGAGCGCGCGGGGGTTACTCAGCCACCTCACGCTCCCGACGCTCAAGAGCCTTGAGCTCATCGAGATCAGGGGCCGCGACGTTGTTTCGCTTGTAAGAGATCTGGGGCACCAGTTCTCATCCAGCCATCCCCCGACGCTGCGACATCTCGGCGTCGTCCTCATCGACTCGCACAGTCTCCGGGACCTGCTTCCCCTGCTTCCTTTCAAGTTGATCACAACCTTGGATATCGCGGTGCTCTCGAACGATCGTCACTTCAAGGATATCTTGCTCCCGTTCCTTAGAACCCCAGTGGAAACAATCCTCCCGCGGCTGAAGACTCTCAAGATCAAGGCCTGCCCAGCGGACGTGTCCGCGAGGGAACTAGTCGCCGTTGTGCAGCCGCGATTTGCGACCGGGGTACTAAAAGAGTTTTCGTTGGACTTGGGAAAGCAGCATGACGTTGCGCGGCGGCAGCGTCGCGAGGATGAGATGATTCTAGCCTTCTGGGAGTTGTCGGAGGAAGGATTGAGCGTGGAGATCCAGGGCGAACTGCTGTAAAGGTATCATCCGAGATATGAGTACTTCAGCCTCCAACCGTCGACGTTTCAACAGTCTTGACGATGGCATTAGAACAACATCGTACAATGCAGTTTATATGGGTCCGTGGAGTAGCATAGGCATCGCCATATCGTGATACAGTAACTCGAGTCGTCCGTGAGGAAAAGGCATCATGAATCTTCGTATCTAGGCGGAGAGTCCGACTTTGTCGTCGTCGAGCGCACTTCGTCATCGTGCGTCGACCTCGGCCCTCCGTATGCATACATCCCGACGTCAGCACTCAGGTCCTTTGCGATGGACGACCGGTGATCCATCGACCTGGCGCCTCCATCTGCGAACTTGGACGTCGACGAGCGGTGATCATACCCAGGCGCCGCTGTGCCGGTCTCGACGTCGCCAGGTTGATGCTGGCAAGCGCATTGGGCCTTATTCTGGGCTTGTAGCTGCCTTGCACGGGCGGCGCGGCGTTGTGCTCCGGGGCTGCAGCAGCACAAATAGCTCGCGATGACGATGAAGATGACCCCGACTGTGATGCAGACGGCGAGGGCAATAACCGCGGCGGACGAAAGGTGGATACGGAAGGGGGATTGGGTCGCCGTAGCCGTCGGCGTGGCTGAGGCCGACGAAGACTGCAAATTACTTCGAGTTTAGCGGCATCCACGGCATTAGGTAGGTACACGTACCTGGGCCAACACACCGCCTACCACGGAGGCCGCAAGGAGAAAGTTTGCGAAAAGACGCGGGCGAGACATTCAAACCAGAGTGTGAGACTCTTCTTGCTGGTATTTATGGCTGCCACGGTACAGCCTAACATCCAAAATGAGCTGGTGGCACTGTAATGGATCCCCGAATGACTCACGAGGATCAAAGATGGACTGCGGGGCGGGCTGCGGATTGTTAGGCACCACCAGGTCTGGTGACGTCGCATACGGCGCCCATTTCAGTCTTTTGTTCTTGGCGCCCGCCTGCAGCAAGTAAAAGCGGGCTACTAGTACCGGTTCACGTTTCAGGCGATGGTGAACTTGCAGAGCCAGAGTTCGAGGCTGAGTTCGAGCGACATCGGAGGGTCCAAGTTCGGTGGTGGACTATCGACAACATAAACGTGAAGACGAAACGGAAAGATATCACTGCAAATACCTCCCATTTCCTCTATACCCCGCATCTTCGTGGGTGTCCGAATCGAAGAGCAAAGGGGATCAGCTTCGTCAGCTGATGGCGGAGTTTGATTTCAAACTGTCATAGCCGCTGTCATCTTGCCCCATCTCTCGTTTATCCGTCCACTGGCATGGATAACGCCCCAGCGTGAAGGCCCCAGCGAAGTCCTTCGTCAACTTTTAAGTCGGGCTTGGGCTCCGGAGCTACTTACTCCAACTAGAACTGCAGGCCTGGCGTCATATGTAAAGCACATCCATCTTCCAAGACCAAACCCTGCGCATCCGGCTGGCCACTCTTCTGTCCATGTTCGCGTCGGGAATCAAAAGCGTTGGAATTCACATTCACACTTCGACTCACTCCGAACTCCGGTTCGTCCATATCGTCGATCTTCCGCCCTCCGTTGCTCTTCTTGGCTGTATAATGGGCTTCGGCACATCCAAGCTATCAGCTTGGTGAACTCTACATCGACCCTAGTATGCTCTCTGCGACTGCCGTTCAAGAGCATCTAGATAAGCAACACATTGCCGTTTTTAATTTGCTCTCCTATGCCAGGCTCCAGAAATTGATGGCTCCCGATTGCTCTGGACCGGCTCAGCACTCTGGCCTACGGGACTACACCAATCGTACGCTCCTCACGTCCCACGAGACCCTCGCTGCGACGGTTTCGAATGAAGCTCAGGCGGAGAATTCGGAAGCAGCCGTGCCCTCCGAGGGGCGGATTACCTCTCTAACGACGACTATTTCAGAGCGATTGCTCAGATCTCAGCACCGCCCGGCATCGTCTCGCCAATCGGAGTACAGGCTACCTGGCTCTGTGCATATTCAACGGTGGAATTACACGCGTCTACGCGGTTCGCGACCGTGACGGAATGAACACTGATACAAGGCACGACCTTGCAACCAGTATCAGGAAACGTGGTAAGTAGCGTGTGCCGATTTTCAACTCCATAGCTAGTGCCGCTACTGCGGCGATGGGCACCGGCGGAGAGGTCCAGAATGATGAGGCGCAGCCTGAGGAGGAGCGTCGTAAGTTACCGTCTATCTTCTTGACTGAATGTGTTGTGATATGGACGGCCCGGGGTATTGTTAGTTAGCATATATTACTAGTCTAGCAGTCCTACGTATGCATATTGGTACTGGTCCAAATTTGAGCGAACCCTTGACGCGAGGGTATCAAAATACTACCTATGTGAGTTTTAATTGAAATACCGATTCAGATACCGTGGTCAGTAAGTCACACGTCCCGTTTTTCCCTAACCGACTGGATTAGATTTGTTACGCGGCACGGTCCCACTCGCAAATTTTTGGTGTTGAAATGTCAATCGCCAACTCGGTGTGGAGACGCGGACCGCGAGAAGATCAACACATTGCTGCTACCGTTATCTACGTAGGTCCGTTGGCCGCATTGTGGCCGACTACTATTTCAGAGCGATTGCTCAGATCTCAGCAACGACCGCCATCGTCTGGCTCTGTGCATATTCAAAGTGGGAACAAGATATCCTTCGATGGCATGTGGAACCCGGGAAACGATACTCTCTCTCCAGGTAATCATTTTTCTGAATAAGGCAGTCCTTTGTTCCAATTCGCGGGGTTTACAAACTTCACATAGGATACTAGTACATGTTCCATCCCGCTTAAGCGCTGCCAATTATGAGTGTCGTGCTGGCCATGTTAGCTTGGGCAAAGTCAGCAACTCCGGCGGTGATCTGTTCCTCGGGGTCTTCGCAGGTGTTAGCGACGTCGAGCAGGCCATTGCCTGCATCCAAGCAATCTCCAGTAGCGCCCTGGTTTCCACAGATCCATGCTGGCAACGGTAAGCAAGATGTTGAATAGATTAAAGAGTGGAGCAAGCATACCACCAGCCGACCCATGAGTCGCCTGTGCAATGGGTGAGCAACAGTCTGTGAAGAGAGAGACGAGACATTACCATCAGGGTACAACCCGCACCGCTATTGGTTACGCCGCATCCAGTGCCCGAGCCAAGGGCCCGCACGTTCTCGGCAGCAGCCACGGCATCATTAAAATTTGCCAGGCCCAAGAAGGTTTCCTCGCAGGTGACGGAGCGCTTTTTGATGCCGCTGGCTGGGCCATTCTGTGCCGCGACATACGCGGCCCACTTGGCATCCACGGCGGCCTGCTGCTCTGGGGTAGCGACGGGCGACACATGGGGCTGTGGAGCGCCAGTTGACGCAGCAAACGCAATGGCAGCGAAGACGAGGGAGAGGAAAATAGTGCGCATGTTGCAATTGGCTAGCTTTGGTGCTGAGGGTTGAGTTCTGTGGAGGTGGTCAGGAGCCTTTTATACCTTTGTTTGCCTACTTGGAGAGTCTAGGCGTTCCCAACGGCGCCCACCCTGCTCGGCGCCCCTGCCGTCGCACGAAAATCCGTATCTATATATATCCGTGTTGGCGTTCGCTCCAGAACTGGCTAGGGTGCACGGAGCTGGCGTATTTAAAATACGTTCCCCACCGCGCCCAACGGCGCCCGAATCGCTTGGAGCCGCGCAGTCGAACGAAAATATGGAGCCGACGTATTTTTAAACATGCCGTCCCGTGCCGCCGGGGTGCCGCGCCCGGCCGGACATCCTGCGCCGCAGATCAGCTCCCGAGAATGATGATGCGCAGCCTGAGGCCTGAGGCCTGAAGTTACCGTCTATCTGACTGAATGTGTTGTGATAAGGACGGGGCTATCTATATGTGGTCCGTATGTGAACGGACCACTTGCACATACGGACCACTTGACATATCATCGCGGCCTACTAGTAAAAGCACGGTGGATTAATTTGTTACGCAGCACGGTCCCACTCGCAATCCAACTGCCCGCTATTCTGACACTGTGCATCGCAACAGAGCACTTCTTCTTCTGATTCATTTATTTGTTGGAACACAAGGCGACTCTGGGCTTCCGGTTGAAACGATCAGAGGCGGGAATAGCCCATGCCGTGTTGCAGCTCGATAAGATACTGTAAGATAAGATAAGATAAAAGTCCAAGTGACTAGGTGCATTTTACGGATAATCAAGTCCAAAAAAATCAAAACTCAAACGGAGTTCTCAGAGCTGCGGGAGCTCCTCGGCATCTCCTTCAACAACACCATTGTCTCGCGTTCCTTTCCGCTCGAAGTGCCAAGGAGGAGTCCCGGATGAGCAATATTTATGGTCCAGATCGCAGTAATCACCATGCCGCCGTCGAACATGTCTAGAAAAAAAGTTTCAGTTGAGCCTGAACGGAGAGGAAAGAGAGGAAAAAACTCACTGAACCAAAATTCCGTCGTGATGACCTGCCCGGTCCAGCCGTCTGCCAACTCGATCGTCCGATACACGCTGCGCACCAGGAGGACGGAGGTTGAGACGACCAGCGCCCAGAGCATGAGGCGTATTCTCCCCGTGAGCACCCCACGCTCAGCAGACGATATCATCGGCCGCGCAGGGCGCGACGCGCGATAGTTGCGGATGAATTGCAGCCCAAAGAAGCTGTACACGCAGAGTGAAAGGAGCTGGAAGATTATTCCGACGAGCATGATGTTCCCGCCGAGGTTCTGTGTCTTGGCTGCGTTGGGTTTGCGGGGGTTGGTGGAGGCGGCGATCCCACCGCCGGCGGCTTGGATGAGCAGGGAGATCATGTCCTGTGGGGTCGGTTATGAATGTTGTGAAGAGATCATGAGAGACGTACGCAGGTAAGAAATATCCGCGTGTAGGCCCGCGGTGTGAGGCGGGAGTAGCACGGACCGAGCCGGCGGATAATTCTCCCGAGAACGATGAAGTTGACTGCGATGAGCGGTGTGGGGGAGATGATGGTTGTCGTGATTCTGCGATACGACGTTAGAGAAGCGGACGAGCAGGAATGAAAAGAATATACTGACTGCATCATGTACGGATTTGCTTCGTGAGGAGAAATACTGCTCCAGAATCGGCCACTCCATCCGATGAGCTCGCCGAAGCCACAGAGACAAGCTGTGGGCAGCAGCCACCACATGCGATACCAGACTGCTTGTCCGACATGAGCAGCTATCAATGAGAAGTTAGCTGCCAGTTGGGATAAGGCCAATAATATGAGCACCCACCGGTGCTAATGCCGAAGAGAATGAGGAAAATGACCGCGACGCCCTTGGACGGCACGTAGCCGTAAGGCGACAAGTGTGCAGACTCTATTGCTGCGAGCAAAAACATGAGTCAAGGATGGCGTAGAAGAGGTATTGACACGAACGAGTGGTTCCGTTTAGTGAAGACATTTGGATCGCAAAGTTAAAAGCTGCCAGTGGCGGGTGAAGAGATGAGAAGGGATGAAGGCGAAGGCTGAATGAATAGGATGGGCAGGTGACGCGCTTTTTAAACGTTGGGGAGCGTTGCACAGACGACCCACGATTTGAATGAAAACTTCTGCGCGTCCGTGCAACAAACGGACCTGTGTCATTTCAGATGACACTGTCCGCCGTTTGGGCTGTGTTAACGATGGTCGATCTGCGCGCACAACGACGAAAGAGGCAAGCGTTGCGACCTTACAGATACTGCGGAGCGCTAAACGGCTGCAAGCTGAAAAGGAAAACAACTTTGAATGACTCGGAGAGGCGGTGTGGGTCAAACAACGATGCACCTGCAGCTAGTCCATGGGCCGTACTGCCAGTGGACCCGACCGCGATTCTCCTGGGCTGCGAGGAGACCGTTAACGTTGCTCTGGATTGACCAGCCATCGAGTTCGATGTGAAAGGGGCGAAGGGCAAGCATGGATTTATGTAAGCATCATGATTTGATCCGGCGAGCTTCCTGATCCGCCCGCATTCACTTTACATCCATGACGAAAGTCTGAACGCCGCTGAGCGCTGAGCGCTGACGTGGAGTCGCCGGCGCGTCCTTTATTGACCGCCACCCTCTCGCTCCACTGACAATTCGTCTCCCAGTCGTCATCCACACCCCGTCGCTTGCCGCGAATACGAGAATCCTCTTCAAGCTTCAAGTTGCATCCTACAGAGAGTTTGGCCCCGAAGAAGAATCATTGCATCCATATGAATAATGACGGCCGTTCTACTCTCAAGTGGACCACCATGCGATCCTTCAGCGCTCGCTGGCGGGGAGAAAGAGCACAAGATGTTTCGATAGTTTGCGGTGGTCGTCTCTGCGACGGTATAGGCACTGTAAAAAGGTTCTGTAAGCCTTCCTCATATCCAAGCACAAATTCTGACGAGGTCTCAATGCAGTCGTCGATTGTTCTTTGTCCGTGACTGGTGACAGCGCGAGCTCAAAGCAAAAAGATCTTTGTTTAAAGGGACGAGTGCTTGCTTTCTACGGCTACGTCTTCCCTCCCACGAAACACATACACATCCCCCAAACACGATCTACACGATGACCTCGTATGCATTCGACGGCTACAACTACTCGACCGCCGACGGTACTCCTTGGCTCGGGGGAATTTCCTATCGGTCTAACGACCTGAATGTGCGTCGCTTCCTCTCGTACCCAAACTGAAGCCGTGCCACTCACCCAGCATCCCATTCGTTCTAGGACGCAAACCATCTCCACATATCCCGCCCATTCCCGGAAACCGAAGCCCATTTACGCGACGCGTCTTTCATGGCCTCATTCACCGGACCAGAGATAGAAGCCCTCGACCAGCCCCAGTCAGACTATCACCGTCTCGACACACAGGCCCTGCGCGATCTCAACGCAGATAGCGAAGTGTACGTGCCACCCCGTGCCTGCGCAGCTGTAGGTCGCGTTTCGTGGTTGGGACGCGAGAAATCCGACACCAACTCGAGCTCGAATCGCGCATGCGATAACTTGCAGGGCGGTCTCTGGCTCCTGCGCCGGCCGTCCCTGCCCCAAAATGACCTTCCTGCGGCTCCTCGACGACTGAGCCTTCACTTCGGCCGACCTCTACCTATCGGCACAGGGCGCCCTCAAGTTTCCGACCCCAATCGTCGTCCGAATGCACATCTCGACGACCGATACTCTTCGTCGACTGTCGTGGACGACGGAGAGTCTAAACTGGCTGGGGCAGCGACCGAGCCAGACGAACCTGAAGAGGAGGGTGAACTCGAACAGTACGAGGACGACGAGGACGACGACCTGCCATTCCTTCTCAAGATTGCCCCAGAGATCTGGGCCAGGGTGCCTCCTCCTGGCGTGTCGCCTATAAGCATACTTGGAGCGCACACCCCCGCTGGAAGAGCCCTCCGAGCCGCCCTGGACCGGATCAATCAACGGAAGACTCCGGCCGTCGTCGCTCCCTCTAGCAACCAATCCTCCGAAGACGATGAATTCGAAGCTCGCTGGCAGGCTCACGAGCGACGTTCGAGCCTGAGCCGCACACCCTACCCTATCGACTTCTTCGCGGATCGATATCCGTCGCCGCCGCCGTATGAGGCGTACGCTCATCTGGTTCCTTCGCCCTCGCCTTCGCCTTCGCCTGCCCACCGTCTCACAGTAGATGATATCCTCGCGATGGAATCGACCGTCGTGCCCGGGACGTTGAGCGCCTTTGCAGAAGGTTTTTTCGATGGTCCGGCTCCGAGTCCGGAGGCGAGGTCTTACGAGGAGGTTGATATCCTCGGCCATTGGGAGGATTCGGACGACATGGAGAGCCTGAGCTCTGACGAAGAGAGCACAGAGGACCTTGAGCCTGAGCCACTGCAGCACTGGCGGATCGCCGTTCCCGCAGCGCAGGACCGGGCAGCAGAGCGTTTGCGACGATTGCCGGGACTTGTTACTGCCCAGCGGTACCAAACAACAGCAGCAGCAGCAAGCCCGGGACCTTGAGCTTCTCCATCGCAGTACCACGATGATTCCGAATCCGAGTCGACGCTCACCTTCGCCTGCTGCCCCGGCGGTGAGGATGCATCATCTCGGTGGAATCGCTGCCCCTCGTGCGGTGCGGCCAACCGTGCAGTGGCTCGGTATCGTCCACAACTTGGAACATATGGCGGAGAAGGTTGGGAAGCAGTGAGACCCTGGATTGGATTGATACTCTAGAATCTCATAATTATCTATTGAGAGCATCCATTGCGAATGATTTATATCGAACCGGCTGCGAGCAGTCCATAATTGCGCCTGTTCAGCCGGAGATTGCAACTTGTCTGCAAGACGCTGACAAACTTGAAACAGAAAGATCACTGTGAGAGATAGACTCAGATAGTCGAGATCTAATTCAGAGTGAAGATGGCGCAAGGGCTGAGCAACTGTCTTTTGGGGCTCGATGGCGCCTTTTTGGGAGGTTGGTAGCAGTCGACGTCGAAACGTGTACGGGACCTCGCTACTAAAAGGCCCGATAGATACGACTGAATGCTCCGGCGCCCGATAGATACGACTGATGCTTCGACTCAAATGCTGCGACTCGATTAGAATCGTTTTCCGTAATCCATTGGATGACTTGTAATGGCAGCGGAACGCGCACTGATACGCCTCCGCACCCAAAGTTGATTATGGATTACAGATGCGCTTTCCGGTCGGACATCGCCCACAGACACATCTGCATGATGGTGTCATGAGCTCAAGTCAAAGCAGACGGAAGTGCGGACCTCTTCGTGTGGTCTGGTGCAGGCATACTTGACCGCGGCGGGTGTGGAGGAACATCCCAAGCGGCAGCCCACTCCGTGTTGGGAAGCGGGGCCCACTGACTGCTAATGGGCTGAATGGCGTAGGGATTTCCCCCAGGATAATGAAGGGCCACCTGCGGATAGTGGTTGGAGTACGGGGAATACTGCGGCGAATACTGTGGATGACTGCCTTGGAAGGATCCCGACGGAAACGCCGGCCAGCGGGCGGCCTGAGGGCTGATGTTATCCTGGTCTGGCCAAGGAATGGGGACGGAGTCTAAGGAAATGACGTCCCAAGACGTTGCGTCTGTTGGCGCCTCGGGAGATGTAGGAGTCGACGATGTAGGAGTCGACGATGTAGAAGCCGGACTCGGTGGTGATGTCGACCCGGATGTGGACGCAAAGCTGTTTCGAGGGTCCGAAACGGCCATGTATTCACATTGAAGTCCTCTCTTGGTGCAGCGCGCGCATGCATGCAGAGTATCGGAGGTTACACACTGAATCCTTAGTAGGTAGACGTCCAGGTGGCCACCAACGCACCTTGATCTTGCGCCTACGACAACGTACGCAGGCAATTGGCGCCCGTTGTCGCGGAGCACTTGAGAGAAGAGACGCAAGTGCCAGCATTGGCTGTGCGCTGGCCATTGGGATACATGTTGGCGGCCATGCGAGTCTTTAAACGATAATTGAACAAACGTCATTATCATTCGGCTTACTGTACAATCTGGATTGCCGCCCGTGCGATGAGTTTGAAGACCGTCGCGGACCCACGAAAGCCGGCCATTGGGGCGAGATCGAGAATGAAGTTCTATAATAAGTTACCGAGTGCCGCGTATTTCGTGGAAAGAATTAGGGCGCGGAGCTTTGCCATCATGATGTGTCCCGAGGACTCAGGCAGAGAGAGTGCTGTGACAAGAAACAAGAATATTGAGCGGCTGATTTTGGCCGAACGCCAGAGGGACAAGCGTGGTCGGAACAGAACAGCCTGAGAGTTCGGCGGATGCCTGAGGCGATTCCGATCCGTAGTCGCCGGTACTGTAGGCTCTTGCATGCCACCGCTACAGAGGCGATGAACGATGAACGACATTCAAACGATCTTTACCACAGTCCGCGATGTATCGGTAGAAAGAAAGAAGAATACAGAAAGAAAGAAGCACACAGAAGAAGACGACAGGGATGACTCGTCGGTGATCCGTCGGCACATGATTACCAAACACATACATACAGAGCCGTCGCGGGCTCTTCGGACGCGTTTTGCGTACTGAAATTGAAGCTGGTCCCAGGCGTTCACCAACTTTCCGACGGATCCGCTCGGGACATCGCACTGGTTAACATCTCAACATGACTTTCAATGCCACGGCCCACGACGTTGGGCGCGGATTCCGCCGAGCAACACTGTGAGATTACGAAACAAACACATTAAATTCAGTTCAGATTGAGAGTCGTTCAGCTTCCAAGTTCTGGTTTGTTCTGGCTGAAACTTGTCACAGCCCTAGGCTGAGGAGGTGCTGCGGCCGGTGTATTTGTGCCGAAGGCCGTCTACTATCCCGTACCTGGAATAGTAAGTTATCACCTATCAACTACCTGCGCGGTCCCAACCTGGAACAGCAGATATTATCGACACCTTTGAAAAGCTGCGCGCACTTTCAAAGTTGATCGGAGCACGCGAGCGGACCGCCTAGTTGACATTATCTGTTGTTGAATCAATTATTCTGAGTCGGTCCAAGAGGCCTGATCCTAAGATGGCGGGTTTTACGCGGTATTTATTCCCCGCCCGACC
Organism: Mycena amicta; assembly: GCA_029282125.1. NCBI lineage: Eukaryota > Fungi > Basidiomycota > Agaricomycetes > Agaricales > Mycenaceae > Mycena > Mycena amicta. The sequence goes on from JARIHP010000058.1 coordinate 256,675, forward strand.
GGATTTGAACGTCTGTAAATATAGAGACGAAATACTAGTAGGCAACGATGTTGAAACACAGATTGCTTGAATTCTCATGAATCCAGAAGGCTTAGGGATTTCTGCGCCCCGGCCGCCCGTCTAGAACTCGCCAATTGCTGATACATAGGGAGGAGACAATCCATTTAGTGAGCACGAAAATCGATGAGCAAGCAAAATGTGTGAGAAAAAGTGACCAAGTAGACCCAATATAGTACGTGGCGGTGGCTAGATGCGTCGCCGAGTTTCGGGTTCGCATACGGGAAACAAGTGGTCGCGCACGTGGCCGCGCCGGCTTTCTCCTAAGTCCGACACTGCGAAATTGCCGGTGCTCAGGCCTAGGCGGCAGCGCGCACGAGCGTCGGCGGCCAAGTACGCGGATAAACAGCCGAGATCTTGATACTTGAATCTGGAGTAAACGAGTTTAGGCTCGTCGCATGGCTTTTGTAAATTGTAATCCCACCAACCACCAGTCGAGTTTCCACCCAACTTGAAACTTGAAACTTGTATCCGTTTGCCTCGAATCGCCTAACACTCGCTCGCATCGCCTGCGCAATCGTCAGACATTGTTCCGTCGCCGTCGCGGTCTCGTTACTTTCTCTCGGATATTCTGGCTCCCGCGCTTGCAGTCAACGACGAAACTTTCTCCGATACCCGGTCTCCCCATCCAGAAGTAATGCTGCCGGTTTGCACCGGTTGAGCTGCTGTTCGATTCCATGTTAATAGTGCCATTTTGTGTTAAGAAACTGCGTGGAGGAACTTGAACTGCGGTGCACGCAACGGACCCGACTCGGAGTTGCTACGTGAATTTGCGTGGCCTCATTACAGGCAAACCGCGAAGAAGTTGTGGGCGTGACAGAAGCCATTCTGAGTGTTTTCAATCCCCACTGGCAGTAAGTGTTTATTATTCCGCATAAAAGGCAGCGATACACGAAAGCTAGTATAACTGTGCAAAACAGTCAGTGTTGGTCAAAAACAGGATGAGTTACATACCTCGGCTTCCACGGAATAACAAGTAGTCATCTCGAGACCACCTTGCGGGAAGTACAGCTGCACATTGTGAACAAAGGCACCATATATGCGCTCACGTGTGCTGTCTTCGAAGATGCTGGGCGGGAATACGAGATTCCATGCCACTACAAATCCATGCGGGAAAGCATCTTGGAAAGCACGACTGGGGCGAGGAGTCGGGGCGTTTCGATCCGGATTCAAGATATGCATATAAAGCTTATGGATCCACTGGGGCCCGAGGCCAGAGACAGGGAGATAAAAGCGAAGGTCCAGGGAGTTGAGCTTAGGAAGCTGGACGATAGGTACCAGAGTGGAGAGGTTGGAATGAAACCAATCCGGGAGGATGTAGTGCTCTGGGGGGAACATCAACTGGAGGCGAGTCAAGTTGGGGAGGTAGGGAAGTTTGACCATCCCGCTCGAGTCAACGACAGCTATATGTTCGTCAGGTTGGCGGGGGCGCTGACGGATGCAGTCCAGATTGAGCTGTACGAGCGTACGGGAGGAGTTGTTAATGAGGGAACCAGCCCGAATGCTCGAATTAATCGTCAGTTTCTGAAGCCGGGCATGAGCGACTGCATTGGAAAGAAGGTCGACGACGCCCGTGTGGTGTCCGGCTATGACAAGTTTTTGAAGGGCAGATGGGCCGATCGTAGGGAGCATAGAGTCTTCTACGACTTCTTCCGGGTCGATACAGATGTTGGCAAAGGAGATAACCGGAAATCGAAGCGCAACAAGAGCGACGAAAGGCGGAATATCAACAATGTGGAGGAGCCGAAGTTCGCGCAGTAATGAATGCGCGAAGAATGAGTCGAATGCGCCTCGTAGATCGAGATCCATTGAATCCCACCGGATTCCAATGCCCTTGATAACCAGGCGCAGGCCGTTCACGGACGTGAACATGGGCAAAAGAGTCGCCAGTTGGGTTTGATGCGCGGGTTGGTTTGGTCGTGGAAGACGGACAGTGAGTTGCCGTACATAGGACGACGCCAGGTGGGGTGATCTATGGAGTAGATCCAATGCCCGACTGAACGATCGACATCGACCCTCCGAGTCGAGGTTGTGGTGTCCGTGAAGGGATAATGAATGGAATAAGAGAGCTTGGGCGGCGCCACAGAAGAAGGTGCAGGTGAGAGAGATAGAGAATAGGGATTGTCTATCCGTGAGAGGGTCGAAATCCTCCAAAATGAGCTGCGCGAGCTCGTGAGGAAGCGTCGACATGGGGCAACCGGAAACAGGCTTCGACAGCTGTCAGTGATGGCGGAGTTTGAAGTCCCACAGCCACTCATGCAACGCTCTTCTCGACTCCCTAATAACTTCGCCTGACATGGCTCTCGACAAGGCCAAGAAGCAAAGCTGGCTCGGCTCTCGACATCTGGATGTGGACGTTGTCTAGCTCACTTCCAGCCGCCACGTTCCGCCCTCTTCTACGCATTTCTCAATCCCGCCCTACGTCTCATCGTGAATCCTCCCTTCCTTGAAGATCCAGACGGCAATGGGAACACATCATGGTGGCCTTGCATCTGCCAGTGCTTGCCAGTGAAGCTGTATCGAGGAGCAACGAACGACGGGGCAGCGGATGAGAATGTGCGTATTTCCATCTCGTCTTCCTGGACATGCCGGGCTGACTGGAGTTTTCAGTTTACTGTCTCTGTCGCTCTTGTCGCCGCCATGGCGTCTCTATGAGCGGCCTTGGAGAGATGCTTGGCGGAGCGTCGACCCTGCTCGTCGTTTTGCACGGAAAGGATCCGGGCGTGCGGAAGTGTGCATGAATTTCCTCAGTGGGCTGCTTGAGGTGGCTCAGCGTTGTTTTTGGAAGCCATAGATGATGGAACTGCGCGGATGAGAATGTGCGTGGAGTTTTCCCTTATTCTCTTCGAGCAAATTCAATGCTGACTTCAGTCTCTTCAGTGTGCCCGCTGCATGGCTCGGACAACGATAACCCAAGACAACGACCTTCCTAGATGTCGACCACCTCCCCTTTCCACTTTTCGCGAGCCCTGCCGCCCAAATCCTTGCCTCGTCGTCATGCACCGATATGACAATGTACCCATGCTCCGCAGAGGCGCTTGCCTACTATCGTTTTGTTTTGTCCCGGTCGAGCCAGCGACCTTGTTGGATGTCGCCCATGCGCATGCTGCCGACCCCATAAATCCTAACCCTCGTCGTCATTCACCGATGCGATATGGCTTCACCAAAATACCCTGTGCTCTCCCTTGCCCACCGTCCTTTTGTTATGTCCCCGTCGGGACGACGTCAAGCGGTGGTGGGCTGTGCGTCTGCCAGCGCTTGAAGGTGTATGAAGAAGCAACGAACGACAGTACAGCGGATGAGAATGTGCGTATTTCCATCTCGTCTTCATGAACATACCGGGCCGACTAGAGTTTTCAGTTTACCGTCTCGTGGACCCGCACACGGAACATCGCGATAGTCCAGCGCCACGCTTTTGTTGCTTTTGTCGCCGCCAGGACGTTTCGATGAGCGGCCTTGGAGAGATGCTTGGCGGAGGGTCGATCCTGCTCGTCGTTTTTGTACGAAACGTCGGATCCGGGCGAACGGAAGTGTGCACTTTATTCCTCATTGTGTTGCTTGAGGTGTACGATGGATGGCCGAGCATTGATTTCTGGAAGACATGGATGATAGAGCGGCGCGGATGAGAATGTGCGTGGGGTTTCCCCCTTTTTGTCTTTGAGCAATGCTGACCTGAGTCTTTAGTCTGCTCGGACAGCGGTAAACCAAAGACAACGACCTTGCTGGTCCCGACCACCTCCCCTTTCCACTTTTTTCGCGAGCCTGCCGCCCAAATCTTTACCCTCGTCGTCATTCGCCGATACAAGTATGGCTTCACCAATGTACCCTGTGCTCGACAGATGGCCTTGCCCACGGTCGTTTTGTTCGGTCCGGTCGAGACGACGTCAAGCGGTCTCGTAGAGCAGGATTCGAGCAAGGCTCGCGTCAAGCAATCGGCCTTCGTCATGCATAAAATGGTCCGAGGATGGCCGCGAGCGGTGGGGCTTCTGGAGAACACGGATGAGAATGTGGGTAAAATTTCTCCCTCATTCTCTTCGCGAAACGCTGACTCGAGTCTCTTTAGTCGGCGCGCCGCATTACTTGTGCAGTGATAACTCCCTTGCTGGATGTCGTCCAGCTTGCCGATCCCACAAATCCTGACCCTCATCACTTCCCCGACACCTCTCGCTTCACCGACGTACCCCGCTTCGCAGAGGCCCCGCCCCCGGTCGTTTTCTTCTCGTCCGGTCGGGACGACGTCGAGCGGTCTCGTAGTATTCGGACAATGCTCGCGTCTAGCAGGTCGGGCTTCGTCATGCATGAAACGGCTCGAGGACCACAAGGGCTGCAGAATGAGACGAGCGGCAGTACAGGAATAAGCGGTCCTGCGCACTTTCTGTGCAATTGGGGCGATATCTCTGCCTGGGATGGGTTTCGATTCTTGTCGTTTCGCAAGCAGCCACCGTCGTCGGCAGCCAAATGCTGTATACGCTTTCACGTTTGGGACTGCCCATTCTCGCTATCTCGCCTATACGATTGGTCTCCATTTGTACTAGCATCGACCGCCCGTCTCTGGCACAGACGCACATCTTTGTCGGGAACTTGGTCGGCCAGTGAAGAAGAGTTTATGACTCTGGCTACCACTCGGCTGTCCTGTAGATGCTGCTGCATGATGAGGAGGATGGACATGGAGGGTCTGGTCTGGTCGACAATGCAGTCGTGCGTGGAGACGAGGCAGATTGGAGAAAGACATGTCCTAACTGCGCGTTTGAGACTGTAGCTATATCTCGCGTACGTGCTGCACTCCAAGTTGAAACGTAGACCACGGTAGACACTCCAATGTGTAAGTAGCTGTAGCTATGCTAAAGGACGATGCTGACCGCAAAAGTGTAGCTGATGTAATCATTCCTTCTTGCTTTCTTGCCACCGTCTCTGACCATTCAGCCTTCCTGCCATGTCCCACGAACGCCCTCCGTTGAACGCAGACCCCTTCTTGAAGACCCTCCCGTTACACGACGAAGCTCCGCTCTCGGCCCAGCGCGCCGCTCTCCATCTCATTCAAAAAGAGCTTCAACGATTGAAATCTCCCTCGTTTGCGCGGCTCGATGCGCTCCGACGTGAAAGGGAGCAAGTCGCAGGCAGCCTGACCCATACGGTGTATCCAATCCTCACCCTCCCGAACGAAATCACCTCCGCTATCTTCGTCGCCTGTCTCCCGGCCCATGGCCGTGTCAGACCGTCTGCAAGCGCGGCTCCATTGTTACTAGCGCAAATATGTCGACATTGGCGTCGCGTCGCGCTCGCCACGACGGAACTTTGGAGCTCCCTGGATGTCGAGATGATTCACTGCGAGGGCCGTCGAAGGACTGCGATAGTCCGCCCAGGCAATCCATCCCTTTACGAACTTTGGTTCTCTCGAGCAAATAGACGTCCACTGGCCCTCACCATCCATCAACCTGAGCGGTGGAACGAGCTTTCGGTATGTATCCGAAATTATGTGGTGGCTGAGGTTTCATCTATCCGCACAGTTTAAGCATGACAAGCTTCCACCCTTTCTTTTTGCACTAGTTCCACGCCTTGGTCGACTTGAAGCAGATATCTCGGCGTCGCAATTGGCTCGGCTTATTCCATCTCATCGCTCTTTGTCCTTGACGAATCTTGAACATCTTGCAGCGCCTGTGGGGGCGTGTGACCTGCCTACGCTGCTGCAACGCGTCCCAACGCTGAAAACTCTCCATATTCGCGAGCCTCCCTCCCCAGATGTGGTTTCTCGACTTTCTCTGCCTACTTTGACCAGTTTACATCTCGAGTTCGGGTATGCGCCGATCACACTCTCCGTGTTTTTCGAAATCCTACGCCGCTGTCCATTGCTCGAGCAATTCAGAGGCGCTGTCAAAACGTCACCGGCTTGCGCTGAGAAGCACATCACAGTCTCGACTCTCACTTTGTTTGAACTCAAAGGCGAGGACATCGGCGTATTCGAGTTTATCACCTTGCCCAACCTCCGCACGCTGCTGTTTTCCGCGAGGAAGAGATCGGAAGGCACTGTCGAAATCATCCGGCCCTTCCTCGTGCGCTCATCGTGTGCTGTCGCTCAACTTACATTAACCGAAGCCTCCATGGCGAGCGACACCCAAAAATGCATAGAACTGTTCCCTACTGTCGAAAGGCTGGAGCTCTGTTCAGGCTTCCACGACTTCAACTGCGACTCGTTCCTCGTTTTGGTAGCGAAGGATCTTGCACATATGCCTCGACTGCGAGATCTAACTCTGGGTATACATGTGACAGAGTACCTCACAGTCAACCACGAAGACATCTACAAGCTCGTCGCTCACCGCCACAAAGACCCATCCTTGGTCCCATTGGAGAAATTCCATCTTCGCATCGGAGACGAGAAATACGAGAGTATCGGTGATGCATGGTTCCCGTCGAAACTGCAGGCCACCCGATTGAAGAGGATCCTCCCTGAATTTTCGGTGGAGCTCGCGACGTTCGATGAGGACGAATGCACAACAGCGGTCTCCTGGTGGCCAGAGGGAACTCCGTCAGACCCGTGCGCTGATTTCTGCCTTATTGCTGTTTTCAAAATAGTTGGCACCGCGCGTTCGAACCCTGATCCGGCCGCTTTTTGATGATCCATAGTAATCTTTTTATTTCTCCACCAGTTCTCAACCTCCAGACATGATTGTACCACCTAAATTCACAATTTTCGAAGCCAGATTTTATGAGCCGCTCAGATTTGCGGAATTATGAAATAAACACCTGAGATCATCAAGCAGTGCTTGTTCGCGCTATGCAATTTTTAGTGTGCGAAATTTTAATAGGTTGCCTTACTCCAAACACAAAAGGTGTTAATACTTTATATCCCGATGCTCTCCCAAGGTTTGAGAGGTATCAGAGCAAAGATGGGCAAGAACGAGCATGTCAAAGTAAGGTGCTCGTGATCGTGGCCTATCTCGTCTCGTTCTCACCCATTTATGCCTCGATACCCCTCAGATTTTGGGAGGATATCACAGTAGCAGATACTAACACTTTTTGCCTTTACAGTAAGACAGCCTATGAGGCCTTCGCCCGCCAAAAATTGTGCGGCGTGCACAAGCACTGCTCGATGATCTCCGCGATCTATTTCAGAAATTTGCAAATCTAAGGGGCGCATAAAATCTGCCTCGGAAATCCATGAATTATGGTGGTGAACCCATGTATACACGTTGAGAACTGAGGGAGGAAATAAAATATTACTGTGTATCATCAAAAAGTGACCGGATCAGGATTCGAACGGCCGATGCCAACTATTTTGAAAACAGCAATAATTCCGACGTGAACGATCAGGATATAGACTGGGAAATGGATTCTTACGATTCTGAACGCTATCCTAGTGACTATTCTTACGACGAGTACCCTAGCGACTATTCATTCTGACTACTTCTTGCTTTCGTTTAAATCTCACTTGAAAGCAACAGAGCATTAAACTCAGCTTTATCGGGCAGATAATCCACACACCCCAGGTCCAACCGACGTGCGAGTGTTCAACCACCAATTCCCGAATATTTCGCTGGTAATAATCATAGACCAAGAGCTCTGAGCAGAGGACGATAAATGGGCTCAGTGACGAGGCCAAAACGAGGCTATCCGTGACTCGGTAACGCTTGTCTCGACCTTCGCCGACCGCAAGCAAGCCCACGGGTGACGGCGCCTTCAGCCGCTAGCTACGCAAACAACTTCACTCCTCTGAACACCACCTCAACTCAACAAACGGCGTCTCCACGCCTGAGCAACGGCCAGTCAGAAGAGATGAGCGAAACCTCCGTCAGGTGTGTCCGACCGCGGTGTGGACAATTAATTCAGTCTCACGAAGCGTAGAATAGGCCCGGGATTCTCAACGACAGTACCCGCATGCATCCTGTTCACGAGTGTTTCTGAGGGTCCGGCGGCTCCAGGAAACTCACGACGAGCGAAGACGTCCTTGAAGCTCATGTGAGTCGCTATCCACTCTCTTCGTCGATCCCTAATGCCTGGACGATAGAATAATAGCACTGGCCATGCCATCGTGGGTTTCTTCTGCTCCGCACGAGAACTATCTTGCAAATGTCCTCCCCCTCTACATATCCTCCATGACGCGGCGTTCAATGCTCTAAGTTAGGCTCAGCCTCTAACGACCATTTGGCGGCACGACGGACTGCTAGCGCAATTACTCGCTGGAAGCACGGTTTCGTCGACTCTCGGCCCTCATGCAGCCGGCGCTTCATGAATCGTTCCGACGGACATGAATTCACCTCCGTTTGTATTCGCCAATGCTTCGTATCCGCTCAGCATCCATGAGAGGCCGTCCCAGAGGTGAGCAGTGTTCTTCGTCTATCGGGTTATACTCAAGTACATGGTTAGATTCTTCTCGTCCTGTTTTTTTCAGCAAGCAGCAAATTGTGCAGGAACTTGGCTTCTGGCCAAGCCGTGCTCTTGGTCAAACGATGTCATGGTTTACGGAGGACGGGGCAAAAACACATCTCGTTAGGCAACCTCCTGCACCCGTCGACAACAGACCCTCCGTGTCCGGGGTCGCATATATACCACATCCCAGGACCCAATGCTCACTCGTCTGCCTGCACCGCGGTCATGGTCGGCTCATCTCTCCGCAAATCCAAATCGACCCATGCACCTCATCCGCACCGCTAGTGATAGGCGAGCCAGTGTCGTTGCTGGACCTCAATACCGATGATGAGGCTTGCCCCGCAGCTTCGATCGATCTCTCTTCATCCTCACAATCCCAACGGCCTGCTCCTACAGCCGCCCGCACCTTCTACCTCCACTCCCTTACCGAAACATCCCTCGACACCCTGGAGAGCATTTTTTGGCGGCGATCCTCAAAGTTTCAGAGCAGTGCCTTTGAGATGATTTTCCTCTCCGGACAGGGCTTGGCACCGACTGACCCTGGCGTATAAAAAATGTTGACCTCAAGCCTCATCCACGAACATCCAATGCGTCCCTCCGTTTCTTCCATCGCCTCCCTTCTCAGTCTCGCCGCCTCCGCGCACGCCCTGGTCGGCGTTCAGTGGTCCATGAGCAACGTCCCAGACAGTGGGCTCTCCGACATTACCTTTCCAATCACCATCGTCGCTGCCGACCACCTTCATGGTTACTACTTTGCTCAGCAATTCGGCTTCGTCGGGGCAGACGACATCGGCTACACTGGCATCCAACCGCGCGAGGACGCGTCTGGCGGATCCCCGGTCCTCCATGGCGTGTTTTCCGGCTTCGTCGCCAATACCACCAGCACCGACGCAAACTGCACGCCTGGCGCTGACGGCGGGGAGGGTATCTCGTGTGCGGTAGAATGGACCGGTGTCTACGGGCGGACGTACGACTTCGAGGTCGCGCATGATGCAGAGACGAATACCTGGACTGGGACTGTACTCGATGTCGTCACCGGAGACCGCATGCATATCGGAAGTTACCAGCTCCCGGCTGGTGCAATGGGCATACAGAGCACCCATGTAGGGTTCGTCGAGTGGTACCGTTGGAACGATGGAGCACCCTCGCATGACTGCTCGCATCTGCCGTTCCAACGCACAGTCTTTGGTCCGCCGTATTCGAGCCAGCGGCTGGCGTCTGGGACGATCAGTCAGCCGTATACATATGGGGAATGTGCCCACGAGGTCTACTTCTCGACGGTGTGGAAGGACGAGCCTCTGGGGTGGCAGGTAGATTCTGGCTTCACCGGTGTCAGCGGTTTGCTGGAGACCAAGCGCGACTTTTCGCCTCGGAATCGATTCGCGCCACGGATGTGACGAGGACCTTTTCTTGACTCTCTTAGATTCATTATATTCCGGTAATGATTAGAGTAAGGACTGTACCGTAGACCTTCTACTTTGTAATATTCCGAGTAGTTTTGCCAGTCGACGTGACACTGTGATGGCTCCTCGTCAGCTATCATCGTCTGCCTTGGGAAAGGGCCATCCAGAAACGTTGTATGCAGACCCATTCACCCAATACCAGCCATAGACCGCGCTCTGCGACATTGAAGCCGAAGTCGCAATCACGTCAGTCGCAATCACGTCAGTCGCACACCATCACGATTCGCCTTCTCTTCCGCCATGTCTTCCTCCCTGGAGACGGTGAACGAGCTGCTGGCTGGTAGCGTCGGCGGCGCTGCCCAGGTGCTCGTTGGGCAGCCTCTGGACACCGTCAAGACGCGCGCGCAAATTGCTCCCAGTGAGTGACGCCTTCATGTTTCTCAGCGCATTCAAGGAACGCTTACGACGCGATTCATTCAGAGGGAATGTTTGTGCGTGTGCTGCTTACCCTTTCAAAAATGTGTGCTTCATAAAGCCACAGAAAGGTCCTATGGACATCCTAACGCAGACGATAAAGAAGGAAGGAGTGTTTGCGCTATACAAGGGTGCGTGGTCGCATGCACTTTCTCTCAAAGTGATTACTGAATGAAGCCAAGGAATGCTGAGTCCTCTGCTGGGAATCGCTGGTGTCAACTCCCTGCTCTTCGCGTCCTACGGACTCTCCAAGCGACTAGTCTCGCCGTTTGGCCAACTGACGCTCGGGGAGACAGCACTAGCTGGATCCATGGCCGGGGCAGCGAACGCAATCCTTGCTAGTCCAGGCGTGTCATTATTATCCCTCTCATCTAAGCCGTTGCTCATCGTAGGATAGTGGAGATGTTCAAGGTGCGGATGCAGGGCCAGTACGGAGATGCGGGCGACAAGCGCTTGAGAATCGTCGCGCGCGAAATGTGGGCCCAGTGGGGTTTCAGGAAGGGTGTCATGCGTGGCTACTGGGTGAGTAGGATCAGGATCCTGCCTCCCTGTCTCGCTTTAAACCAGCAAGGTCACCGTCGCTCGGGAGATTCCCGCGTATGCTGGGTGCGTTGGCAGTCATACCTTTCTTTAAATCAGGGGCTCACTCATGTAGGTTCTATACAGGTGCCGAAAAGTCGTTATCTTCCTATCCTGCCACTGAACAAGTTATAATACAGCGTATGAATTCTCAAAACGGAGACTCGCTGCTCGATATGGCGACCAGAAGCTTCCCGTGTGGGCTCTGTTAGCTAGCGGCTCTACTGGTGGTGTATGTCCCTTCTTCAACGTCTGGATTTCAGCTAAACACGACGGCGCAGATTGCCTATTGGCTAGCGTGCTACCCGCTTGGTCAGTCATCTACTTGCATTCGCCGTGAGATTGGCTGATCATTTCGGTAGACGTTATAAAATCGCGTATACAACTCCGCGATGCACCTCCAACGGGTACTCCAGTCCAGTACATTGCACACGAATTCAAAGCCATCGTCGCTGAATCCGGGTGGTACGTTTTCTTTTCCGTGTCCTTTCAGAGACATTGAAGCTCGAATTCGTACAGGACTGGGCTGTTCCGAGGTCTATCTCCATCATGTACGTTATTTCCTCTGTAAATCGCATTGTTATTGACGAGGATCGCAGTACTGAGAAGGTACGGAAAGCCCATGCCTAAGAAACATCTCACAAAGTGCATACTTGCATAGTATTCCAGCGGCTGCGAGCACATTTGCAGCCTTTGAGCTCACAAGAGGTTTGTGATGTCGTTCTCCCTCGGTAGCATTCTCACTGAACTCGAACAGAGTGGCTGGCGGGCGTAACGGGTGTTTAATCAAGGAGAGGATAATGGTCACTATTAACGAGATTTTTGCGCAAGAACATCTTCATGCAGGAGTTCTCAATAACTTCAACTTATAATAACTTATTCAATAAGTGGTGATCTTGCGTGCTATGGCGGTTTTTTTGGCTAGCGCGCCGAGACGCAAACCAGGCTGTGAAATAAAACCTGCAGGTGGGGACCATGGTTCCTAGAATTTGGTCATTCCTCCCGTTATGGTGACGCTGAAATACGGGACCTCGGGACCGGAGCTCAGGCTCGACTTCCGGAGGAGGAAGTCTGTCCCTACTTACGGTGCCGTACGTCCAAGAAGGGATCGAGGGCGGGCGTGCTGTAAAGCGCCAGCCCCTTGACCAAACTGGGTTTCATAGACGGCGATAAGGTCAAATCATCGTAAGCTTCCTTTCTTCCTTCTTCCGTAACCTGATTGCTGTATCTCGAGCAGGACTTCTATCTATTAATTTCATCTGCCCAGGCCATCTGGAAACGAATGGAGGAATCGTCATTTTTTGACTGGACCCACACCCAGCAGGAGAGCTTTAAATACCCAGCCTCACCTGCCCAGACAAGCCGTTGCGTTCCTCCCCTTGTATTGACTGACCTCCCTGAATACCGTGGATCACATCTCAACAATGTGTCGTCGAATCGCGTACGTCTTACTCCAGACCGTGAACGTATTCTGACTTTGCAACCTAGTGAAGGAACTAGATGGACGCGCTGTGGAGTGGGTTACGCATCTCATCGACGCCAGAGAGAATGGATGCTCACCCCAAAACTTGAACAGCACTTTCAACGCCACATGATCATCGCCATCGTCGACTGCAACACGACGCGCTGCGAACGTTCGGTGTACCATCCGCGCGGCTGCCGCTCTACGACTTGTGCAAGGGTGCGTTTTCCCGAGGATGCAATCAGACGATTCTGAGATATCGCTCCTTGTCTTCCTCACAGAACTTCGGGCCCGAAATCCAACGCGACGTTGACAGCGTTGACGAGTTTTGCTGGGCTTGTCGGGCGGCGGAGGAACGTGCGGCGCGTGGGTCGACGCTGCGCTAGATAACAGCTGGACATGGAGTTTAGAGAGTCCAGACGGAAAGACTTCGAGATACCTGTGAACACTGAACTGATTGATACACGGAATGCCTTGAACGTATTCGTAGAATGTACATACCCACATACCCATTCTTTGCCCTGCCGCAATTCCGACTCCAAGTGGTGGAGGCCCGCGCTATCCGCAAAGATGCGCATCTCTGTCAAAGATAAGTCGTGCACAAGCGAAATGAAGAAGCAAGATAGACGGACACAGGCAACCTATCGAATGTGCGAGCTCGCTCCGCCTGCCACAAACAGGGCGGTGATTGTTGGGCACGGAATGAATCTTGAAGCGTAAAGTAGATTTGGAGGGGAGAGTTTTGTTTCCTCCGTGGCGATCCACGGCCCTTGCCGCGGCTAAGCCAGACCTCTACGCGCAACGAATGAACGAAGCTGCTTGGAATTTGGGGCACTCACTATCAGTTGCGCATTGAAACGAAGGGCACCGAATCGTTCACCTTCGGCGAATTTGGACAGAGGCCACGCGCGTTATGCATGGTTCCTTCAGGTTCGACAGGTTCTCGAAGGCCGCGATCGGGTTCGGCTACGCCGCTTATTTCTGTGGCTCCCGCTCCGATGCAGAGCCATGGGCCTGGAAGTTACGAAAGGGCTTTGAGCATACTTGGCGATGTAATGCTCCACGAGGGGAGAGCGGCGCGGACATAGGCGCATGGCGCACAAAAGTCGGACCGTGACGGAGATTACTTACTCAATTAAGAACGGCTCGACGACAAAGAAGGCGGCGCGGCGCAATCGGCAGAGGTCTGCAAAGATAAGACGAGTGTTCAATGTTCGACATGAAACACACACAACACTTGTATTCGCCGCTATTTCAGGAGAATACATTGGCAGAGCCAAGGTTGGAGCTTGCGGCCACCCGAAGCAGAGGATCTAAAAACGCGTATTCCGCGCGGACACTGCGAGGTGGGTCTATATAAGGGAAGAACACCCTAGCTGGAAGTGTTCTGGTTCGGCGGCTTTTCAAACGCTGGGAACTCAGCAGGAACGTTACAACTGGTTGATGCTCACCGGAATGGAGTGTCTAAACTTGAATTCGCACGATGACGGAAAGCTTGCTTGCCCGACGCCGCGAGCTGCCAACTGCGGTCCGAAAGAACCGAGATTCAACGTGGATTTGCCGTATACCGATCGGACAGGCTTGTTGACGTTGATTCGGACGACATTGGGGCTAGGGTTTGGCTTGCAACATGAAAGGACGAATGGAATTTCTCCGCAGAGGGTAAAATTGTACCAGGCGCATCGCCAATCGCCTGCGTCTTCTATAAGATTGGGAGGTTGGTGAAATCGAGTCGCATGTCATTGAGATAAGACGAGAGAGTGAACTGCCAGTTGCCAAAGATCAGCGGAAGCCACATGCGGGGGAGGTAACGAGACACACCGAATGAATAGTGGAAAGAGCGATGAGGTATACAGCGATATCCAGGGTGTTGGTACCAGATGGATGTGGAAGAAGTGGTCCGCGGAGGCAGCCACTGCAGGCCAAACTGTGCAGCGCTGAACGGCTGAAAGTTGGAGATGAAAGTTTGGAGCAAGCTGACCAGAGTCCAGACTGCGCCCAGCTTCACGGTCCCAATTAATCATGCGGGAAGTGATGTCCGATGGCGGAGTTGCAAATTTCCTCGTTCATGCCGAAATCGTTAGAGGACGCTGTTGGAAAGCACAGGCTCAGTCTAGGCATTGATGAGACTACTTATGGTCTCTGTCTGATCTCGAAATAACTCCCTCGCTGAACAGCAGGGACACGAAAAAAGCTTTGAATTTCTGCTCGAAGTCTCCAGCACACGTTCGTTCAGTCGAACGTAAACTTCTCTCCCAAGATATCCTCCGTGATCGTCCATAACCTCTCCGCATTCGCCTGGAAATTAGGACGATCCATGAGACGCTGGCACACAAGAAGGAAGTGGGATAGAATGGCGTACCGAATCTGAAGCGAGAGACGACACCTGGTCGTCTGCTAGGACAGAGTCCGAGAGATACGAACCGCCCTTGCCTTCAAGTCGGGGATCGAAAGCAGCGGCGACGGTGCTGATATGAATGAGCTTCAAGCACTGGCAGGCAGGCAAAAGGTGAGTATGTAACTCACGTTGCCCCGCCCTCAGCGCGAGTCTTCCATGGGAACCTCTCGTTATTGGGTCCGCCCTCCGGAGTGTATATGCCTGTGAGAGAAAAAGACGACATATCAACCAATCGCAACGCTTAAGAACGCAAACGCAAACGCACCAGCAGCCTGCAAAGACTTCAAGGTCTCCGGGTGGTCGTCGATGCCGGTGACTATCGCGCCGGGATGCAGGCTGAATGACTGGATCCGCCCGCCCGAGCGGCTCGTCAGCGCCTTGGCTGTCAAGATGTTCGCGATCTTGGCTTGCAGGTACGCCCCCAATGCGGTGTATTTACTCTCGTCCGGCTTGACGCTAAGCGTGTCCCAGTCGATCGTGCCGTGCGGATGGCCACCGCTCGATACGAATACTACGCGTGGTGCGGAGCCTGAGCGTGCGGACGCGAGGATCTTGGGCGCGAGGAGCTTGGTGAAGAGGAAGGGGCTGACGTGGTCAGACGCAAACTGCGACTCCAGGTTGTCTTCGGTGAGTATGAATGGACCGATCTCCGCTGCAGCATTGTGTATTAGGACCTAGATAAAACTGAGGTCAGAAATGTGGATGCAATTGTGTCGATGAACGCACATGGAGTGGCTCAGGGTATGCGTTGACCTCAGCGGCGGCCTTGCGAACCGACGACTGGGAGGCCAGGTCTAGAACGAGCGGGCGCACATTTGCCGAGGGAAACTCGTCCTTTATCGCATCCACCGCCGCTTGTAGTCTGACTCGGAGCTTTAGCTCAAGCACATCCTGCCACTGGTAGTAAAAAGTAGGCACCAAACGCACCTCTGAGAATTGCGGCCGGTAATAATGACAAGGCCGGCGTATTTTGCCACCGCACGAGCTGCGACGAAGCCGACGCCTGTAATCGATGTGCCAGTGACCAGGACTACCAATGCACAATGTCGAATCAAAGATCGAAAGGAGGACTCGGATGACAAACCATTTTTGCCTTTGATCTGCTCAGCAAACGCAGCGGCGACTTCGTCTGCGGTGGATTTTGCGGTGAAGGCTGGGAAAGACATGGGCAGAGAGTTCGAAATTTTTGAGAAAATCTAGCTGCACCGCTAGGGCTTTTATTGCCTCCCACCCTTTGATCGAGTCTCAGTCAGCAAGAGCGGTTGTCAGCCTGAAGGTAGCAGCGTAATTTGTTCCCAGTCATACTTCGGCGATTTAAACACGAGGTGGCGCCATCGACGAGACTGAGCAAGCCGGACGGGTTATCACGTCGCCAAAACGGATAAATTTGGGTGTATTTTATCCGATTGTCCGAAACTGTTGAGGACAGGAGGCGACGAGCAGTGATATGTCGTTCTACGAGAGTCTTCTCATGTAGACCATCGAGAGCGCGACAGCGATCACTAGCACTGGAGCGACAACCCTCCTCGCCGCATGCTTGTATATCCCCCAGATTTGTTTCCGTGAGCCCTCCATGATGGACTGAGTATCGTTCCGGTGCGGAAACGCTATATCACCGCTGGGTACGTCCTTCGTAAGAAAGGCGCACAGTGGTTCCCAGCCGTCGCGCCCCACCTTGTACTCGAGCAGCCGCTCAGCGGGGACGAGTCGGCGGATGCGGTCGTTGTAGGCTGTATATCGCCGCGTTGCTGTGGCCTTGTCTTTGTTGAGGGAGTGGAGTGGCTCGGGACCAAGGACGAGTTCGAGGGTGCGTCGAGCGAAAGGGATGAAGCGTCCGAGGCCGCGGGGGTCGAGGACGCATGCAAGGTGCGTGAAGATGGAGAAGGGAGACGGTGAGAGCATTGGAATGAGGGTGGCACGAAGCGAGGTGTACCACCGGTCGGGATCGCGGGTGGTGAGGATTACGAGGGCATTTGGATAGGCAGAGACGAGCTCATGCGCAAACAGGATGCTAGGAACATCTGCCACGACCTTGTAGATGCCAATGAGCGCTAATCGTTCCTCGCCGGCGGGAACCACTCACTCGAAATTCACCAAGCAGCTCATCAAACTCATCTCGTCCCAAGGTCTTGTGCTCGACAAATTTCGCATCGATTGCGGCGTTCCAGGCGTCGAGTTCGTGAGGATTCGACATGACCCGCCCGATGTGGTGGGCATTACCGTACCCGAGCATGCTCAGCGCCGAGCGCATCGCTAGCGACGGTGACGGTCAGCCATTGACGACGACAGCGTTGAAGGACTTCGCACACGCTGTCCCCGTCCTGCAAAAGCCTAGCACGAGGACTTCGAGAGGCACTTGCCGCGGCATACTTGTGGACGTTGAGAAGAGAAAGCGAATGTCACGGTCACGGTCACGGCCCGGGTGCGTCATCGACGTGCAGAAGTATATCGCGACAGAAATTCATGGAACCTGCGAATATCTCTACCAGAAGGCACAAGGTATGGTAAAGGAGGAGGTTCAGTATGATCATAGGTGGTTAGGCGGGGCCGGTGGAAGTCCCGTTCCAGTGGGATTGGCGATCGTAGTACTCGGGCTCTGGCTGAGCGGATTTTTCAACAAGCGGAAGAAGAGAGAGCTTAAGACGTACGTCCAGGTAAACGTGGTGGTCTGGGTGATGATGTACGGTGGGACATCGGTGATGGTCTGGTAGACACGCGTCGCAGTGAATACAGGCGGCTGAGACAGCTCGTTAATACCTGAGAGGGAAAGCGAGACGAAAGGGCATACATCAGCGGGAGCAGCCTGGACGCACGCAGCGACGGAGAGCGCAGCAATGACTGCGAGATTCTTGAGCGACAACATCTTGGGGTCAGAAGCAATCATCTTTGTACTAGTACTAGCCCTGCTTTTATATGAGCAATTAATGCCGCAATAATTGACGAAGATGCTCCGCAGTTTAGCGCGCGTGCCATCGGAAAGCATCAGAGATTTGCAAGACCCACCACGTGGTCGTGCAGCCAATCTTCCGGACGACTACGGGCCGTTTGTTGAAGGTTTACCTGGCTATAGACGCGAAACAAGAGCTCTAAGCACTTGCGCGAGGTGTAAACTAGGCCATTATGATAAAATCCCGGTACGACAATTCGGGCCGATATTCGGTGTATTTGCAACAATGACGGTGTGCGCATGCGCTGTACGCGGTTGGTCGGACGAGCGACTGATCGCAGCTGTACCAGATATGGTAAGCCATTCCCAGATGATGAATAAACCGGGCGTTGGAGTTGTCTGGCTCCATGACCTCAGCCAGCCGCGATCCACGGGAAGCTTTTACTTGTTAGGTTCACGCGAGTGCCATCACATCACATGACCGCGTGGTGGGTGTGCCGTCACACAGTGACACACGATCTTCTCGTCTCAGCTCGTCTCCAAGTCATTCATCTCAGCTCGGGCTTGCTAAAACTGCTTTCGATAGGCGCCGTGATCGTCTTTATGTTGGCTATGGTCCTCTCCGCTCCGACCTAGTAACAAACGACGCTGTGCCCATGGCAATTGCGGAAAAATACCCTCGCTGATTTTCCTCGGCGGGGGAATGCCCTCGGTTGTTTTTACGCCGTCCACGGGTACTCGGCTACATCGACAGGGACTGCACGCAGGTTCGTAGTGGGCGACCACTGGTCCACTGCCGGCTGCTATAAAAGGGTTGTCCTTGCATACTTGTGAGTCGGGTTCGGTCTCATTGTGGCAAATCAACGGGACGATTTCTGCAGGCTGGTAACCATCCATCAGAACGCTGAGCTATGCCCAGCAACTCAGGTACAGTATAAACTTGAAAACCACGTTATTCGTCCTTGTCGGCATGGCGGTCGATTCAACATCCACACGGCTCCGGCTGAAAGTCTTCTCACAAAATCTAACATCTCGACACGCCCGCAATTCTAGCGCCTCAGGCTGTGATCGTCGCCAGCATAATCTATTGCCTCCGGAGGTCTCGCGTCGCCTTCTCCCAGACGGGAATTCAACATGGAAGCCGACGATACAAAGGGCGGACGGCCGTGAGGCTTCTTCTCCCAAACTTCTTCAACTGGTCTCTTTCTTCGGCTTTCGCTCCCGGAATCGGGCATTCCAATGCGTGGCACTTCAAGTTCATCCGCCGGCCTCGCAGCTTTGTTGATTCTCATCTGGATCCGCTGCTGTTGCGGCTTGTCTGCTTCCAGCCATGTCGGCGCGCGGGCGTTGGTTCCTTTCAAAAAGCGGTCCTCGACCAGTGCTTCTATCCAATCTCGGGCAGCTTGGAAACGGGAAATTGTCCCCAAAGACCTCGTCGTTCTTGAATACGGCCTTGGTGGGCTACTCCGATCATAATCCCGGGTCGTCGCTGATATCTCGAGGTAGAGGCGGCAGAGTTTCCTTCCACGTCCCTCAAGTTCATCGCACATGAATCTACCCCGATCGTACTTCTCGAGGATATCGACTATCTTGTGGACTCCATTGCCTGCCACCCCGCCGGCTCTGGGGCAGTTGTGGAGCTGAGCTTCCGCTCTGAAGAACCGTTTGCGGAGGCGCTCGCAACCTGGTCGACCTACTCAGGGTTCATCCTCGTCACCTCGCACCTTAGCTGTAACGCGCACGACTCCCGCGGCGCATGGTTGTAAGTGCCTACCTACCCCAAGTCGGTTTTTAGTTCCATAATGATCTTCGGCCTAGTGTTAATGGTGTCAGCGCCCACCATACGTATCCGCAAATCAGCTTGCTCGCGCAATTAGTGCCGCTTCGGGAGATGGGCAAGTCGTACAAGATCTCGCATACTTCTGGTCTGCTCTTCCGCTCACCTGCATCTTCCGTGGGTGTTTTATAACTATTCCAGGCAGCGTCTCCAGTGCTTGGCGTCATCCTGAGCCAGCGTTCCTCGACAAGCGATTCGATAAGCTGATCGAGCTTGGACACACACTTGACCTCGCCCCTCGTCAGCAGCTATTCCCTCCCGACTTCAGCTTGTTGACCGCGCGCGACGAGTACGCTCCTCCTCCTCCACCACCTCCAACTCTCTCGATCTCTAATTCTTGTTGCCTTATTATAGTTCCGGAAACAGCTCAGGCAGTGGCATCACGACTTCCACCTCTGGAGACATCACCGTCTTCTGCGTCGATTGCGTCTCGCGCACAAATTTCTCCGTCGGGATTGAGCTCGAGGTTGCAGACCTAGGGACCTCAATCACCGCCGCGCACGTCAACGTTACGGTGCAAGAATTCCAGCACGATATCCAGCTCGAGATTGCCATGGACGGCACCTTTACGATCTCGAAGAACGAAGATGTTATACGGACTCCGTTGCCGGACCTGGGAATCACGGTGCGTGTAACCTCATGACAGGCTCATTGTTGGCCCACTGGCATACAGATTCCGGATGTGGCTACGGTAGGTTTCTTCTATGGCGGTTCTGTGAGCGCCAGCCTCCAAGTCACTGGGGGGTTGAATTTTACCATCGGCGCGAAAACAAGTGTGCGTATTTCTCTTCAAATTCGGTTGTGCTGACTAGGTGAAAGGTCCCTTCGGGCGCCACGGCATCGTATGTTTTGGCTGGGGATGGAACATCGGGGGCCACTGGATGGTATGTTCAACAGTTGCGAATGGGCGGCCTTGGGTCTCAGCCATCTCTAGGCAAGAATCATCCTTTGAACTCGTTCCGTTTCGTCTGAACAGTGGATATCTCAACGCGACGGCTCAGTTATCGCTCTCTCCCTTCCTGGATATCGAGTTTGATCTCCTCAGTACGTGCGTTCCTTTCAACACCTTAACTTTTGCACTCAGCTTGCGCAGCAAAATTCAAAAACCAAGCCCGCCTATCCGTCAACACTCCGCAACTTGTCGCCTCCGCCTAAATTCAAACGAACGTGAACAAACAATGCCAGCCCGTGGGGCCAGAGGACTTTGAGTTCTTCACTGCCGCCTTGACGTTCGGCGCGGGGGCGAACCTCAACATCCAGGCCTCCGCCAACAGCTCGATTCCAGGGCTGGCAGGCGGGGATGTGACGCTGTTTGCACACACGGCGGCTTTCAAGTCGTTTCCGTCACCGGAGCAGCCCGAGTGTTTTATCGTTGCGGACGATGGTGGTGTGCAGGAAGCGCTTGCTGCGAGGAATGAGATACTTCCTCGACAGGCCACAGCGACATTGGCCGCTGCCGCAGCTAGCGCTAGCGCTATGATAGCGGGATTGGTACCCGCATCGACGGGAACACTCCTCCCTGCGGCCTCTGCGGTCCCGTCGTTTGATGTGAACAAGATCGAGTCGTTCTTCACCTCAAACGGAGTCCTCCCGACGGGAGTGAACTACACGCAGCTCGCTCAGGTTACGCAAGTTCCTTCGAACCTGCAGAAGGCTATCACTGGGCTGCTCCACGGTGCAGCCAGCGCACATGTCGCACCTTCTTTCCTTATTCTTTTCGGTGGAGTAGCCGCCATTGGACTTTTGTTGTAAAATTGTACTGTTTACTACCGTGTCTCATTACTTGGAAACTGAATAAATTTTGTGGTCTCTCGAGATAGGGGACATTTTCCAAAAGTGGACCGTGACAGCTTTCACGTGCGTCGCGATCCTCTCTTCTGCCCACCACCACCGCGATGAAGTACGAGGTGAGCAGCCGCCAATCGTCAAGAGATCTTCATCATCCTAACTCTAGGCCGTCGGAGGGTTCTTTGCGCAGGACGATCCTGCTGCGGTACCGACCAAGATTGGAGCCGTGTGTCGTTTTGCGTTTTCAAGTTCTGCGCGCCGCTGAATCTCCAATTCTTGAAGGTTCCTCCTCGATTTGGTCTGCTGGACTCCTCTGAGGCTAGATGGACGAATATCATGGCCAAACTGAGCCACCTCAATGCAACCGGCGGCCCCCGCCAAGTACAAGCTCTTCATCTTTGGACGACACGGGCAGGGAAATCGTACGTTATTTCATGTGCAGGCTCTGAGCTCCTCTGAGGCTCTGTAGATAACGTCGCTGAAGACAAATACGGCACGGAGGCTTGGGAAAGGTGCGCATTATTCACCACTACACAATAGTACTCGATGAATATTGACGCGCTCTACAGCCATTGGGCCAAGCTCAACGGCGATGGAGAGCTCACCTGGGGACGTATGCGCCTCACTTGCTGAGCTGAGCAGCACGCTCACTCCTCTCTTTCAAGCTGATCCGGAGTTGACTGCTCTCGGAAAACAGCAGGCTGCGGCCGCCAATGCGATGTGGAAGACCGAAATCGCCGCTGGGATTCCTTTCCCCGAGAGACTGTATTGCAGCCCCATGACGCGCGCGATTCAAACTCAACAAATAACGTTCCATGGAGTGTCTCCATTGCCCCGCGTTCTCATCATGGAGGTGCGTATACTTGCATACGCCAGCGAACCTTGAGCGAACCTCTTGCAGAATTGTCGCGAGGAGTACGGCGAGCACACATGCGACCAACGTCATCCCAAGAAATACATCCAAGAACACTTTCCCGAGTTCGATATCGAAGACGGTTTTTCGGAGGAGGACGAGCTTTGGACAGCTGAAGAACGTGAGACGCCTGAACATGCCGCGGAGCGCGCGCGAAGCGTTCTCGACCATATTTTCACGACAGATCAAGACCACGTCGGTGCGTAAGTAGTACCTGGGCGAAAGGACTCTGCTCTGACCGCGGTTATTCTGCAAGTCATCTCTATCACGGCACACAGTGGGATAATCAACGGCTTCTTGCGTTCAATTGGACGTACCCGCTATGCATTACCGACCGGCGGTGAGTGAGAATGAGATTCTTACTGTAACCCCTCAACTCATGTTGGTAGGTGTGGCTCCTGTCGTGGTCAAGGCTACAAGCGTCTAGCCATCTCCTTCCTAGATCATGTTTGGATGACACCCAAATAGAAATGCATCCATTCGTCAGCAGCGCTAATCTCTGGATTGTCTTCTTGCCCCGGCGGGCAGCTGTTAGCACACGCGGGCCGACTAGCGGACGCCGCGGAAACAAACGCAGGTAAAGTTATATATGCATCGCTGCTGGGAACTCCCTACTGTACGCTCTCACCCCGCCCTTCAATGTCGTGCAAGCATGGGCCAATACTCCCTGCCGAGCTAGAGCGCGAAATCTCGCAGCTCGCAGCGCTAAGCTATCCACGCATGCTTCCCACCCTCCTCCTCGTCGCGCGTCGATTTACGGAATGGCTCGAGCCCCTTCTCTACCACGTCGTCCCAGTAGACCACACTCCGGCTGCCTACGCGTTCATGCGCGCCATTCAGTCGAAGCCCCCCTCGTTCTTGCAACACGCCGTGCGCCGTGTCTACCTGGATAGCTGCTGGGAGCAGGTGGAGGTCGTTAGGGCACTGAGATTGTGTACGGGCGTCGAGGACCTGGCGGTGACCGCAAACTATACCGCGACGCCGTTGCTGGGGATACTCTATGAGATGCGGCTACGGCGCTTCTCGGGGTACCTCGTTTCGGTCTTTGGTGGGGTAGACAAGATCGACCTTCGACATCCGCTCTTTGCGAGCCTCACGCATTTGGATTTGTATGATGACTCGGAGCAGAGGCTGGCGGACAGACCCGGCGGACCCGGAGGAGCAAACGATCGCCAGCTCCGTCACCTTCTCACAACACTCCCGTCGCTGACGCACCTCGCGCTGAACCACAGCGTCAGTCCCTCGGTGCTGGAATGGCTCCTCGCGTCGCTACCCAATATACACATCCTCGTCGTCCTCTGGCATCTCAATCTCCGCGACTTTGCTGTCGAATATGGCATGGAGTTGTATACAGCCGCACCGGCGGTGGTGCGCGACACGCGATTCGTGATGGTCGTGTATGAGGATGTGCGGGCAGAGTGGGAGGCGGGGGCATGGGGGAGCAGTAATTTCTGGGTCCGCGCGGGGGATTTCGTGAGGAGGAGGAGGACAGGCGAGCTGGATAACACCGCGTGTTTGTGTTTTGAGCGAATATTGCTGAAGAAATTGTAGTAATATTAATAGCGTTGTATAACCTTGATTATCCCGACAATACAAGAGAACCCTATCAGAGAGACAATACACGGATTTTTCCCTATCAAAAGGACCAATAGACTGCCAACGAACATCAGAAGACTGTAACAGACGAAAGAAGAGGGTACACACAAATTGCAAGTGGAGGACGACTCAGGAGGACAGCGTCTGTGAGCACTGCCTAGTGCCCTCTCCTATTCGGGCATTCGATGCCAGGAGGGTCCCATGAGCCGGTAAGGTCGGTCGACGAAGGATACGAATCGACCCTTGCCGCTCGATACTAGCGATGCCATTGGTGCTTTCCTCGAGTGCGACTTCGTCCGCGAGTCGTGCTAGCAGAGCTGCGAATGTGGGGAGATGGATGGCGCGGTCCATGATGTCGGACGAGCGAGAGACAGATGGTCTTGTGCGAATGGTGACGATGTGGGGAATGGTGTGGATGGTGGAGAGCAGAGCGCCTGCGTCGAGCATGACTGTAACTGTTGCAATGCTCGTTCTACGGCCGAGTCTTTATGGGTGCGGTTTGAATTCGTGTCGATCGGTCTTGGATCGGACAAGACCCACGGAATCTTCTGTAGGACGACAGATGAGACGCGGAAGAGGTTGGCCGGTGGCGACAGATTGAATGCATTTGGGGGTACATGTAGCAACACGAGAGGAGTCGACACTAGAGTGGGCAGCGCGTTCTGTATGCTTTGCGAGGTTTGTGCTGAGCATTGAGCATTACTTTGCGCAGACTTGCCAGTGGAGGCGAGAGACAAGCGGTTGTCACTTTCTCCGTCACTTCTGCTGCACCATCATCTTGTTCCCCTTCCCGCATTTAAACCCGTTCTGCTGGTCCCTGGCGACCCTTCGACCTATATCAAACGGCAGCAGTGGGTCGCCTTCTCAGTAGGTAACCAGCCTGTGTTGAAACCGTACCCAGCCGCCTCTTTATCGTCGTAACTTAGTAGCTCCCGGTCCAACAACGCGCCTTCCAAGGCTTGACATTGCTCTCTTCATCGGCGCGATTGACCTGTGAAGCTGCAAAATGATGTTCGCGCTTGTATTACTCGCCCGTTCGGACGCAGTTCCCCCTTGTCGACTTCATTTCTCCCATCCAAAATCTCCTCGGTGACCATCCCCGTGGCCAGCGATGATAATGACGATTATCACCGCGAGGCCAATAAACGCCATTTTCGTCCACCTCCACCTTACCCCGCGAACGTTGCGTGGTCGCAGGGGAGCTCGAGTGTTGTTCCTCACACGATGTGCAAGTCTCCCGATCGCTCACCCGGCGCCAGCTACCGCTAGCGCGACACCAAGCCTCCATCGTTGTCCGTAACGATTGTCTCTTCTTCAATTCCAGCACCCAAGGTCCTTTGGAGCGGGCAAACTCTGTGGAAAGCAAAGCCACAGCGCACACCGATGACAAACTGTACGCAGCCGTTCTTCCTGTCCATCCGTTCTTTCCTCACTTTCTGCAGACATCAAGCTTTCTTCCTCCAAACGTCTCCACCCCAACCTTGGTACAGACAACGAACAGTCCTCGCAAGTCGCCAGCCCATTCAGTGTCGCAAAATTATATGGCACCAACTTGACCCTGCATCGATATCACGACCCACGAACATCCTCCGGTATTTCGGAACGTTTGCGGCCTGGCTGGCGGACGGACTGCCTGCCTGGCTAACGTGACCCTGTAGTGGCCGCAACAAGACCGACGTGTCCTTCGACTCGGAAAAATCTACTGGATTGGGCGGGAAACCGTACCTCTCAGCTGCATGGATCTCGTCACACCCATTCATCGCTGTAAAGCTTGAGCGCTTGAACTCCAACGACTCGTTCTTCAGCTTGCGATGGGAGGTCGCCCATACGGAGTCACGACAAGTCGTGAAATCCTCGAGAGAATGGTATGTGCTTCGCCCCTGCCTTGTTGCTTTCTGGCTGATACAATCGTTCCGTCTCAAGACTACGGCGAATCACACCGGTACCATCGACACACTCGTAAGCCCGGTTAGACGGGAGGAGACCCTCTACCTTCCCAGTCACCTTACCCAAACACCCTTCGACAACTACCTTTCGAGCCTTGGCAAAATCTCGTGTTCCTCCAACCCTCTCCGACACCGTCTAATCGTGAATCGTCGCTTCCTTGCCTCCAATCCATATCGCATGCCTCAACTCGTCTATCAATGTCGTCGGTGACGGGAGCAAGATCCAGACAGCCCATCATGGCGGGCGTTGCGTCTGCCAGCGCTTGAAGGTGTATGAAGGAGCAACGAACGACAGTACAGCGGATGAGAATGTGCGTATTTCCATCTCGTCTTCATGGACATGACGAGCTGACTGGAGTTTTCAGTATACCGTCTCGTGGACCCGCTCCTCACACGGAACATCGCGCTAGTCCAGCGCCACGCTTTTGTCGCCGCCACGACGTCTCTATGAGCGGCCTCGGCGAGATGCTTGGCGGAGGGTCTACCCTGCTCATCGTTTTTGTACGGAACAGATCCCGGCGTGCGGAAGTGTGCACTTTATTCCTCAGTGTGTTGCTCGAGGTGTACGATGGATGACCGAGCGTTGATTTCCGGAAGACATGGATGATAGAGCGGCACGGATGAGAACGTGCGTGGGGTTTTTCCCTTATTGTCTTCGAGCAATGCTGACTTGAGTCTTTAGTGTGCCCACTGCATTACTCGGACAGCGATAAACCAAAGAGAACGACATTGCTGGTCCCGACCACCTCCCTTTCCAAGTTTTCGCGAGCCTGCCACCCAAATCTTTGCCCTCGTCGTCATTCACTGATACAACTATGGCTTCACCAACGTACCCTGTGCTCGACAGAGGGCCTTGCCCACGGTCGTTTTGTACGGTCCGGTCGAGACGACGTCAAGCGGTCCCGTAGAGCAGGATTCGGAACGCTGGTCGTCGTATCACGCAGTCGGCCTTCCTTCATGCATGAAATGGCCCGAGGATGGCCGCGAGCGGTGGGGCTTCTGGAGGACACGGATGAGAATGTGCGTAAAACATCTCCCTCATTCTCTTCGCGAAACGCTGACTCGAGTCTCTTTAGTCGGCCCACCGCATTACTTGTGCAGTGATAACTCCCTTGCTGGATGTCGTCCAGGCTGCTGATCCCACAAATCCTGACCCTCATCACTATTCCCCGACACATATGGCTTCACCGACGTACCCCCGCTTCGCAGAGGCCCCGCCCCCGGTCGTTTTCTTCTCGTCCGATCGGGACAACGTCGAGCGGTCTCGTAGAATTCGGACGATGCTCGCGTCAAGCAGGTCGGCCTTCGTCATGCATGAAACGGCCCGAGGACAACGAGGGCCGCAGAATGGGACGAGTGGCACGAAGAAGCGGTCCTAGGCACTTTCTGTGCAATTGGGGCGACATCTCTGTCGTGCTGGGATTCGATTCTTGTCGTTCCGCAAGCAGCCACCGTCGTCGGCAGCCAAATGCTGTAGACGTTTTCACATTGGCGACGACCCATGGCCATTCGCGCTGTCTAGCTATACGATTGGTCTCCATTTGCAATACTCCTCGCAGTCCGGACGGACATCTGGGGGCTTGGTCGGCCTGGGAAGAAGAGTTTATGACTTTGGCTACCCCTCGCCTGTCCTGTAGGTGCGCTGCATGATGAGGACGATGGATAGGGTCTGGTCTCGCCGATAATGCAGTCGCGCGTGGACGGAGACGACAGAGATTGGATCTGGCACGACACGTCCTTGAGAGGAAAACTAGGCGTTTGAGACTGTAGCTATATCTCGCGTACGTGCTGCACTCCAAGTTGAAACGTAGACCACGGTAGACACTCCAATGTGTAAGTAGCTGTAGCTATGCTAAAGGACGATGCTGACCGCAAAAGTGTAGCTGATGTAATCGTTCCTTCTTGCTTCTTGCCACCGTCTCTGACCCTTGAGCCTTCCTGCCATGTCCCACAAACGCCCTCCGTTGAATGCAGACTCCTTCTTGAAGACCCTCCCGTTACACGACGACGAAGCTCCGCTCTCGGCCCAGCGCGCCGCTCTCCATCTCATTCAAAAAGAGCTTCAACGATTGAAATCTCCCTCGTTTGCGCGGCTCGATACGCTCCGACGTGAAAGAGAGCAAGTCGCAGGCAGCCTGACCCATACGGTGTATCCAATCCTCACCCTCCCAAACGAAATCACCTCCGCCATCTTCGTCGCCTGTCTCCCGGCTCATGGGCGTGTCAGACCGTCTGCAAGCGCGGCTCCATTGTTACTAGCGCAGATATGTCGACATTGGCGTCGCGTCGCGCTCGCCACGACGGAACTTTGGAGCTCCCTGGATGTCGAGATGATTCACTGCGAGGGCCGTCGAAGGACTGCGATAGTCCGCCCAGGCAATCCATCCCTTTACGAACTTTGGTTCTCTCGAGCAAATAGACGTCCACTGGCCCTCACCATCCATCAACCTGAGCGGTGGAACGAGCTTTCTGTATGTATCCGAAATTATGTGGTGGCTGAGGTCTCATCTATCCGCACAGTTTAAGCACGACAAGCTTCCACCCTTTCTTTTTGCACTAGTTCCACGCCTTGGTCGACTTGAAGCAGATATCTCGGCGTCGCAATTGGCTCGGCTTATTCCATCTCATCGCTCTTTGTCCTTGACGAATCTTGAACATCTTGCAGCGCCTGTGGGGGCGTGTGACCTGCCGACGCTGCTGCAACGCGTCCCAACGCTGAAAACTCTCCATATTCGCGAGGCTCCCTCCGCAGATGTGGTTTCTCGACTTTCTTTGCCTACTTTGACCAGTTTGCACATCGAGTTCGCGTATGCGCCCATCACACTCTCCATTTTTTTCGAGATTCTCCGCCGCTGTCCATTGCTCGAGCACTTCAGAGGCACTGTGAAAACGTCACCGGCTTGCGCTGAGAAACTCATCAGTCTCGACTCTCACTTCGTTTGAACTCAAAGGCGAGGACATCGGCGTATTCGAGTTCGTCACCTTGGCCAACCTCCGCACCCTGCTATTTTCCGCGAGGAATAGATCGGGAGGCACTGTCGAAATCATCCGGCCCTTCCTCGTCCGCTCATCATGCGCTGTCACTCAACTTACATTAACCGAAGCCTCGATGGCGAGCGCGGCCCAAAAATACATAGAACTGTTTCCTACCGTCGAAAGGCTGCAGCTCCGCGATCACGACTTCAACTGCAACTCCTCCTACTCCTTCCCCGTTTTGAAAGGGAATGATCTTGCACATATGCCTCGACTGCGAGAGCTAACTTTGGGTATATACGTGGACGATTACCTCAAAGTCAACCACGAAGACATCTACAAGCTCGTCGCTCACCGCCACAAAGACCCATCCTTGGTCCCATTAGAGAAATTCCATCTTCGCATTCGAGACGAGGAATACGAGAGTATCGGTGATGCATGGTTCCCGTCGAAACTGCAGGCCACACGATTGAAGAGGATCCTCCCTGAATTTTCAGTGGAGCTCACGACGTTCGATGAGAACGAGTTGACAACAACGGTTTCCCGGTGGCCAGAGGGAACTCTGTCAGACCCGTGCGCTGATTTCTGCCTTGACCATGACATGGACGATGAGGAGCCAGACTGGGAATTGGATTCTTACGATTCGGAAGGGTATCCTAGTGACTATTGTTACGACGGGTACCCTAGCGACTATTCCCTCTGACTACTTGTATCTTTCGCTCCTACCATTAATGGCTCGTCGACCCGGCGCCAGCTACCGCTAGCGCGACACCAAGCCTCCATCGTTGTCCGTAACGATTGTCTCTTCAATTCCAGCACCCAAGGTCCTTTGGAGCGGGCAAACTCCGTGGAAAGCAAAGCCATGGCACACCGATGACAAACTGTACGCAGCCGTTCTTCCTGTCCATCCGTTCCTTCCTCACTTTCTGCAGACATCAAGCTTTCTTCCTCCAAACGTCTCCATGTCACGGTGTTCGTCCCCAACCTTGGTACAGACAACGAACAGTCCTCGCAAGTCGCCAACGCATTCATTGTCGCAAAATCCTATGGCGACCAGCTTGACCGTGCATCGATATCACGACCCACGAACATCCTCCAGTTTCTCGGAACGTTTGGAGCCTGGTCGGTGGACACCGACTGGACGGCGACGTTGAATGGAAAGGAGATACCGAGGTCCGACGGTGCATTTTTATCCCGTCGTCGATCCAGGGACGTCCAGAAGCTAATTTACCAGTTTCTCGAGGAGATTGTTAACGTGGGTCTTTGCTAGCAACTTTCCTGCCTGACTAATATGACCCTGTAGCGGCTGCAAGGCAAGACCGACATGTCCTTCGACTCGGAAAAGACCTACAGTGTCTCGCTGGATTGGGCGGGAAACCGTACCTCTCAAACTCCAAGTCTCCAACGACTCGTTATCCAGCTTGCGATGGGAGGTCGCCCACGACAAGGCGTGAAATCGTCGAGTGGATGGTATGTGCTTCGCTCGTGCCTTCTTCCTTTCTGGCTCATCCAATTGTTCCTTTACCCGGGCCGATCTCAAGACTAACGGCGAGTCGCACCATCGACAACTCGTCAGCCCGCATAGACGGGAGGAGACCGGATAGACGGGAGGAGACTGAGATGGTGCAGTAAGCTTACTACTTCGACTACTACAAACCCGACTCGGCTCCGCCCCGCCCCACTGGCGAATCGCACCATGGACAACTCGTCAGCCCGGATAGACGGGAGGCTGCCTGGAATCTGGAGATGGTGACTACAAACCCGGCTCCGCTCTCCTTGCGACCAACCTCCGCCGACCCATCGGCCCACCCGAGATGATGATGCGGACTTGCATTGGCTAGCAACACGCTCTCGGCGGTCGTGCCAGAAGGTCTGGTAGGCTCTCAGCCCAACGGGATGGATTTCAGTACAATACTAGACGTGTACATAACATGCGTTTGTGGCTGCGGCTGCAGACGATGGGACGAGAAAAGGATATATAATAATTTATTTCGCAATTCATTATTGAATTCTTGCCCACACCTCGTCCTAAGGGGACAGATCCCAGATTCAGCTAGCTTGAGACGCAAAGTCTTTCCTGGTAGCTCTCGTTGTACGTCCAAACAGCTCGTTTCCCCGATCGCGACCAGCTCCAGTCCGAGGAAGAACATATTAGCCAAAGGCACCCTGCGTTATCCACCCGATCCATTTCCGCTGCCGCCACTAGCTCGACTGGCGTACAACTGCCTCGCATCGAACCCACTACTACCCGCACTCGTCCCAGCCCCAGCCCCAGCCCCAGAGGTATACTCTCTCGGATTACTGGGATTAGCCACACGGAAACGCCCCATGCTCATTATGTTGTCGGCTCCAGGTCCAGCAGAGCTCTTGACGTCGCCCGGCCATGCAGCTGCAGCGGGTGCGGAATGGACAGATGTGGGTGGTGACGAAGATGAGGCGGAAGATGAGGCGGAAGAGGGGTATGCGAGGGATGGGGAGCCAAATGCGTGCGAGTGTGGTCGATTTGGAGTTTGCGCCGCATGAGGAGGAAGGGCCAAAGAGCTACTTCCTGCGCCGTTGTATAGATGGAGGTGGTCAAACTCATCGTGCAGGGCTGCAAACGACAGCGATGGTGATTGTATGGAGGTGGGTGAGGAAGGACGGCTCGCGATCGGTGCGTAGGCCGGTGGGGCGTCGGTATCTGGGCCTGACAGTGTCGTCGTTGCGGGGGTGTATCCATGTGCCAAAGAAGAGCTTGTCGTTGCGGGGGTGTATCCATGTCCCAGAGAGGAGCTCGTCGTTCCGGGGGTGTATCCATGCCCCAAAGAATAGCTTGTCCCGTTCGACGAATTCGAATGGACTGACGAGAGGGTTGACGGGGCGGGCGATATCGGCCTTGGTGACATGCTCGATGATATTGACCTTGGGGACATGGGCACATTCACATTAACCGACGACGACCGGGGCGTCGTCCCACCCATCGAGACATTCATGACACTCGCGGGGGGCGAGCTCGTTTCAATAGGCTTGATCTCGCGACTGACAGTGATAACGTCGGCGGACCATGCAGAGGGGAAGTTCCATTTCGCGGAGGCGTCCCCAAAGACAAGGTAGAATTCACCGGGGATGTGAGGATTGAGGGAGATGTACTGTCGTCGTTAGCACTTTGAATAAATAGAACGGAGAGGACACACCATAACACCCTTCCTCCTTCCCGCCTCGGCCGTATCGCGAATAATCGCGTCTACCAACGGGTAGACACCCCGCAAATCAAAATTTACTGTCCCGTCGTTGAACAGCACGACATACGCGCCATTCGCACCGAGGGCGACAGTCGTTGGGCGACGGGCCCTCAAGGATGTTTGTAACTCCTCTTCAAGGGAATGTGGGAGGTTCTGCCATGCGTAGCCGCGCGGGGACATGGAGAAGAAGGATTTGTTTGGGCCAAAGACGGTGCGAGTGGTGTTGACGCTGAAGGCGGCTGTGGAAGATTCAAGGAAGCGCGTGAGACGAGAGTAGTGGGGTGGAAGGCGGGTGGCTAGGGGAAATGAGTTGGTCAATTATCTCTGGGATCTGGATACACACACCATTACACAATTCGCCTCTGGATGTCCTCCAACACATCCCATATGAGTCGGATTCCATGGGGAAGGCTACATCGTAAGGGGTGGCCATGGCCTGTGGGTGCCGTGGGTCGTCGAGGATGCGCTGCAGCGATGAAGGAAGGTTGCCCTCGCTCCTGTAGTCGATAAACAAGATATTCCGTTCAAGGGCCGTGGCATACCAAGCAAAGAAGCTGTCTGCGCTGCAGAAATACGTGCGGTTTGGGCCAAAGGTGAACTGGCAATTCATGTCTGCATGAAAAGTGGGGATGGCGAGGAGGAGGTGATAACGATCTCTTGGCTTGTGAGCATTGACGGTACCCGTACCCTGGACGAAGCTCAAGCGCCCAGCCTTCAATCCTGTGTGAGCGCAGAGGACAAGCCGAAAGCGGCCGAGTCACTCCGATATATCCCCGAGTCACACACACGCGGTCACCTGACACCGGCGCGTACACAAAAACGTCACGTCTGTCTCGCGCAATGCACCCACTTCCCTCTCTCACTATACCGCAGACTATGTCCGGCTACGATGCTCGACTGTGCTCCTCAACTGCACTCGAGGATTATCCAAAAGCCTACGCCACAAAGGGGACAGATAACACAGGGACGCGAAGCTGACACTCGACACCCAGCGCTCCACCATCACGCAATAGTATGCTGAGTCTTGACCTCACTCGGCAACTATAACCTTCCCCGGCGGCCCGCAAACAGACCGAATCCTTTTTTTAAATTTTATACTCTTCTAGTCACATTTTCACCCACTGGTAGCGCATTCAAACAAATATTTGTTTCGCATACCGACAGTAAGTAGAGTTTGCGTGTCCAGCTTCTCAGCCACGATTTCAAGTTCAAGTTGACCACTGGCATCAATGCATTCTTCCCAGTTAAGCTCGGGGGCATGTGGGGCGTTGTATCTGGTTTTACGACCTGGTGTAAATCTTTCATATAAGCCCGCTTTGTCCTGATCCTGGACAGACGGAAGGAATACAGATCCACAAGGTGATAGAGGCCGGAGAGCAAAAGTCCGTCCTGCCAGATAGCTTACATCAGCCCAATCATATATCTGTAGCCTTAGGATAGGAAAAGTCCGTCCTGCCAGATAGCTTACATCAGCCCAATCATAATCTGTAGCCTTAGCGGCCGCTTAAGATCCTCGTTGACCTCACCGCCACGCCGCCCGATGTTTAAGCACCTCGGATGACGCGACGACACCTGCTTTATCCTCGCTCACGCGTCGGGATACCGAGTCTCATGGGTCGTAGACCCCCGAGGTACCCGTTCCAGAGCGCATACATAAATAATATCGTGGGGCCCATGGCTACACTGGACCTCCTTATCCCACCTACAACTTCAACACTCTTCTTCTTCTTCTTTCCCTTCAATTCACCCCAACACGATGCAATCCGACCAAAAATCCATCTTCCGCACAAAAACGCTCTCGGCTTGTGCTCCTTGTCGAAGGCGGAAAATGGTCTGTGGATCTTATCGTCGCGTTCTCCAGCTGAATGTGAATTGTTTGAACAGAGATGCAGCGGAGGAAATCCTTGCCTGCCCTGTGCGCGTGCGCGTACGAATCTCGTCTGCGAATACCCACCCGGCGTGGGTGTAGCGGGACACCGCCGCCTCGAGCTCCCCAAAGGCGGTGCGTGCATTCAGTGTCGGTGCGTAGCCCACAGATTTCTTGATGATAACTTGAAGCTCACTGGCACTTTCAGTGAGCGCAAACGCAAATGCGACGGTCAACTGCCCTGCGAAACATGCTCCAATGCCTCTCGGCCCCATTTGTGTGAATATCGTGCAAAGAAGGGCAAGGAGCGCAGCTATTGGCGAGACGGCTCGCCCAGCGCCGACTCCACGTCAAGCTCGCAGAGCAGCAGTCGCGTACTGTGGATCGAACCAACAGTGGTGTATGCGAACGGTATCGCGTCGCGCCCGCCCCAGAGTGCACGACGGAGTTCTCGATCGAGTACTAGTTCTTGGCCGCGTCGTGAATCGGTCGATTCATTCTTGGACTACCCCATATCATCCCCAGCACTCAACCTTTCGAGCCAGCTGAGTCTTCCTGCAACGGGTTACGAAGTTTTCCCGCTGCCGCCCAGCAATTTCGACGCAGTGTGGTCAGACGATGCCATCGACGAGTACATTGCGCTTCTGGATATG
Organism: Mycena amicta; assembly: GCA_029282125.1. NCBI lineage: Eukaryota > Fungi > Basidiomycota > Agaricomycetes > Agaricales > Mycenaceae > Mycena > Mycena amicta. The sequence continues at coordinate 291,093 of JARIHP010000058.1, forward strand.
CACATTTCGCTCCCGCAATGCAGCTTGGAGTTGGATCCACCGGTCGATGCATGGCCGTGTGGATTATAGCGGCAGTTCACTTAGATGTATTTTGATTGTTTAGTTCCCGTCCACACTAGCAGTCCGCTGCTTTCAATGAATACAACGTTGAAGTTGAAGCACGAGTAGTCCTCACCTCGGATTTCCTTGCCCACAATATTGCCCTGGATTTCGAAAGATTCCAGATCTTGAGAGAAGGGATGTGTCGGGGTAGATCGAGGCTCGTATGCAAAGAGTTATGTGTATTGCGGGCCGTCGTAGACGCATTGCCGCGAGATTGGCCGTAATGGATCCTATACTCATGGAGAGGTCGGTAACGCCGGCGCAGAGTTCTCCTTGTAGCAGAGATAGTTGTCTAGATCAGCCAGCAAGACATTCGGGTAGCATGGACGACAGAGAGATCTGCTATCTAGGGAAAGGAAAGGAAAGGAAGGTTAAATACCTAGGGGTGTCAGTCTGAGATCGATATTCGAATGATCTGTAAAGCGTGAGCTCGCTGGCGGCTGCCGGTGGTCCTTTTTCTCGGAATTATCAGTGGGCCGGGCATGGCGCGCGGCACAAAGAAGCAAAGAGGAGCATCGTGGCTAAATCATGATCATGGGAGGAGACGGAGAACCGGCGCGACTGTGGCACGGGCGCTTGTGTCAATCAGACTATCAGTTGATAGGCGCCCCCGGTCTCCTTCCTTAGTCTTACCACTATATGCTGCTTCGCTCGCGCGTGGCCAATTCGAATGCGCGTTCAAATGCATGCATTACACCATCCGACATAACACTAGAACATCTCTTCATGGTCTGCTTCAAAGCTCCTCTGCCACTGTCGGACGATACGGATCGTATCCACTGCATCGCTACCCGGTACCGTTGCCCGTTCAAGCCATCCCATCGCCCGCTTAGTTACACTGACATGCCAGTAGTAGCACCGCCTGGTCCACTCCAGAGTCCTTCGTTTCGAAAGGTGCGTGCCACAAACAATAATGCAGTAGAGATTGCTGACTTGTTATCCCAATTCTCAGGCTTCCCATTTCCGTGTCCAGTTTTTCTTTCCACGTCGGGACGTCCGATGCTCGCTTGCTTATACAGAATTAGAATCGCAAGATTATTCTATCCGGCAGCACAGGCGGTCTCCCAACTATCGCGAATATTATCCAGTCGGGTGCAGTGGAAGCGGATCGCTTCCCGATCAAAATTCTGGATTCAATACCCGTGAGTCTTTTGGCGCGTTTGGCCGTCTACTCTCACGATTCAATCCCAGCTTGTGGCGTCGGTATTTGGTTCCATTTGTTCCATTGGACTGCCCTCGCCGTTCGCCGAGGAGATTTGAACCAGGCAATTGTACGGCCGTTAGCCACAGGCCACTCTCCGGAGTCCCTGATCGGCACAGGAACAGCGCCTCGTCTTTATTCGCCTTCTGCCGCTGTCGATCGACGGGATTTACTGCTGATTCCACCATTTCCGCTTATTGGGCGCGGTGAGAATGCCGCGTGGCCTCGCGTGAAGAGTAAACGGTATGGATGCCTTCTCATCCCTGGATACTCCCTTCAAGTTTCGACAGATGTACCGGGACCTGTTCGCTCGGATTCATGCAGAAATTTCTGGAAGATTGTCTCGAACGTGAACAGAATCTTTCTACAATTAAATGATTCATGCTGTGCTACTTCGGGCGGCGCAGAAAATATGGTCATGCTCTTCATCTGCTGACGCATTGGGCACTCGTGTGTGTGGGTACAGCCAGCGGTTCTATTGCCTTTCGTTTCTACTAAGCATCGGTCAGACCGGCCAGTTTGAAAGCTTTGGCTGTACATCGCAATTCTCCCAACATCTTCGAGAGAACTCAGAGCGCACAAAGTCGTCAAGGTGAATGATGGACCCGCTTTCTCCAACTGAAACCAATTCCTATTTAGATTTCTGCTTGCAGCGCGATCATGACAGCTACAATTCCAAACTTGAAGTCGACTCCCATGAGATCCAAACTTCGATGGCGTTGCTGCTGCCGTATAAAGCCTTCTTCCGCGAGGGTGGCTTCTTCTCGAACTCTTCACCCCACCAAATGCCCGCCCATCGATCTCCCGACCTTCGAACCTTTGAGCTGCCAAACGTTTTCACCAAACGCCGCCGCTCAATTATCGCTTGCACTAATTGCCGCAAACGAAAGACACGGGTGCGTTAACCGATTTTGAGACGTTCTTCGTTGACCCACATGGTGCTGTAGTGCTTTAGCACCGAAGAGTTCCCCGAGAATCCCTGCGAGCGATGTGCAGAGAAGGGGCTTAAGTGCCACTACACGACAATCAGCGAACAACGCGCGCGAGTAGATGCTGCATCGACGGGGGATTCGAGTGATAGCTCCCCTCCGGCGACTCCTCCGCTGCTCCTCCTACCCAACCCACAGCTCCAGTTCTCTTCCACTTGGGACGACCAAGCGTACACCCAACCTGCTTGCAGCCATTCGGCCTCGTACTATCTGGACTTGCCCAGCCAATCACGCTACCTCCCACTGAAGTATTCAGACCGGCACGGGTACTCTGGGACCGCCCACCACCTTGGAACTCCACTTCCCAGCGACACCGATCCTCTGCCCATTACGAGGCTCCGCCCGTGGCAGCAAGACGCTGATGTGCACGATCCATATTTCACACATAGTTGGAACATTGCGGAGATCGAGTTGGAATGTGGGGACTGCTCAGATTCCTCTCAGTGAGCGCATGGTCTTTTTTTTGTGGCTTCGTGCCATTTCTGACTACGGTGGCAGCTACGATCCGCTCGCCCAATGGCGATGTGAAAACTTGAACTCTTCGCTGCCACTGCCAGTGGACTCGGTAGCATGATTGATCGCTGGAACTAGCAATTGTGTTCGCCGACTTCGTAGTTATAGATTTAACCTGCGTTCCTACATACACACCGTAAATCCGTCTAATCAAGCTCTTCTTCCCTAGGCACAATTGCTTGTCAACGGCGAATGAAATTGATCTTCCCTCGATGCATTTCTTTGACGCAGGTTGTGATTCGGATCGACACTGTCCCACTGAGCTCGGGTCCCAAGAAATGTCCCAATGTACTTACAGAAGGGCGGAAATATATGTGAATGCTCGCGCCACGCTGTCCCACAGGGACAGCATAACTGGTTCTATAAGTAATCGCTGCATCACGGCACTTTCTGTTGTCGGATGGTGCTAGTCTTTGATGTATTCTCCGTACTCGTGAGAGTAGACAACCTTGAAGGTGGGAAGGTCCGAGCAATTCCCAGGGCCCCGGGAGAGCCCGGGAGCAGCGTCAGAATAATATTAGACTACGGTGTGTGATGACGCTTAGGCTACGAGCTTGGGTGCCAGTGAGCGAACACCTCTGAGCAACCGTTCATGCGTTCCAAACTCGGAAAGGTGCTAGTAGCCGCTTGCAGACTTGGTCTTGGTCTTGGTCGCTTGAAATCGTGGCACTAAGAGACGCGGAGATTGCGGCTCTGGCAAACACGTTGGGGATCCGTGGAATCAATATTATCCTGTGCCGATGTTGAGGATCAGCTATCACTGATGGTCACACAGCGCATCTTTGCAAATCTCATGATGCGATTACATTCGAAGAAAAGAAGAACGGTATGTTGATACACCATGATAAACGTCTGCTCTAGCCGACACTGGACTGGACCTGACCAAGGCCCGCCTCCGAGTCCACACGTATACTATACCAGGCCAAAGCGAAACTGAGGCGCAGCGGCACCTCCAAGAACCTCCCAGTCCCCATCCTTACTAGTAGTCTCATTTTCATTTCCAGCTTGTGTCCTGCCGTGCATCTATGATTGCATCTCCATCATGCCAGTGATTAGCTTGGCTGCTAGTAGCGAGCGACGCTAAAAGTAGCATTATTGGAATTCGGGGGGATTGAGCGGACTTGGATACCACTCTTACCACGGCCGACATGTCTCGCTCGGTACTGGTTGCGTCTGGCCTTCTCGCCGCTGCCGTTACTGCCACGGTCCTGGTTCGCCAACGCTCTTCCAGGCCGCCCTTCCCCCCGGGACCGCCAGGCGATCCGCTCATAGGCAATCTGCGCCAGCTGCCAGCGGACGAGGCGGCTCTGGTGTTCCAAGAAATGGGCAAGAAATACGGTGCGTTTAGAGCGTTTCGCCGCCAAGCTGTTCTCAAAAGACCTTCGCAGGGGATGTAATTTGTCTCCGCGTTCTGGGAGGAACCATCGTTGTCTTGAATTCCCTCGAAGCGGCGGAAGAACTACTCGATAAGCACAGTGCGATCCACAGTGATCGTCCAATATTCACTCTTTATGAGCTGTGCGTCTCATATCCCTGCTTGCTCATTACAGACTCATTCATGGGTTTGCAGATTCGGCTGGACCAATGCGCTCGGCGGTGTACCCTACGGCAAACGGCTGATGCGTCTCCGTCAGGCTCACCACACCTACCTCAATCGGAACAAGATTCCCGATTTGAGACCTATGCTTGTGGTGGAAGCGCGCGCGCTGGCGAAAAACTTGATCGAGTGCGACGAGGGAGATCATGAGCGTATGTTGAGCCGGTGAGTCGTCAAGCGGTGGTTTTACACTCATTCCAGCTAATAATCATCCAGCTTTTCGACAGGTGTGATAACGCAGGTCGTCGCTGGCCACCGCATCGTCTCTGGGGAGGACGACTACCTACGGATGTCGAAGATGGTTCTTCACGTCTCAGCGTTAATGGAACAAGTACCCGCCGTCACTCCCATAGATTTCTTACCCTTCTGTGAGGCTCTTCAACGCGTGGTAGATCTCTGTTCAACTGAGCCCTCGCAGTGAAATACTTCCCTGGATGGTTTCCGGGAGCGTACTATGCTGGATTTGCTCGGAAATGGCGGCCCGTGGTCCGCGAGCTGTACACATTCCCACTGGAGACCGTGCGGCAGCAGAGGGTGGGTACTGCCCTCTCTTCCCATTCATATATTGTTCATCTGGGATATTTAGAAAGACGGAAGCGCCGCACCCTCGTTCCTATCCCAACAGCTTGACGAGATCGAGGCAAAACCGACTGAGAAGGATGTCGACCCTGTAGCCGAACTGCAAGCCAATGCCGCGAGCATGTTTGCGGCCGGTGAAGCCACGGTAACGATTTCTGACGTCCTACAAGCCCGTTGCTAATACATATAATATCTTAGACGTGGGGCTCCTTATCCGTCTTCCTTCTTGCGATGACGATCTACCCGGAATGTCAGAGTAAAGCTCAAGCCGAGATCGACGCCTTAATCGGGAATCGTCTTCCCGAATTCGAGGACCGTGATTCGCTGCGCTATGTGGAAGCTTTATACAACGAGTTGTTCAGGTGCGAGCCCATCTGCGAATCTGAAGGGAAATCAAGCTAACGCTCACTGCGTCTTCAGATGGAATACCGGTGCTCCTCTCGGTGAGTTACAGTTACATGGCTGTGGGGAATCGTTCAAAACTCAAAGACTCGCCACAGGGCTTCCCCATCGCTCCATCGACGACGATATTTTCCGTGGCATGTTCATTCCGAAGGGCACAACAATCATGTCGAATTTAAGGTTCTTCGTTCTGTTACAGCGGTGTTGGGCTTATCATCATCCCGCTCTTCGCTAGGGCGATGACGCACGACGAAGCCATTTACAAGGACCCAGCAACATTCGATCCTACGCGATATCTAGCTGCACCCGAGGGTCGCAACGAACCATTCTTCACCGGAAAATTTGGCTTCGGAAGACGGTGTGTGCATTTACAATCACTGATCAGTGTGCTCACACTCGTTTAGCATATGTACTGGGCAATACCTGGCCGATAACAGCGTGTGGATGGCCGTCGTAACGGTCCTTGCGACCTGCCGCATCCGACGGGCGCTCGACGCTGCGGGGAAAGAGATTGTTCCGGACAACAAGATGCGTTATGGGATGTTGAGGTTCGTTTGTGAATTCTCAGACGCAACCGATTACTCACCCCGACCAGTCATCCGGTCGAGTTTTTGTGCGTCGTTGAACCGAGGAGCGCGCAGACGAAGGAGATGATTGTAGAGGCGCTTGACAACGTCTGATAAGATAATCGCCAATGGAGCGATCCCGTGATTTTCGCGTGACATGTGCAAATGCCAGATCCTAGTACAAATATCTGAATCCCTTACGCTTCGCCATCGCCTGCTCGAATGTGATTCCTTCGAGGATCGCCGCGTCTCGAACGCGGACCTCATGTGCTCCCTGAATCGCCGCACGCTCGTCTTGGTCCAACTTCTTGTTGAGCCAGATGAGGTACTGACGAATGCCTAGATGTAGCTTCAGCCGAGAGACGAGAGTGGAGAGTTCATTTTAACGACCTAGTGCAAGAGATGTCGCGAACAACAACGAACAGAGCGAGATTATCATCGACTGGTGATAATTCGGTCCCCATTCAGCCTTCCACGTGTACGAGCCCATTCTACATATTGGAGGAATATCCAGCCTTTGCTGAGAGACAAGTCTTTCACTCACAAATTCCCGATATTTCCGATCCCATTCACAATCCCAATTGCCGCAGCGCGTTTCCTAGAGATGAGTGAGGAATACCAAACTACGTTGGAGGGAACTCTTACGCAGGTGGGCGAGGGATAACGTTAGAGACCCAGGCAGCAGTCATTGGAAAAGCTTGAAAGGTGCGCGTCTCAGTGAGGAGATCACGAGGATTTGTTAGGACTCTCGAACCTGCATGTCCACAAGCCATCAAGAACATCGAGAAATATCGCGCGCCGGTATTACTGGTCGAGAGACTGATAATGTAGCCGATGATAACGATCCACCAGAGTCGCGTGGTGTGGAAGAATCGCTCGCCGGTGCGATCTAAGGACATGATTAGGCAATAGTTGGGCGATGGAATACTCTTGCCTGCATCCCATGCGTTCAGACAGCAGAGCAGAGAGGAAAAAATCCACGGCGGCCTTTGGAATATGATAAGGGAAGATACATGAAAGTCCAATGGCAGCTTACGCGGCGAGTAAAAGGCTGATGGTCGTGTTGAATCCGAGCGTCGCCGTCAACGTAGGGACTTTCGCATTCTCGTCAAGCTAGGCGGTTGGGGGCTGCGAAAAAAAGTCTCACAGAAGTTGATAAAGCTCAGCCCAAGGAGTTGAGCGCAGTTCATCAGTGCGAAGACCGCGATCAATGGATCTGCGAGCGCAAGCTTCAATCCAACCCATGGTCTATCCATGCATTAGTTTTCAACTGCAATAATAATAATAACAGAATGTTGGATTCACGTTTCTTGAGCAGTATCTTGATCGGCTTCCCCTGCATCCTCTGCGAGGCGTGCTTGAGCGAGGCGTCGTTCGTCGCCAGTAATCCAGCTGGTGTTGTGCGGCTGAAACCAGCACGACGTTAAGCTATTTAGGCTGGAAAGAACAGAACTTGGCCTACGTAGTCGGGAAGAGCCCAGCTGCAAAGAATAATCATAAGAGGCTATTTTCCCAGCGAACATGGAGCAACTAACACAGCGAGGAACCCGAAGGTAATTGTCATTGCGCCCTGGATATATGAGCCTCAAGGAGCGGACGCGGCCATGAGCTAACCTCGATGAAGAATAGCCTGTGGAGGACGAATGAATTCTTGAACATAAATGCGACGAGACAGAACACACCATCGCCACGCTCTGATACCTCGATCGCCCTCCATCCCGGAAAGTATCCCTGCAGCGATGAGCTGATGAGCGCCGTTAGGAAGATACAATGAAATTTCAATCCAATGCAATTACCGCGCCGAAAGCATTCGATATGAGGAGTCCGCTGTATAGAATTGCTCCCCGAAAGGCGAGTTCCTGATAGCTGGTTGTTGGCGTCGAGAAGGAATGGGTTTCCGAGGCTCACCTTTCTGGTGTACCACCGCGACAGCAGGTAGACGCCTGCAAAGCTTGGATTGGTCAACACATTATAGGCCAGAAGGATGCGTACCTCCAGGATAAAATGCCGCCTGGAGAACGTTTAGCAGTATAAATTCTAGCGTGCTTACACGTACCTCCGGAAGACCGAGAAACAGTCTGCAAGCCAGTATTCCGCCGTAGCTCTTGGTGACCTTCAAGCGGTTCAGCAAAATGTTGCCGATCGGTTACTCGGAAAACATACGCCCGTGAGCAAACTCACAAGCCCCCAGGCCATGACGCAAAAGCCGATATACCACGACGGTCTGAGGATCTTGATGAGCATTTACGCAATGCAGACCCGAACAGGTTAAGACCTAGTAGCATAATTGAGAATCTGTTTTACAATTGAGAATAATCTGCTAGAAGGCGATGAGTGGCGTACCATGTTGGACGGGACTTGGAATGGGCAGTATGTGGCGTAGAGAATTGAGAGGGTGACGCTGTATTGCAAGGCTGCAGTGTTGAATGAGATGACTGATCAGTACGTTTGTATGGTCACTGACCCGAAAGGCCCAGGTCCTGTTCCAGTCCCTTGAGCCGTGCAGTGGTGATTCCGAGGCGCTATTTAGAGCTCGTTAAAGTTAAAGAGCATCCAAGTACGACGTACATCGATATAGTTGAGGATGTACATGACGATGATCGTTGGCAAGAGCCTCGAGTCCAGTTTCCTGACGAGCTTGCGTTCCATGAGGACCCGCTCCGGGCTACCCACATCAGGCAGGCGTCCTTCACTCTTCGTTGCCGCGTCGGGGCCGTCAGTAAGCTCCACACTGCCGGCCAGTGTGCGTTTCTTCTCGCTCAAATCCGCAGACATGACTGGGCCAGGGGATGGAAGTAGGAGGGAAGCCTTGTGTGTGTGTGTGTGTGTGTCGCTCCTGAGAGCGCTCCGGAGCGACGGGAGTCCTCAACCAGTCAGCTGAGCCAAGGGAGAAGACTGTATTACGGTGTTGTGGGGACGGAATCAACACGAAGCAGAAACGGTTGATAGCCCCAAGCGCCGGTACCACTATCTCGTTACCTGAACGGCTAGTGGATTACGTTGCTTCGAAAATTGAAGGTCATGTTCAAGAACTTGAAAGCCCAGCGAAACCCAGTGTTGTTAATGTCTCCATCTCCAGTTGTCGCCAATTTGAATTTTGAAAGGAAGCTTCACAGAAAGGTAGAACGCGTGAAACCGGGGGAAAGTGAAGCAGGTGGTGATCGTGGCGCAAGTTTCGTAGGTGGCCGAGAGTTAGGTGTCTGAGGGAGTTACAACGCATCAACTTGCCCAGACCGATTTGAACACGGACAACATAGGCGACGTCCCACACAGGTGCTTTGTATCCAAGACCACTGCGACGTTCCAATCAGCTTGCCGCGGTTATAAACTCCCGAGTCTGCCTCTTTCAACAACAGCTCAGTTGACATCTGCAAACGCTGAGGGCGGGCAGAAACTTAGTGTAAAAGGGAGATTTCGGCAACCATCCGAGTCTGCGATCACATAATTCGAGTCAGCGTAGGAAACTTTTCGAAGACTTGTGCAGACCATTGCGTTGCAGCGAGCTACGGAAAATCAGGGTTGAAAATCCGGTGGTATGTACGACAACTTTGGCAATCGCGGATACCTCATTACTCCCATCATCGATCTTTCGCACAATGGTGTCTTGTGGGGGACCAGAAACGCGCAATCTTCGCGCTCAAGACGCTGGAGAACCGATTCAACCGAGTCCATTGCGTGATAACTTGAAAATTCCACGAGCGCGTTGTCTTCGGGAGCTTGTGGTGTCTGCGTTTGAGCTGCAGTCTACCGTGTAGGTACTAGCTGCATGATCTTGAACGAATCCAGCCAGTCAGAGAGCTGTTAGATGGTCGGCTGCATGGAAATCGCTTCAAAAAAGGGACTTACTCTGAGGTCGCCTTCCACTGGCATGCGATGGTCGTGAACTGAGTTGGAACTGAGTCGTAGATTCGATGCCATTTGCGTTGTGCGTTGGAGCATCTCTTCATTTGGCATTAGGTGGATATTCCATTGTTGATATAATCCGAGGTCAAAGATGCACGCTCGGACAAGGACATGGCGGTGCTTGTCAAGCAGTCATTATGTAAGTATACGTGACTCAGATCACGTGATGACGTGACGCACCGAGCTTGCTCCTGCTTGCTCTCAACGCATATGGACACCTACAAGCTTCAACTTCAAATATTCCTTCAAGTATTTTCCTCGGATATCTTCGCAATGTCTTCAGATCGTCAAGAATGTGGCTCCGTCTGCGTGGCGACTGACGTGCACAGGCGCCGCACCGAGCCGGCACGGCGTGGTGGTGATTTCTGAACGAGTTCGGAACTGAGATGCTTTGAGCACCTCCAATTATAGCTGACGGCCCAATCGCGTCTGTCAAGCGTCGTCAACCAATCTCCCGCGGGTGCGGGACGCCCGCGTTTCCCTTGGTATATATCAAGACCTTGATTCTGGGCGAGCGTATCCAAGTCGGCTTAGGACAAACGGTCTCTTAACGTTACTCCAAACTGGCTTCAAAATGCGACGCCGGGCGACCAGACGCGCGGCGCAGTAGTCTCTAACATGACATTCACTGCCGGTGCGTCAATCACTGGCATGGATCCCTTCAACGTTGCGACGGCCATCGGATACAAGCTACTCTGATAGCCCGCCCGTGCTGACCGGTTTGGGTGATCCATATATTAACTCGCCGTCCAAGCATTGATCCTTTGCAGACTCCTGGCGGCTCTCCTTCCATTTCCTCTTCTTCCCGCAGTAGCGTTTCTTCTTCTTTTCTCCTCTTTGCTCCTGCTTCCTTCCTGTACATGTTGCTCTCTTTCAACTTCCTGCTTTTCGCTCCCCTCATACTCCTCCACTGCGCTATTCCTATATTCGCCCGGCCGTTTGCGCTCAAGTCCGTTGTGCGGAGACTGGATGTCGGTGACGCCCAGTGCTTTACCGAGCGCTCAGCGAGGTGTGTCTCATATTTCTGGCTGAATTATCTCTCAGCCCTCCCTCAGCGCCGACGCCTGCCACGCCCTCCTCAACAGTGCGGCGAATTTGACGCCAGACTGGACCGACCTCACCGAATCGGCCACACAAGCCATCCTCGAATCGAATCCCCTCCCTGACTGGACCAACCTGTCCAAATCCGCCACGCAGACGATCTTCAGGCCGTTCTGCAACGGCAGCTGTACGTCGCCCATTCGTGCTTTTGCTCTCATTCCTGATCCGAAAACTTTCTTCAAACCGGAAGGCTGTTTGTTCACCGACACACGCAACGCTTCTGTCGATGCCCTAGTTGAAGCGGGGACTAGACTGTTGAGCTGCGAGCAGCCTGCGAATGGAGTCGTTAGTGGGGTACGTCGCAGCTTGCTCGTTACCCGTCCTCTGATCACAAAACAAAGGCCACAAAGACCTCGACGGCAGGTGTATGCATTGCAGATGACACTGCGGCGGACTTTTGCCTGTGAGTGATTGGACTTGGCTTGGTTTCTGACGAGTCTGACGCTATTCCGGCTAGCCTTCATCTTCAATGAGCAGAGTCTATTGAAGAGCGTGGCTTTGGCTTTGGCTTCGCTGCAACCTCGGCAATGCGCTCCGTTCTGTATTTCTTGGACTGTATGTTTCGATTTCGGCTGGATCTACGGCTGGGACATTGAGGAATGGGTAGCTATCACAGCACTGGCAAACTACTCTAAATATTTCATGCACGCGTAAAAGGTCTACAGTACACGTACATCCTAATTATTACCCGCGTATAATGAATCGAATTTTTTTAAAAAAAAAAAACGTCCCAGCCAGTCACATTGGCGCGAATGGATTCCGAGGCGAAAAGTCGCGCTTGGTCTCCAGCAAACCGCTGACACCGGTGAGGCCGGAATCTACCTGCCACCCCGGGGGCTCGTCCTTCCACACCGTCGAGAAGTAGACCTCGTGGGCACATTCCCCATATGTATACGGCTGACTGATCGTCCCAGACGCCAGCCGCTGGCTCGAATACGGCGAACCAAAGACTGTGCATTGGAACGGCAGATGCGAGCAGTCATGCGAGGGTGCTCCATCGTTCCAACGGTACCACTCGACGAACCCGACATGGGTCCTCTGTATGCCCATTGCACCAGCCGGGAGCTGGTAACTTCCGATGTGGATGCGGTCTCCCGTGATGACATCGAGTACAGTCCCAGTCCATGTATTCGTCTCCGCATCATGCGCGACCTCGAAATCGTACGTCCGCCCGTAGACACCCGTCCATTCTACCGCACACGAGATACCCTCCCCGCCGTCAGCGCCAGGCGTGCAGTTTGCGTCGGTGCTCGTGGTATTGGCGACGAAGCTGGAAAACACGCCATGGAGGACCGGGGATCCGTCAGACGCGTCCTCGCGCGGTTGGATCCCAGTGTAGCCGATGTCGTCTGCCCCGACGAAGCCGAATTGCTGAGCAAAGTAGTAACCATGAAGGTGGTCGGCAGCGACGATGGTGATTGGAAAGGTAATGTCGGAGAGCCCACTGTCTGGTACGTTGCTCATGGACAATTGAACGCCGACCAGGGCGTGCGCGGAGGCGGTGAGAGTGAGAAGGGAAGCGATGGAAGAAACGGAGGGACGCATTGGATGTTCGTGGATGAGGCTCGAGGCCAACACTTTTTATACGCCAGGGTCAGTCGGTGCCAAGCCCTGTCCGGAGAGGAAAATCATCTCAAGGGCAGTGCTCTGAAACTTTGAGGATCGCCGCCAAAAAATGCTCTCCAGGGTGTCGAGGGATGTTTCGGTAAGGGAGTGGAGGTAGAAGGTGCGGGCGGCTGTAGGAACAGGCCGTTGGGATTGTGAGGATGAAGAGAGGTCGATCGAAGCTACGGGGCAAGCCTCATCACCGGTATTGAGGTCCACGGAGCAATGACACTGGCTCGCTTATCAATAGCGGTGCGGATGAGGTGCATGGGTCGATTTGGGCAGAGATGAGCCGACCATGACGGCGGTGCAGACGAGTGAGGATTGGGTCCTGGGATGTGGTATATGCGACCCCGGACACGGAAGGTCTGTTGTCGACGGGTGCAGGAGGTTGCCTAACGAGATGTGTTTTTGCCCCGTCCTCCGTAAACCATGAGTTGACGGGCTTGCGGATGCTACCTGGCGAGAAGCTAGGGAGTGTGCGGTCGTAGGTGGGAAAACCGGCGGGAATTGAAGACGAATGCAGGAAAACCGTACTTGGCCAGAAGCCAAGTTCCTGCACAATTTGCTGCTTGCTGAAAAACAGGACGAGAAGAATCTAACCATGTACTTGAGTATAACCCGATAGACGAAGAACACTGCTCACCTCTGGGACGGCCTCTCATGGACGCTGAGCCGATACGAAGTATTGGTGAATACAGACGGAGGTGAATTCATGTCCGTCGGAACGATTCATGAAGCGCCGGCTGCATGAGGGCCGAGAGTCGACGAAACCGTGCTTCCAGCGAGTATTTGCGCTAGCAGTCCGTCGTGCCGCCAAATGGTCGTTAGAGCATTGAACGCCGCGTCATGGAGGATATGTAGAGGGGGAGGACATTTGCAAGATAGTTCTCGTGCGGAGCAGAAGAATCCACGATGGCATGGCCAGTGCTATTATTCTATCGTCCAGACATTAGGGATCGACGAAGAGAGTGGATAGCGATTCACATGAGCTTCAAGGACGTCTTCGCTCATCGTGAGTTTCTTGAAGTCGCTGGACTGTCAGAACCAGGATGGCGGGTCGTGCTTCGGCGGTAAAGCCACAGTCGTCGAGGAGATAGAGAACCGCGGGCCAGGTTTCTGTGCTCTGTGAGCCTGAATTCATCTCCCGGGGAGTACTGACGCTCCTAGCGTCCAACTGAGCCTTCCCCATCTTCCGACTGAACGTTGCTTAGCCGCGGAACCCCCGGTTAGGGAGAGGTAGTGTTCAGAGGAGTGATTCGCGTAGCTGGCGATGCTTAGGCTGAAGGCGTCGTCACCCGTGGTCTTGCGGTCGGAAGGTCAGGTCGAGGGCATGCGTCACCGATGTGACACTCTGAATTTCCGTCCATAATATCCGTACAGCGCTCATTATCCACAGTTATATATCTGCCTCCGCTCTGCTCTGCTGTATTTCTAACGAGCTTCAAGTTGACAATCGGGAATTGGTGCGGATTCTCTGACTGGTAATAGAGGCTTGCACATGCTCGACACGGTCGCTACAATGGTATGAGTGAAAGCTACAAGTATCAGAAGGAATAGTCGCTAGGGTACCCGTCGTAAGAATAGTCACTAGGATACCCTTCAGAATTGTAAGAATCCAATTCCCAATCTAGCTCCTCATCGTCCACGTCAGGGTTAAGGCAGAAATCAGCGCACGGGTCTGACAGAGTTCCCTCTGGCCACCGGGAATGCGTTGTTGTGAACTCGTTCTCATCAAACGTCGCGAGCTCCACCGAGAATTCAGGGAGGATCCTCTTCAATCGTGTGGCCTGCAGTTTCGACGGGAACCATGCATCACCGATGCTCTCGTATTTCTCGTCTCGAATGCGAAGATGGAATTTCTCCAATGGGACCAAGGATGGGTCTTTGTGACGGTGGACGACGAGCTTGTAGATGTCTTCGTGGTTGACTTTGAGGTAATCGTCCACGTGTACATCCAAAGTTAGCTCTCGCAGTCGAGGCATATGTGCAAGATCATTCCCTTTCAAAACGGGGAAGGAGTCGCAGTTGAAGTCGTAGTCGTGGTAGCGGAGTTCCAGCCTTTCGACAGTAGGAAATAGTTCTATGCATTTTTAGGTGTCGCTCGCCATGGAGGCTTCGGTTAATGTAAGTTGAGCGACAGCACACGATGAGCGGACGAGGAAGGGCCGGATGATTTCGACAGTGCCTTCCGATCTATTCCTCGCGGAAAACAGCAGCGTGCGGAGGTTGAGCAAGGTGATGAACTCGAATACGCCGATGTCCTCGCCGTTGAGTTCAAACAAAGTGAGAGTCGAGAGTGCGATGTGCTTCTCAGCGCAAGCCGGTGACGTTTTGACAGCGCCTCTGAATTGCTCGAGCAATGGACAGCGGCGTAGGATCTCGATAAACACGGAGAGTGTGATGGGCGCATACCCGAACTCGAGATGCAAACTGGTCAAGGTAGGCAGAGAAAGTCGAGAAACCACATCTGGGGAGGGAGCCTCGCGAATATGGAGAGTTTTCAGCGTTGGGACGCGTTGCAGCAGCGTAGGCAGGTCACACGCCCCCACAGGCGCTGCAAGATGTTCAAGATTCGTCAAGGACAAAGAGCGATGAGATGGAATAAGCCGAGCCAATTGCGACGCAGAGATATCTGCTTCAAGTCGACCAAGGCGTGGAACGAGTGCAAAAAGAAAGGGTGGAAGCTTGTCGTGCTTAAACTGTGAGGAATAAATGAAACCTTATCCACCACAGAAATACGGATACGTACAGAACGGTCGTTCCACTCTGGTTGATGGATGGTGAGGGCCAGCGGACGTTTATTTGCTCGAGAGAACCAAAGTTCGTAAAGGGATGGATTGCCTGGGCGGACTATCGCAGTCCTTCGACCGCCGTGAATCATCTCGATATCCAGGGAGCTCCAAAGTTCCGTCGTGGCGAGCGCGACGCGACGCCAATGTCGACATATCTGCGCTAGTAACAATGGAGCTGCGCTTGCAGACGGTCTGACACGCCCATGGGCCGGGAGACAGGCGACGAAGATGGCGGAGGTGATTTCGTTTGGGAGGGTGAGGATTGGATACACCGTATGGGTCAGGCTGCCTGCGACTTGCTCTCTTTCACGTCGGAGCGTATCGAGCCGCGCAAACGAGGGAGATTTCAATCGTTGAAGCTCTTTTTGAATGAGATGGAGAGCGGCGCGCTGGGCCGAGAGCGGAGCTTCGTCGTCGTGTAACGGGAGGGTCTTCAAGAAGGAGTCTGCATTCAACGGAGGGCGTTCGTGGGACATGGCAGGAAGGCTGAAGTCAGAGACGGTGGCAAGAACCAAGAAGGAACGATTACATCAGCTACACTTTTGCGGTCAGCAGCGTCTTTGAGCGTATGTACACATTCGAGTGTCTACCGTGGTCTACGTTTCAACTGGTAGTGCAGCACGTACGCGAGATATAGTTACAGTCTCAAACGCGCAGTTAGGTCATGTCTTTCTCCAATCTGCCTCGTCTCCACGCACGACTGCATTGTTGACCAGACCAGACCCCACATATCCATCCTCCTCATCATGCAGTATAGCTAGATAGCGTGAATGGGTCGTCGCCAATGTGAAAGCATCTACAGCATTTGGCTGCCGAGGACGGTGACTGCTGGCGGAACGACAAGAATCGAATTCCAGCACGACGCAGAGATATCGCGCCAATTGCACAGAAAGTGCCCAGGACCGCTTCTTCGTGTACCAGCCCTGCTACTCGTCTCATTCTGCGGTCCTCGTTTTTATGAATGACAAAGGCCGAACTGCTTGACGCGAGCATTGTTCGAATCCTACGAGACGGCTCGACGTCGTCCCGATCGGACGAGAAGAAAACGACCGTGGGCAAGGGCCTCTGCGAAGCAGGGGTACGTTGATGAAGCCATATGTGTCGGGGAATAGTGATGAGGGTCAGGATTTGTGGGATCGGCAGCCTGGACGACATCCAGAAAGGGAGTTATGACTGCCCAAGTAATGCGGCGCGCCGACTAATGAGACTCGAGTCAGGTTTTCGCGAAGAGAACAAGGGAGAAATTTTACGCACATTCTCATCCGTGTTCTCCAGAAGCCCCACCGCTCGCGGCCATCCTCGGACCATTTCATGCATGAAGGAAGGCCGACTGCGTGATACGACGACCAGCGTTCCGAATCCTGCTCTACGAAACCGCTTGACGTCGTCTCGGACCGAACAAAACGACCGTGGACAAGGGTACGTTTGTGAAGCCATACTTGTATCGGCGAATGACGAGGGTAAAGATTTGGGCGGCAGGCTCGCGAAAAGAGTGGAAAGGGGAGGTGGTCGGGACCAGCAAGGTCGTTGTCTGTTTACCGCTGTCCAAATAATACGGCGGGCACACTAAAGACTCAAGTTAGCATTGCTCGAAGACAAAAAGGGAAAAACCCCACGCACATTCTCATCCGTGCCGCTCTATCATCCATGTCTTCCAGAAATCAATGCTCGGCCATCCACCTCAAGCAACACATTGAGGAATAAAGTGCACACTTCCGTTCGCCCGGATCCGACGTTCCGTACAAAAAAAATGCTCGTCGACCCTCCGCCAAGCATCTCTCCAAGGCCGCTCATCGAAACGTCCTGGCGGCGACAAAAGCGACAAAAGCGTGGCGCTGGACTAGCGCGATGTTCCGTGTGCGGGTCCACGAGACGGTAAACTGAAAAATCTAGTCAGCCCGGTATGTTCATGAAGACGAGATGGAAATACGCACATTCTCATCCGCTGTACTGTCGTTCGTTGCTCCTTCATACACCTTCAAGTGCTGGCGGACGCACAGCCCACCATGATGGGCTGTCTGGATCTTGCTCCCGTCACCGACATAGTAGACGAGTGAGACATGCGATATGTACTGGAGGCAAGGAAGCGACGATGAACGCTCAAACGGTGTCGGAG
This sequence comes from Mycena amicta, assembly GCA_029282125.1. Lineage (NCBI taxonomy): Eukaryota > Fungi > Basidiomycota > Agaricomycetes > Agaricales > Mycenaceae > Mycena > Mycena amicta. Next base: position 308,562 of record JARIHP010000058.1, read on the forward strand.
AGGGTTGGAAGAACACGGGATTTTGAGGATCGCCGCCCAGGCTCGAAAGGTAGTGATGTTCGGGTACGGTGAGTCGGAAGGTAGAAGGTGTGGGGCAATGTAGGAGCCGGCCTTTGGGATGGAAAGAGGTCGATCGAAGCTACAGGGCAATCGTCAGCACCGGGATTGAGGCCAACAAAGCAACTCACCTATAGCGGAAGGGATGAGGTGCATGGGCCAAGATCAACTCAGGGTGCGAAACAGCGATTAGGGAGGGAGGAGACGACCATGAAACCAGTGGACGGCTCGGATACAGAGGCGGAGTAAGGATTGTGTCCTCGGATATGGTATATGCGACCTCGGACGCAGAGAGGTCTGTTGCCGATGGTGCAGTACGACCGGTTTGTGAGGCGGTGTTTGCATCTGCAATCGAGAACGTTTCGAAGAGCTCGCGGATGCTTCTGGGAAAGCTGGCTAGAGGATATGGCCTCCTAAGACCAGGCAGGAATCTAAGCTGTGGTGAGCATAAGCAAACAACTGAATACGATCTAGGATGCTTCACCTCAGAGCCTCCCATTCCGTGTCCACATTGAGCAGTTACGGCCAAAGCTTCGCACTCGTGCGGTTCGTCGTCCAGAGTGCAATGCCCTTTCATGAAGACTCAAGAGAGCGCGAGATTTCGAAGGGTCGGTGCAGAGTGTCTCTGCGGTTGCTGCGGCAAGTGCATACGCGAAGGTGCCTGTAGTTTCGTCAGTCTCGAGCCCCAGCAAAAGATGGATGCGCACCTTGGACAATCTCCCATCTTCCCTCCACTCAGTCCATTCAGCCTTCGGATACAAAGTGAGAGTTGTCCGTCAAACGTCTATGGCGGGTTCCGTTCACTCGTAACTTGGTTTTCTGAAACGGTGGCAAGAGTGAAAAGTGCGTTCGCTCAAGTCACACCGCTCTCTCACACTTCCATGGCAGACTCTGCAAATGCAATACTCCTCCCAGAGATTCTCCTTGAAATTTTCATGCTCACCCGCCCTCCGCTCATTGCCAGCCCCAACACTGCACCGGTTCCGATTATCGGCAGTCGCAGGAAGCATCCAAGGCTTCTAGGCTGTCCATGGTCGCTCTCGCAAGTATGCCGCCTATGGCGCACTCTTGCTCTAGGCTATCCCCTTCTGTGGTCCTCCTTCATCTTGTCTTCGGCTGCACGACTGCCCCACCTTCGCCTCATACGGCTGCAGCTGACACGCTCCATTAACGTGCCTCTCGAGGTCATGATATGGTTCGATGCTTGGACTCAGGACGCGCAAAATTTAGATGCATTTCGCGCATTTCTCCGGCAAATAGCCCGAGAGTCCTGCTCCCGCTGGAGGCGTCTCAAGATTGTACTTGACGCTCGATCGGTTGAAGCCAACCAGTTTATCTCGGCGTTGACCCACATGCCGCTTCTTGAAGAGCTGGTTCTCGGTGGCGCATTAGCGTACCGCATAACGGATTCGGAGAACACAATTTGCAAAGCTCCTCGCCTCAAACGTGTCGTTCTGGGGGATCCAGAAGGGACATCCGGTCATATATCCCTTCCTATGGACCAAATCATTTCGTACAAATCGTCCCACCGCGACAGCTATACACACTTGCGTCGCATGACAGCATCTTTGCTGGAGGCTGACCTTGTCCACCTCAACTTGAATCATCGTCATCTAATGGACATTGAGGCTTTGGAACTTCCCCGATTGCGCCGCCTCGCTGTTGAACAAAGCCTTCGCCTCCATCCCTTGACCGCCCCTTCCTTGGGAGAACTGTACCTCCAGCTCTCCCTTGACTTTCAAAACCTCTTCGACTTCCTCGACCGTTCGCACTGCGTCCTAACGAGTTTGACACTCGCATACTGCGATTCAGCTGCCCCCGTTATCGGCGACCTCCTTCGACACATCCCTACCCTTAACAATTTTGCGATCCACTACAAGCCACAAGAAAATGGTGTAGCTCAAACGGCGCTCTTGATCTCGATGCTGGTCGCCGACTCGGACACAGATAGCAAAATTCTCTGTCCGCAGCTCACATCCCTCTCCTTTGGCGATCCTGAAGATACTCTCGCATCGTCCCTCCAACGTAAAGCCTTTGTAGAGATGATCAAGTCTCGCAGTGCGGGAAGCGTTTGTGTCCGCCAAGGTCGATGTGGACGAATCCGGAATGTCAATGTGTATGGGAAGCGGGTTCGGATGGGGAGTGCGGCATATCACATTCGGGCGCTTGGAGTGCAAGTGGAGGCGTTGACAGGAGCAGCTGGGAGTGCTGCGATGGTGGACTGGCGCAAGTATGGCCTATTCATCGGTCCGTGAGTCTGAATAACAAATATGAAGCCTCACCTGTGTTTTACCGCCCACAAAACGCATATCTATCTGCGTGCTATCACCGCCAGATGACCGCGTCAAGAAATTATCACAGCCATCTTACCTTTGAAGCGACCAAATGCCATCCTCGCGCAATGACGCCAAATGCAGGCAGACTCTGGCAGATTCTCGTGTCAAACTGAGGCTTTCAGCAACAAACCAACTCGGACACTTGACAGATGGTTCTCAGTCTTCTCTGACCAAGTACGATGATCCTCGCGCGTAGGGCCGTCGCCATCCTCGTACTAGCGGCTGCATACTCCCAGTCTTCACTTTGCGCAGCGGCTCAGCTCTATCGCAGTGGAAAACGCGCGCTTGCCACTGCGGAAGATCACTTTCGGGCTGCTCGGAGGACGCGTGCACGATATGCGGCGGCGGAGTGCCAGGAGAGTTCCTGCCCGTGCTTGCAGCAACGATCTTCGACCAAGGACTTCGACCTCACGGACTACGTTCGTCGTTCAAGAAGTTGTGTTGCTTGATTTGTCCCGACTTACTATCTGCAAAACAGTTATCGGCCCTGACCTATTTCACCGAACTCAGCATTGGTACTCCGTGGGTTCTGAATCAGCTCCCCTGGAGGCTTTCTGACTTTCGAACGACAGACCGCAAGCATTCAGCATGGCCGTCGACACTGGCGCTGCCGACATTTTGGTCATGGGAAAACCGTGCACGTCGGATGGATGTTCCTCATTTGTTACACTCTACGACCCAACGGCTTCATCGACGTCGAAAAATTCATCGTCATCGGGGCAAACAAACACGCTCTTCTTTGCCTCGGGCTCCGTGACGGGGTACATCTTCACGGATGTCATTGCCCTCGATGAGTTCAATGCGACAGCTGCTCAATTTTGTGGGTTCTCAGTTCGCCTTCGAAGCGACGCACTCATTATATAGTATTCGGGACCTCCTTATCCGACGGCATCTCAACATCTACCTCCCCTCTCCCTGTCTCCGGCCTTCTCGGTCTTGCATTTGGCGGTGTATCCGGACTCGTAACGACTCTCACTCCGTTTTGGAAAGCAGTCGCAGATTCGGGACAAATGGAATCGCCAGAAATATCTTTGTACTTTGCTCGTGCTCTAGCCACGGCTACCGGGCAACAGGAAGCACCGGGCGGGACACTCACATTTGGTGGCACTAATACCTCTCTATATTCCGGGGATATCGAATTTCTAAACTTGACCGGGAAGGCAGGAACCTATTGGTCGCTGGATGTTGTCTGTGCGCGTCCCTTTCTGCCCTCTCCTTGGGTAATTTCCTTATCAGTTCCTCAGCGGTATCCGTTCAAGGGACACACTTTTTAGCAAACACTACGACACATCGTGCAACATTTGATAGTGGAGCGTCGGCCATAGGAGGGCCTGTGTTCGACGTAGCCAAAATCTGGGCCGCCGTGCCCGGGTCTAACACAATCCCGAGTCAAGACGGATTTTATTCGTATCGTAAGTTTATTTTACCTTTCTCTTAAAAAATCCTTATCATCCCGTAGCGTGTAACACAACACTCAACATTTCTATTTCGTTCGGTGGCCGAGCCTGGCCCATCGACCCGGCGGACATGAACCTAGGCACGGTTGATTCGGATTCATCGCAGTGTGTTGGTGGGATATACGCGCTTTCGTCCTCTGAGGCGGACGAAATCTTCTCCAGTAGTACCACGGGCAGCGACAGACCGTCATGGATGCTGGGGATAGTGTTTCTCGTGAGTGAATCAAGCTGTAAAATCCGTTGTCTGACACAGAAGTGGCGCAGAAGAACGTGTATACGGTGCTTCGGCACATCCCACCTTCAATCGGTCTTGCGGAGCTTTCAACGCTGGCGGGTGGAAAAGGTTGGCAGAAAATTCAATTGCACAAATTACTGATCTCAAACGTCAGGAAACCCAAACTCAACTGAAAGTTCCGGCTCGCCAACAGCAACGTCTTCCGTTGGCTCACAGAGCGGCACTTCGTCACAGACAGCACCCACGAAGCACGCCAGAACAGTGCACAATATCGGCGCCATTCTTGGCGGTGTGCTTGGAGGAGCCGTTTTCCTTGCTATCTTCATTGCATGGTTTCAGCGAGGACATCAACATCGAAAGAGCAATTTCTCCGACGCCGAAGAGCCCCCAATGACAAAAACCACAGGCGAGCGGACAGACGAAGACTCGGATGGGGTGCGAGAGCAATCTCACAAAGCGAGGCTGCAGCCTCTCCGGAGAGTTCAACTATCATCCGCAACAATGGTCCAACCAAATGTTTCCTTGGCCGCATCAACACTTCCCACCGGAGAGCCTACCAGTCTGCCCACAATTAGCAGCGACGCTCTGAGACTCGAACACACCAAGGAAGCGACGGAAACTACAACCATCGTGGATTCTTCGGATATTTCACCGATACTCCCTTCTTCTCCTCCCGTCGCATTTGACAGTACTAGCAATCCAAGAGTGCAGCCACCACTACCATCACCCCCGATGGTATTGATGGATGCATCGGTCCTGCGCGAGCTACAGATCTTGCGAGATGAAGTACGCCGGCTTGCAGAGGAAAGAGAGGCTCCGCCCAGCTACGAGGAGGGCGGCTAGCTGCTTGTACATTAATTACATAGGGGCATCTCTGACGTCATTCCGAAAATCTCCCGATTTGGGCGATGGGCGTTGAATTGAATCAGAATCTGTAATACGACAAGTTTACGGAGAGTACACAACGTCGTCGTTGAAAATGATCGTCTCGAGCTGGGGACAGCATCTCGCTATCGCAGGGCCGAGGACATCCCAGTCCAACGGCGATGCCAAGAACCAAAAGTTGAGCTTTTTGTAGATTTTGATGCAGCGCAGTGCCGAAAACTGCGATATGATGGCCAGTAGCGCGCCGGTACGAAGCTGGTTGTTAACCCGATTGTTGACCCCACGCTCGGTGAGTGTAAGATACTCGATCGGTGGTTGAGGTGACTCCGACGAAGACTCGTTATTATTGATGAAACCGCTCGTTGTGTGCCACCACCCAACCGCATCGGGCAAAGTCGAGTATGCAACGTCGAGGATGATATTTAGGGATGTCTGTTCTGCGGAAATCGGACTAGATCTGTTCTTGACGGCTCGGAGTACCGCTGCTGCAGTCCATCCATCCGGGAACGGGTTGGACTCGCCAAGAAGAAGGACAAGGGTGCCGAGAGCAGGAAGAGGATTCGACAGCGTGTTTTGCTGTGGGGATTGGCCTATCAAGTGAAGCACCACCGTCGGCGGGGCGGTTAGATGCTTCAAATGCATGAGCTGCGGCGCCGGCAAGCCGCTAGCATCGGAAACAAGGGGGCACCATCTGGGAAGAGTCAGCTTCTCGAGCAGTGGAAGCACACTGAGGAGGTTGAGCAAAGTCGGCGGGAAATGATTTCCTCCATGAGTTATCGTCAGCTGTGTCAAGCGAGGAAGGACTTTGCCAACGAGGGTAAGGAGTTCGGACTCGGAGTCTCGGGGCGCTGAAATGCTGAGCGCGGTGACATGAGAGTTTCGCAACGCAGAGAACATCCAGCGGAGACCTGCATGGGAGAGACGACCGGTATGCGAGAACGCGAACGAATGCAGCTGATTGACGTCCTTGGAAAGCGGCATCGCTCGAGTCTCTGCAGACCAAGCCGGCTCGGCGCCCGCGGGACGAGCAAGGGGTGCACCTCGAATCGAAAGGCTTTTGCAGCCCTTTGTCAGGATTACGTCGATGAGGGAGCCCATCTGGCTGCGATAGAGACTGCGCATCTCGTCGTTCACCGCGGCGGACTCCAGATGCTCCATATCAACCAGTGTGAGAGACACCACAGAGACAGTTGGAAATCTCGCAATGAAGCTAGTCAGCCGCTCGATATCGTGCAGATACCAAGCAATGGACTGGCTGAGCTTGAATTTGCAGGCAAGGTCGCTGATAGTCGTGAGGTACAGCGCCGAATTAAGCGCCGACAACATATCTGCGCCGGTTCTTGGATTGCGCAGGTTGAATGAAATTTGCCTGCTCGGATCCTTCATCCCATGGAGGGAAAAATACAGAGGCAGAGCGAGGAAATGAAGGCGTCTGGAAAGACGGGAGAGAGCGTACAGTCCAGAATCGAGATACTCGATTATTACCAGCAGAATTTCGTCGGGAAAATCCAAAAGTTGGGGTCCAGTGGCAGCCGCCTGCAGCTCGTCGCGTTTTCCTGTTTGCCAGAGGTCTTCGCCAAAGTAGATGTCCTTCACGTCGGAATGACGGAGAATTTCTCTCGATACCCGGTCCTGCTCGGTGGAAGCAAGACTGCTTTCACCCGCAATGATTACCCGCGTTACTGCGCGAAAAAGCGCCAACCATCGGGCGAGCACTGTCGGAGTATGTTGGGCGATGTCGAAATCCCGAATACGACACTCGATGAATGCAGCAACTGCGTCGTCCCATCCAGGACGGTCCATAAGGGCGAGGTCCAGCGTCTTGCACATAACTACGGAGCTGTTCCACTGGCCGAATGGCGGCATGTGTACCTCGATTGCAAAATTAATATTCACGTTCAACTTGGCTTTCGACCGAAGAGCAGCAAGGGAGTGGATAGATGGAGCATCGGAGAGCTCGTGTAGTCCCATGCGTACAGCCACGGAAGAAAGCGATGGTAGAGATACCCGATGCTCGAATAATGCGGCGATGAGTTCTGGAGCAGCGGATATGGTTGCCAGGTCCGAGAGCGAATGTGGGCCCCGGAAGGGAAAGAAATGCATGAGTCTCGAGGACGTAGAACGCGGAGCCGGTGGGCCTTCTTCTCGATCGCTCTGCCCACTGGCAGAGGGAGAGCGCGTTCCATCCGTGGTGAGAGTCCGCAATGCACGGAATCGTAAGATGCTCTCGACGAACTGGGTATCTGTAAGCTGGATCCCGATGAGAGTAAGGTCCGTGAGCTGTGGAAGCGCGTTCGCAATCTCCGAGAGGAGGAATGACCAGTCAGGCGCCGAAATTGCCATCTTGAGCCGCAGCGAAGAAATCGGGCGGGACGAAAGTAGTGCCATTGTGGTCTTAAAAGACGATGGAAGGATGAGGATTGGTGAGTCCATGCAGAACTCGAGCGGAACCAACGCTGACGTAGGAGTGCTGCGACGACCAAAGAGCGATTTAGCTGCGTGCGGGATACCTATGAGCCTGCTCTGAGGGCCGACCAGCGTCTGGACAGGTTTCCAACGGAGATTCCAGTCGAATGGCGTGGCGATTTGGAGAGAATGAATAGAAGGCATTCCGGCAACGATGTTGATGAGGGCGTTGAATTCGACGCCAAACTCAAACGGCTCCCCATGATTGTGCTTGCCGAGGAGCTGAGCATCCCGCGACGACATTGCCATGTCCAGAGACACGCGACTGATAGTCGGGAACTTCTCCAGAACCTGGCCGAGTCTGCGAAGTTCCCTGGCAATGTGGGAGGTATCGCCGACCCACGAGAACGTCACGGCTAGCGATGTAAGCCGGGGGCTATCTATCGACACCTGCAGAGCCCACAGGGGTCCCAACCGTTGAGTGCTTCCGTCCACGAGAATAACGCAGTTTCCAGATGAATCCAGACATTTCTGGGCCGCCAACACTGCGGATATCAATCCACGATGGAGACCGCGCGAGACCGCAAGCAAAGAACGCAAGTCAGCGAGCGGAAGACAACCGAGCAAGTCGCGGCAGACGTTGACAGGAAGTGCGTTCAGCAGTGTACCTACCATGATCAGAGGCTAGCTCGGTGTTGCAAAGGTCAAGATCATACCTGAGTCCATCGTCGTTCGGAAAGACCTAGAGCTCGGGCCGGCCCAACTGTTGATCACAGTCATCGCATTGCCCCAAATGGAAGCTCCAGCACCACATCGGGAACAACTGCGAGCAACAAGTGCCTCCGGTTCTGAGCTTATCATTTACTTACACTGTCTTGTACAAGAACGCCCTAATTATCTGAGCACATTCTTGCTGCTGTTCGCGTCGGAGTGTTCAATGGGTCAAGGTCACTGTACGGTGCAGAGCATCAATGTTTGTCGATTCAGGCACGCCCGAGGTTCCCACTAAATAAGTACTCTGCTCGCCATTCGGACCAACGGCAAACGTCGGGACTCGGGAATCCGCTATTGACTCCAGTGGCCAACGATTCAATTGGGTTCTTCGGCTGGTGTAGCAAGTTGTACAGTAGCGTGTAGAGTTGCCCGAGTTGCGGTAGCGAAGATGTGGGAGGTTTGAATAACTTTAACGCGGCGGATGACGCAATGGTCAAGACTCCGTTTCCATTCCGCACTCTTACCTTACACTCTGCGTCCTCACTCGCGGCGACTCGGAAAACGTACCCGGTGAATGCCTGATGCCCAAGCTACTCATGAGAACAGTTCTTATCCTATCTAATCCAATCCTACGTCTACAATAGCTTCAAGACTCTCGCGCCGAGTCCCAACTCAGGCTTCAAGTTCAAGTTGGCCGCATTATATTTTTCTCTCCAATGACGGCACGTACCCGCCGTTGGACGGTCGGCAGCTATCGCTGGACAAACCTCGGGAGTCCTCCAACATGAGAAGGAAAATCTCGGGACCGGTCGTTTTCCGGAGGGCAGGTCCCACATTCACGAAAGCCGGTCGCAAATGCCGGTAGACTGGCAGAAGTTCCTGTGCGGACCTGGAGCCGTAGAAAACGCGCACCCGCGTGCCCCTGGGGCCTGGCGGCCTGGAACTCCAGCCTCTAGCCTCCCATGGCGTCGGACTCGGACAGACCCGATCCCACAAGCACCGTCCTCGAGTTCGCCACCAACAGTGTCCGCAATACAACCGTTGCCACCGCCTCGGACGACCCGTACTTCGAGATCGTCACCCGTTTCTGGCACCCACATGTTACCAAGATAAACAAACTCGACCCGGGCTCGCGCGAGCTGACGACTGTGTGCGAGATCGACACCCCGCGCGATGGGGCTGCACGCGTCCGGTTCTTTGAGGAGGATCGAAAGTGTGAGAAGAGCGGAGTTGCTGCGCTGGGCGATTGGATGGAAATCCAGGCGATATTGAAGCTGGCAGAAGAGAAACCGTGCGTATTGTTGCAGAGACGGGAGAACGCTGACCTGCTGTGTGTTTTCAGAGGAGGGACGTTCATCGACTCGGACGGCGTCGAATACAGATGGAAGACGCACAATCGGAACTTCCAGGTCTGCGTTTTGCCTGCTATCCCTTTGATCTCTCATTCCTCGGCAGCTCTACCGCCTCGGCGATGACACCCGCCTGCCCATCGCCATCTTCCACCCTTGCAAGCGGCACTTTGGCGTCTGGCGCATGTCGCAGCACGCCAGACTCGAGGTTAAGCCGCAAATCAAGCACTTGGAGCGCCTAATAGGTTGGTCTGCCTCCATGCTCTCCCCTGTCCCTCGATAACGGTCTCTGAAGCAAGCTTCCTGCTGGTCGAGCGACAGCGGCGACACAAGAAATTCTCGTATTAGTGTACACTGTATAGACAATCACCACGGGGACCCATGAATATCAACGAAGAAAAAACTCAGCAACCGCCGCTCGTGCAGCCGAGGTAGGACATCTTCAACCAACCGAGCAATCCTCGTTTTCTCTTGCTCAGAGTCCGCGCTGAGCAACCCACTTCCACCTACATCGTCAGGATCAGCCTGCCATACGATCTCGACCCTTGCGAGTAGGGGGAGATGCCGCAGCACCAACGCCTCGAATGTCTGCCACCGATACACGAAAGTCGGGCCGAAGTTCATTTCTATCGTGTGGAGGCAGAGGTGCGATACGCGGTTGCCGGTCGAGCCGGGCGGCAGGTTCCCGATGACGTCGTTGGGCCAGCCGTACATGTATTCGATGCTGGTGAGTGCAGAGAAGGCGGAGAGGTCAAGCGAAGGGAGGTTATCGTCTAGAGACAGTTCCCAGTCAGCACATATTGCTTCGTTCCTTGCAATTGGGGTACTTACTGTATCGCCCGCCCTGGACGACCAAAGTCGTGACTGAGGAGCAGTTGCGACGGAAGAACGCGTTCATCCGGGGATGTAACTCGGAAAGCTGGAGGTATACCAGCTGAGAAAAGTCCAGAGGGAAGAACGGCGAGTTGAATATGTCGAGCAGGGCTGGAGAGGTGCTGAGTTTGAGCTTGCGGATGAGCGGGCTGAGCATCCCTCGTATGCGCGGACCTTGGTATATATCCTCTATTCCTTGGCGGGAAGACGACGTGGGGTGGCCCTTTACAGAACACCCAACGACTGAAAGCGTTTTCAAGACGCCCGCTTGCGAGCAGCGCGAGAAAAACGCCTTCAAATCCGCTCGCGCTGGTGTATCGACGTCTGGACTGGGCGTAAAGGACAGCGCGAGGTCCTCCAGGGAGGGTATTTCCACCATGGCCCTGACGCCTGCCGACAGCAGAACGCCGGATGAAGGGATCCTAAGAAGGCTGAGGCTCTGGACTGAGCGCGACCACGGAATAGCACCCATCCGCGCGACGATTCGTGGATCCGAGATACGAATGTATATGCGGCGAACATGGTCGAGAAGGTGCGTAGAGCCTGAGCGGAGGATTTCGCAGAATCTGTCGATACGCTCCACCCAGAGGGTGCATTCGTGCCGCGAGGGTGGGTTGATTTGGATTGTACGGAATAGATGGCCTTGTGCGCGATTGACGAAGCTGCGGCAGACCAGCGAGCACGCTTTGAGATCGTTTGGCGAGTCTTGGAGGAGGTCGATGATATGGTCGCAGAGCTCTTGGATAGGCAGGTACATGGGGAGTTAGCTTCTGCGCATGCGAGGCACGAGAGGAGGCCAGCGTAGAAGAGCGAGGCAGAAAACCATTTGTCACACATAACTGCGTCTAGTTCCTACCTCGACTTGCTCTTTCCATCGCAGCCTTTCGCGCCATACAACACACCAGCCTCTTTCGCCATGGGACCGACCTCCCGCCCTCTGCAGTCGTAGGACTGAGCCCGCATCGACCTCGACTGGCTGTCCATCGTCTCCTTCGACAAACGCGCCACCCGCCGCGTTCTCACTCAACGATGTCACCCTCCCGCCAGACGACCGCCTCCTACACGAACAGCCTGTACTTTGACCTCGAGACGGACAGCGAAGACGAATGATACGCTGTCCCCGCGCAGAGCTGCTGGAAGACACAGGCGTCTCGTCGACCGCGTCATCGTCACGAGCGACGAAACAGTGGTGGAGGCAAGGGGGTTGGCTTGACCCCGAACGAATAACGGCAAGGTTGACGCAGTTTTCGAAAGGAGCCGGCATCCGGCATCCCGCTGGTAAGCATACTTCTTCCTCGTTCCTCTGGGCGGTGTATGCCCCCGGGCATTCCATACTCTTGCTTGGTATTGGCACAGTTTGCAATCCAATGCTATGAGTATCCCCTCGGTATCGCCATACTGGCGTCCCATATCTATTTCCTTCCTGGTATCGTCTATTCGGCGTTCCAATACCATTTCGAGCTCGGTATATGCTTTAGCATTTCCAAGTCTCTATTCCCTTTGCGCTCCGTCTTCCGTCGCATATGCCTATGAATGTACTGACACGCTCCCCAGATCTCGCATGCGACGACCGCAATACACTAGTTCTTTGGGCGTGGCTTTCCCACTGACGGACCAGTACATTTCTCTGTTCCAGAACTACCTCATGAATGTATTCTTTTCGCTCACTCGCATCGCTTCGTCCAGGACGCGCTATACGCTTTGGGCGACGCTCCTTGTGGGCTGACCATTTTCCCCATCGGCTTGGCCTTTTCCAGTCGCGCGTCCGACGACGGGGTCTGTAAAAGAGGCAATGGTAGCCTCACATTGGACGAGATCTTGCAATCTTTTCTCGCAGCTCATAACGCCTTTCGAGGACCGCTTTCACTGTCAGCCATCCGCTTGTTCCCATTTCCTCACCTTTTCTTGACCTCGTATACCGCGCACGTCATTCCACATCTCGCCCACGTACCGTCGCCTTTCCATTTCTACCGAATCACAACATACACACTCTCCGGCGAGTCTCCGCACCCTCTTTAATTTGCCTGCACCTCTCCCTTTGCTTCCCCGACTCTTCTAGAGGAGGGTTTTGTCGAGTGATCGGTTGCGACTCCCGCAAGTGCCAGCCTGCCAATCATATCGCGAGAATCCCGTCAGCTGGTCGGTCTCATGACAAGTTATGACCATATTTGTTTGTGGTTGTGTATATCAAAAGCCGTTGACTCCCGTCCACAATTCCGTGCTCACCTGCCCCACCTCCGTTCAGATCCGTGTCTTCACGCACTCTGCTCAGTGAGTTATGTGGGCACTTGTGTTGTATTGTCAGTGTTCAATATTTATATTCCTCGTTGGAATTTGAGAGTCGGGGACAGGCGCTTGCCGCTGCTACCGATCACGTAATACGTATGCCCTAATCTGCTGAGTCTGCTCCCACGGCTCTTATGATGCCACTTGATACTCTTATCGCGTCTTGACTCGTTTCTGCTCCGCCCACCATGCTCTCGAGTGCCTTTGCCGCGCTCCTCTCGCTTGCGTCTTTCGTCGTAGCGCTTCCCAACGAGGAAGCTGTCTTCGTCCATGTTCCGCTCGCTCATCCGGATGCATACACTTCTGGCGCCGTCCACGAACTAATGATGGGCTTGCTCTCCGACTCTGTTGCGCAGTTGCAGGCCGACAAGGCCGCCGGGGCGTACCAGCACTTGCACGCCATCACCGACTTTACACCCTGCGTCGACGGCTACGCGGGAACAGAGGAAGGCAACACCTTCTCGTGCAACAACCTCGATCTCTACTCGTTCACGCCGCATGCCGATTTGGGCAGCAAGTCCGAGTTCGGGAACGATATCTGGGGCTGGACGCACGAGGGCCGCGAGTTTGCGCTGGTGGGGGAATTCGATGGGACCGCCTTTGTAGAGGTGTTGTCGAGTGGGCGGGTCGTGTATCTGGGAAGGCTCGGAACGCAGACGGTTGCGAGCACCTGGCGGGACATCAAGGTCATTGGGAACCATGCGTACATTGGCAGCGAGGCGATGGGGCATGGTATTCAAGTCTTTGACTTGACCAAAGTGCGTTGTCTTCGTGCTCTAGATCCAACTGCTTACCCTGTGTATAGCTCCTCGATGCCTCTCTCGTTGAGCAGCCAAAGGATTTCAGCCTCGAGGTTGACATGGCCGCACACTACGACGGTCTCCCGCTTGGTCCGTCTCACAACATCGTCGCTCACAAGGACAAGAACCTTATCATCGCCGTCGGGTCTATTCCCCGAAATGAGTGCGTGAAGCCGGATTGGGTCTTCCCTGACTAACACCGACTTTCAAGCACCTGCGCTGCGGGTCTTATCTTTGTCGACGTCACCGACCCGACTAAGCCCACCAGCGCTGGGTGTGCTGCGGCAGACGGATACGTTCATGAGTGCGTTACTATCTTTTGCTTTTTGACTCGCACTAACTTGCAGCTAGCGCGCAATGCCTCACCTACGCCGGCCCGCACACCAAGTACGTCGGAACGGACATATGCTACGCCTTCAACGAAGACTCGTTCACCATCTACAACATAACCGACCCCGCCGCAGCCGAGATCATCTCGACAGCCCCGTACTACGGCGTGAGCTACAGTCACCAGGGATGGGTCGTCGATGAGCGGGACCAGAGATATTTGTTGTTGGACGATGAGCTGGACGAGGTCTATCAACGAGGTGCGTGTTTTCAGAGTCCGTGCTACTTGTTATGACCTGCACGCAGGCTGGGCGAACAACTCGCACACGGTCACTTACATCTGGGATATCCAGAACTTGGAGGAGCCCGTCTTGACGGGACATTACAGCTCGCCGGTCAAGTCCATCGACCATAACCTCTACGTCCATGTGCGTCTTCAAGTTCCTGCCTCCCGTTGCCCATATTGAACGTCGATATACAGAACGGCTGGGCATACGAGAGCAACTACGGAAGCGGTCTGCGTGTCGTTGACGTGAGCAGCGTTGCGCAGGACCCGACCGGCGGTGCCTTCAAGGAGGTGGCGTTCTTCGATGGTGTGCCCCAGCCTTCTGTCTCCGGTCATGCTTGACTTATACTCTCCAGTGCACCCTGAGGACGACGAAGTTGGCGGCGAAGCGACCTTCACCGGCTCATGGAGTGTCTATCCGTACTTTGCGAGTGGGTATATTGTGGTCAATTCGATCGAGCGGGGGTTGTTCGTGGTCAAGTACAGTGGGTAGTACAGTGGGTAGTGAAGATGAGAAATCTAGTGCTGGGATACAATCTAATGTTGTTGTACGGTCTCGGATTTTGAAGTGTGAGCTTGAAGAGATCAATCACCGACACACTTTTCGTCCTCCGGTGATGCAGCAAGACCGCGTTCCACCTCTCCCAGCGCGCCTCGGGCTCGCCTGCTACAAATGCTTCAAAGAAGACGGCGTACAAGTCTCGCGATGCACTGGATGTCTGCGTATCGCGTACTGCAGCCGTGGTCAGTCTCTTTCCACTGCATCCCACCCGTCCTGAAACCAAACGACATTGCAGAATGCCAAAACGTGCCTCCATATCTCCTTCGCCACGCGAAAGTCTGCGACTAAACCTTCCCTCAACAGCTGGACTGGAAAGCGCACAAGGCGTTCTGCAAGGCATTCAAAACCATCGAAAAAGACCCGACAGCGACGATGGGCCTGTTATTCTCCCTCTCCGACGCGCCGACGACGGATCTGAATGTTCTGCATAACTTGACCGAGGCACACGCGTCGAATATGCAGGGATTCTCTCAGCGAATCATTGGGAGGTACGCAGGGTACTCGCATCCATGGCCTCTCTCATCCTCTTCAAACAGAGAGCTGACAATCCCCGAACGCAACCTCGTCGGATGGGAGCCGCGATGCATGGGATGGTTGGTTCCCCTCTTAAATAAGTTACCAACTCACTTTCTACCACAGCACACGTACCGACCAACTCATCCGTGTCGTATTCGCCGCCAAATCCCGCGCCAGTGGTGGGGCGTCCTCATCTCAAAACTCAAAACCGCGGCAGCTCATTCCCTGCCCGGAATGCAACGCCAGCTTCTGTTGCTCGCAGGAACACTGGGCTGCCGCGCGTGCATTACACATTGCCCCATGCCCCGACTCGCCTGATCAAAGCGAGGACATGCTCTCCCAGTGCGAGATCAATCGTCTTGCGCGCGGGGACGCGATTCTCGAGGCAGCATTGGCCGAGGCACACGACTCGAGTGGGGTCTATCGGTGGGCGCCGGAACGGACTAAGGAGAGCTGGGAGTCGGTGGTTGTGAGCTCGAGTCGCGGCAAGGAGAAGGGCTCGCGGACCCGATGGGAGGAGGAGATTGCGGACGACCTGCGTAAAGCTGTTGCTGTCCCGAGCGAGCGCCCAATGGGGCCTTGGGTGCGAATGGCGTCTGACACGCTGACGATGCCGATGTCGATACTGTGGGCGCTCGAGACGCTGAATGGATCCAATAAGGACTGGACGAAGAAGCATACGCTGACGATTCACGTCT
Source organism: Mycena amicta (assembly GCA_029282125.1). Classification (NCBI taxonomy): domain Eukaryota; kingdom Fungi; phylum Basidiomycota; class Agaricomycetes; order Agaricales; family Mycenaceae; genus Mycena; species Mycena amicta. Next base: position 324,349 of record JARIHP010000058.1, read on the forward strand.
GTCTGTGCCTTTCTGCCTGCTACCAACACTGATCCAATGCAGATTCTCGGGGCGACCATGACTGAGGTGACCGCCGCAATGGTGTTTGAAGAGATTCTACATCGTCTTCCGGAGGTGAAAACGCTCAAGGTTGGCATCTCCTCTACGATGCTTTCGCTTGTTCATCGGCGCAGCTGCTACTTTGCGGACCTGAAATGCAGAGCGGTCGCTCGCCCCGGATATACCCCATGGACCCTTGCCCGTGCGTCTACTTTCGCTCTCACTCGAGAGTGCCCATGATCGATTCAGTGAATGCACTCGTCGCGGGCGAAAACGCGTTCATGAGCACACCTCCGAGTGCGTCTACTTCTCTTTGGTTTTGCCGGTGCCCCAGAGTCCTCAGCTCCATCCAGCACATACCACGACTACGTCTCCGCCCAAGGATCCAAATTCGAGAAACCCGACCTCGCCATCGCATTCAACTCTGGCGCGACCTCGGAGGGGGGATCCAAGTGGCTGCCCACGATGGAACTGCTCGTGGAGAAAAAGATCAAGAGCGTTTTCACTGTACGTTAGCCGTATACCCTCCCGTATCCTACGCTCACGGTACGTACCAAAGGCATACAACAGTGATGAGGCACATGGCGATGGCGCGGTATTGCGCTCCGTCGGTGCACGGCTTATCGTCGAGCCGTCCAAGAATCCGTGGGGCAGCGCGAAGCTCATTCCGGAACCCGCGAAGGTGTATGGGTTTTACAGTGCGAGTGGATGGATCGCGGGCGGGTTCTAATTTGTGAGTGTAATGTGTCCGTATGGTATCCTGAAGTAACGACATATTCAGACATTGTACTGCGATCGATTACTTTCTACAACTTGGCCATAGGCTTTTGCGACCGCTTTGCCCACTCTTGTGCCGCAATCTTCCGCACTTCGCCCTTCAGTATCTTGCCAGCAGCGTTGTGCTCCAATTCCACGGCGAAAACGACCATAACTGGGACCGCAAAGTGTGGAAGACTGTGCCTCCGATTAGCATCTCTCTAGAGTAGAGCTACTTTGACCAACCTAGTGCGGGCCAAGGCAATCAGCGACTCCTCGGTCAAACTATGAGCACCCGGTTTAACGACCACCACGGCGGCGACGAGCTCTCCGAGCCGTTCATCTGGTACTCCCACTGCTGCGACTTCAAGTACTCCGTCAGTGAACAAGGCGTTCTCCACCGTGGTAGAATCGATGTTCTCTCCGCCTAGGCAAATCGCTCATTAAGAATGGCCAGGTCTCACGGCGCGTAATACCCACCGCGAATGATGATGTCCTTGACTTGAAATCGATGAGAAAGTGCATGGATCAACGCGCAGGTCGACTTACTTCTGTCCCGGACGTACACGAAACCCTCGGTGTCCTGCATTCCAACATCGCCGGTCATAAGCCAGCCATCTCGAGTGAGCACCTTGTCCGTCGCAGCTTTGGAATGCTGAGTAACACCGCATAAAAATGAATGAATCCCTCGCCTTGATCTCTCCAATATCCCTTCATCACATTGCAGCCTTTGATCCAAATTTCTCCGATTTCGCCGGCCGGAACAACTTTGCCATCCTTGACGATTATAACGTCGTTGATCGGCAACGGCAGTCCGCTGTGGTGGCGCGGTTCAGCATTGCTACCTGGATGCGGTTCCTGTTACTGTGCGCTTACCAGCTGGTGGGTCGCGTCACCCAATCTTCCCCGCCTCAAGGATTCTCAATATTGACAAGAGATGTGTAGAGAAACCTACCGGCCGATATCGCGACGCCATTGCACTCCGTAAGGCCATATCTAGAGAAATAATGAATGCTGTATCTTGCACACGACGGGAAACTTGCGCTTGGTTCCTAGTGTTGACTGAGTCCGCTGAAGCTGGCGAAGAAAGACTAAACCTTACAGTATGGCATCGGGGAACGCCGCCTTGGCTCTGGCTAGCAGTATTGGAGGTGTCGCAGCCCCACCAAACATGAGGCTTTGCAAGCCATTGTAGCCGGTCTCGATGAGATCTGAAGAGATGGACGGAACTCTGTTCACCGTATTATTAGTGGTCCTTACCATGACGGACTGCCATGGTCCGCACCCTCCAACCATTGTTATTCTTTCCTGTTTCATCACCCTGCACATTAGGTATAAGCCACCCACTGGCAGCGGGACTATTTGGTTGCTTACTGGGTGGCTTTTTCTGTGTCCCATTTGCGCAACAGAACGATTTTCGTGCCAGATAATGTTGCCGTCATCTATTATAAGAATCAGTTTACCGAGGAGCTAATGCATGAATAAAGGTTCGACCGTCGACGATGTCATCTGTGCTCAGATCAGTGATAACGATAGGTTACCTACAGTTGATGCAACTTACCCCGGTAACGTGAAAAAACGGAGCAGCAATGAGGAATACTTTTTGAGGGTCATTCGGAGACGGGGCCGGTACCTCTTCTCCGCGCCTCAAGATCGCTCTCCGGGACGACACAACGGTCTACTCAACTGGTTAGAATGCGGAACAGGGAGTTGAACAACGCACATTCAACGTGTTGGTCAGGTATTGCCGCTGGGTGCTCAGAACACCCTCTGCACGGATCTCGGTTAGTAAAGTAGGTTGAAGCTGCGAAGAACGATGCACTTGGAAGGCCTGTGGTCTGCATGGGTGTCAGACTCTTTTCCGACAACAGTAAAACTTGAAGGTGTACCCCAGATGTGAAAAAGATAACTGCATCGTCTTCCGGGAGGATGTGGGGATCCTGCTGGAGAATTTTCATCGGGTCCCCTTTGAATTCATCGAGCACGGATTGCCACAATTTCATCCCTTTCCAGCGGCCATTGCCGCTCTCAAAAACCAACATTTCAGCCCCTCCCAGCTGCTGGGTGACAGAAACGAGACGGTCTGCACGCTCTGAATCGAGGATGATGACCTTGCATTGAGCGTGTGTCAAGCAATACAGCAGCGGTGTAACAGGCAGCCATGCATTCACCAAGACGGCGACGGCGCCAATGAGATCTGGAAACAATTCAACGGATCGTTACCGACAGCTTCGATGTACTACTCACGACATGCCCAAAACGCGACTAGATACTCTGGGAGGTTGCGCGCACAAATAGCAATGCGATCACCTGGGTGGAGAAGATCAGAGAGAAGCGAAGCACCACGAGCACCAGAAATAACCGGCCTTTCTGTACGCCGTAAACTTCGCGATAGACCGCAGCTGCCTTGAGGGAGCTCGCAAGCACATCTTTAAACCTATAAAAGAGCATGAGAGTTGCTTCATGCCTGCACAATTTGAATACAGACGTGTATCTCTGGTTTTCGAACACTATACATGTTCTATCCTGCGTAACTTGAGAACGACGGATTACAGCAGAAGAAATATGCCTACTCTGTAGAGGTCGGTCGACCGAAGCCAAAATATCCGGACACTGGGCCACTGATTCTTATAGACACGCTGAAGTTGTCCTTTGACCAATATCGTCTCTAGCTCATGCATTTGTCCAGGAGCGCAGAGGAGGGCATCGGCTGCAACGAGGTCAGATCGGAAAAATGCAAAGAGGGGACCTGAGCTCACTCTCCGCGATTGTGCGCTTGGGTTCCCAGCCTGCGGACATGGGTGGGTACAAGCTCCAACGCGCCCGAGCAACCTTTATATTTACAGCGAGTACACATGCCGGTTACGCATCTTGGAGCAGCGGGATTACACCGCCAAATCGATTTCACATGGACGGCGACGCGTGGTACACGTCTTCGAACCAGCTGTCGACTATGTGCCGAGCCTCTGGTGTCTTGTGAAGGAGAAAATGGCACTATGGTGTCACCAGCGCAGCTGTCGGAGACGTGTAGGCTAGCTCAGCTGCTAGACAGCTATACGGCAACAATACTTCCAGCGTCGCGGAGTTCCAAGGTGAAACCGACGGCCGGTCTTCTGTTGAGGAGTAGATGCCATGCCAGTGGGACGGCTTCTGTCGAGCTGGCAAACCGGAACGGACAACGTGGATATTTGGTGATGACCGAACTTCTACCCGAGGTTCGATAAGCACGTGACTCATTGATTCCATAAAAAAATTGCCCGAAAGTAAAGTTTAAACAGTGGTTTATTCAAGTCTAACTTGAGCCCAACATTCCAGCACACTTGTGTTTGCTTGCCCAAACGTTCTGTATAGCCAGGTCACGAAAATAGGCTTTGTTCTAAAACAGGCAGCCTGGGACAGACCTCTGAATAGAACAGACTCGAGGCGTGGAGTATGTCTCGGGCAGTGTGCGCCATGCCGGGCCTGCTGTCAAACTTCGGACGTGCCAATGCTGCCTGAAAGTGTAAAATAGGGGGTAATGTTGCCCAATAGGCAACTCCCAAACGAGACCCATGAGATCATAACTATACCAAACGGACGACATCCATGAAAAGGATATGTTAAACGATCCAGAGGAGACTGCTGATATAAATTAAATCTAACAGCTTTACCGCTGTCTGCGCGCGCAAGGATCATTTTGACTCTAACATTAACTTCGACTTCTCTCTTTTATCATTCCACTGCCTCCACGACCACTGGCAAATGACACCACACGTAGCCATGTACGGCGCGTTTTAATGCGTGCGGGTGCATTTCAGATCACACACGTGATCGCGAATTATATTTGATTCGTTTGTTCTTAGGAGCAAAAATTCCACTGCACGAGTTAAATCCTTCTCCCGCAATAGCAGGGGTTGTTGACTGGGCAGCTACAGCTGAGATCCACATCAGCAAGTTGTAAACCTCGGCCAACAAGAATCACCCCCCTGCTTTGATTACGTGGATTGCGGGAGTACGTTGGATATACCGGGGTCTGCTGCGGGTCACGAAATCTATTGGCGTACATGTAAGAGTCCCCGCTGCTGAGCGGCTGCTGGGTGCCGGAACGGCCGTAGAACGCAGGAGGGTGACCGACCGGAGGCACGGGCTGTGCTGCACTCCGAATCGTTGGGTATGGCTGAGCAAGTGGGACCTCCTGGTGAACGATATGTCCCAAAGTTCCGTCTCCGTCGCGTTCAGCGTCACCACTCCGCGACGCATGGGTTACGCTTTCCGGGGTGGCGGCCATCGGAAGATACTCGCATTTCAACTTGTGGCTCACGCAACGCTGGCACGGCGTATCTTGAGAAAAACTCAAGCACTAGTCAGCCAGTCAGCCACCCACAGTCATACTCGAAATTGTTGTGTGAGCACCTTCGTTTTGCTGCGACGACAATTAGCGCAGGCCACAGCGACACGGCGCGGGGTGGATATCTTTCCGTGGTCGGACATTTGGGTTAGACTTTCAAGTTTGCTTGCTCGTGTAGATATTTAAACTGAGATTCAAAGCTTGTACTCAGCGCCTCCCGCCCGCGGCGGGATTCATCCTATAGATGGGAGTCCTTGTTCAAAAACAGTCGGAGATTGATGCCAGGTTTAATATGTTCAGCTAATAGTTCGGACATTGCACTGTATGAATCCCGTGAAGTTCTATTGACACAGATATACTTTATCGCACCCTCCCGAACGCAGTTCCCGTCGTATGCCCTGATGAAAACCACATTACCCCTAGATCTAGTAATTGCTACCCCCGTCCGAATATCCGGATGCTAGAGCAGCAAACGAGTTCTCCAAATCCCGCTGTCTCAAATGCTTCAGCTCCGTCTCGCGCGCCTCGACATCCGCCGCCCAGGCCGCAATATGCTCCACAGCGCCAACAGGATCGTGCTTGTATCCAAGGAGGTATCCTTGAATCTGTGCGATTGAGTACTTGGATTGAGGGATCGCTGCCGCGAATTCCTCGGCCAAGCGGTCGACGTCGGACGCAGTGATGTCCGATGTGGCCTTGAAAATTATTTTCGGTATATCTACAGTGTCGGCGTCGCCGGAGGAGGCCGGGTAGAAGCGGTGGAACACGTCCTTCAGTTGTTCGGATGTCGACAGGCTATACTTGATCTGTTCAATTGGTTAGGCACCAGCTAGAAAGAGATCCGAGCGGGACGAAGGACTGACCTGCATATCAATTCGCCCAGGACGTATGAGGGCTGGACGTTTGCGATCAGTGGTTAGCACCGGTTTCACTGAGAAAGCAACGCACCAGGATCCAATTGCTCGATGTGATTCGTCTAAATTTTAGAACGTGAATGAAAGAGGAGATATCATCGAGAGAAAAACGAACGGTGGCGATCAAAACCCGGCCTTCTTGACTTGCAACTGAGTCGAGAATGTTCAAAAGTCCAGCAAGAGTAACATTTGAACGGGGCTTGAGAACTTCCGTTGGTTGTCCCTGATCGTCGAGCTGTGTATTATCCAGCACGGTCTTTGGAAATGCACAATCGATGTCCTCTATCAGAAGAATACTGTGAGGCGGCGTGCTATGGAAGAGCTCTCCGAGACTGTGGTTATTGATGCTGGAACGAGGTTAGAGCGAGATGGGAGTTTATTTGAGCGGAAGTCACCCAGGCGACGCAAGCGAGACGAAATATATTTCCATGCCGAGTTCGCCCGCCTAGAATTATATGGGACACGTATTTCTCGAAGAGGAATACCGCCTTACCAGTGCGTGTACGGTCGTACTTTTACCGGTCCCCGGCTCGCCATACAAAAGGTAACCTGTGTGATTATGAAGATAGTAGATCTTCCCGTTTGTTTGTTTGCATCACTCACCCCGTCGGTGAGGTACGCCAGCAAAGCTGTACCTGAACGGATTATCAATGGAAAGGATCAAAGACGCGGGAAGAAGCTTCCTACCAGTCTTCATTATCGAGGAACTCCTTCACATCCGAAAGCAAGCTCTCCTTGACTCCATCGGGAAGGATGAGTGTTGCGTATGAGCGTCGGTTTTTCGTGACTGTTCGTCCCCAGTTTCCGAAGTTGGTCAGATGGACGTTGACGCGGGTCATCGAAGCCTCGGCGTAGTTTGCGCGTGCCGCCTCGATGAACTCGAAGATAGCAGATTTGTTGGACGTGTGAATGAGGATTGTAATTTGCGGACCCTGACAGATGTTAGTTTCCGCGGTGTATAAGAACTCGATGCATGATTACGGATGCGAGTAAGTTTGCTTGCACCCAATAGTCGCGCCATCGGAACCTGGGATACTGTTAGACAATCAAACGGTTGAGCGGGTCCCCTACCGATGGATGCTGCCGTTTCGGAGCGGTAGCGAATGAATTTGATTCGCGTTCTTTTTAGCCAGGCCCGACCATCCGGCATCCACTTGACGAGTGGAAATGCAAAATTGACTGTTCTCGACCATGATGGATTCCTGAGATTGAAGGTATTCAAGAATCCAGGTGTAACTGAAATCGCCTGCCTCCGTTTTAGCACGCGATCGGATTCGATTCATTAGTACTTACCGCCTTCAAACCAAGCCGTCACGAGAGACGCGCTCTTGGATAAATCAACGAGATATTCTGCTATGAACTGGAAACATCAACTCACAAGATCGTTTAGGACGATGGGTGGAGGTACGGTCCGCGATTGATAGAAATTTCGGGCTTCCTGGATCAATTCGTAAAAAAGCAAAACACTTTGTTGTGGTGCGGACCTGGATCAACTCGTCCAGTATGCTGCGTTTAAGACTCCAGACCTGCAGGGTCAGCCCGGATTCATCGACATAGACCGTGATCCAGTGGCGCTTCCACAGAAACATCTCTGGCGCCCATGCTTGTTGATACACAGCATCCAGGTAGCCATCGTTGCTTCGGAACGGCACCTCGCGATCCCAAATCCGACTCGTGTCCTTGGCCATGACTGTGAATGTTCGGATGGAGGAGCCTTTCCAGACGTTGTGGTGTTCGATGTAGGTGGACATCTGAAGGTTACGTGAAAGAAAGAATGTGGTGCCAGTGCGGGACCGTTACCCATTCGTACGAGATATCGGAACGGGGAAAGTGCGCCTGAGAGTGTCTTCAATCGAAAGAGATATTTGAGCATGGCTACCTACATTCACCTGAAAGACTATCCACCAGTCAGCTGGGAAAGCACGGACACCAATTCACTTACAGCTCTTGATGTATTCAGGTACTTTTTGGGCCAGCGTGCGTCCTCTACATTGATCAAAGAGTCAGTCTCCGAGTCAGCTCTGAGTAACTCTTTTGACGCACGTTTCCATAATCGTGCCGAGAAAAACGAATCGGACGAGCTCTCCGCCTTGAGGGTGGCGAAGAATGTACTCGACGAAACGGCTGATAAAGGTCCATGAGCCAGAGAACAGCCGAAGGAGGGTGCGCAGCTTGAGGAGGTTCCCCCGCACGACCGTCGTGGTCGGAGGCATGTTAGCGGCATCATATGAATGATATGCGACCGCCGCGAGGATGGCTCTGACATCCGAGCGCTTGTTCGCGACTCTAAGCGCCTTATCAGGCCCGGGTCACGGTGTTACATCACGGTATGCGTTGACCTGCCTCCGGCTCCAATGACCGAGCAACCGTTCAAAATCTCCATTCAGGACGACGAACTCGACCTGCTCAAGGCAAAACTCGAGCTCGCCGTTCTGCCCGACGAGCTTGACGACGCGGGCTGGGCGTATGGTGTACCTCTCGTCGATCTCAAGCGTCTCGTAGCGCATTGGAAGACCGGCTATGACTGGCGGAAACACGAGCGTCTTCTCAACGAAGAGCTGCCGCAGTTCACCAGGGACGTCGATGTCGACGGCTTTGGCTCGCTCAACATCCACTACGTCCACATCCGTAGTGCCTTGCCGGGTGCCATCCCTCTGCTCTTCGTCCATGGCTGTGAGCATATCGTTCAGATTCGTGCGTGTGCTCAAGGACAACAGGGCCTGGAAGCTTCTTTGAAGTGCGAAAAGTAGGACCTCTGCTCGCAGAGGTTCACCCCGATCACCCCAGCTTCCATGTTGTGGCGTTGAGTTTGCCTGGTTATGGTTTCTCGGAAGCGCCAAAGAAAAGGGGGTTTCAGACCGAGCAATATGCAGAGGTATTGCGCCTTCTGCTTCATCTGCTGTTGCTGAAATGAGCTAGGTCTGCAACAAACTCATGCTCGCACTGGGCTATCACCAATACGGTGAGTCCGACGCCCCCAGCGGGAACCTTCCGTTTCAATTGGAGTTCAAGTAACACAGGGCGGCGATTGGGGCGGTATTGTGAGCTGCTTAATCTCTCGTTTCGAGCTCTTTTGACCCAGGCTCTTTCAGATAACCCGCAAGATCGCTGTCCTATACGGCAACAAGCATGCCAAAGCCTGGCATACAAACTTCCCCGTGTGCGTCGATCTTATGGCCAAACAGTGTGTTCTAAGCGGAGATTAGGGTAGACGCCCCGAAATTCAGCCTCAACCCTTTCCACCTCATCAACTCCATCTCGATGATCTTTTCCCTCATCTGGCTTACTGCGGAGGAGAAGGCGGGGCTCAAACTCGCGATGGAGACGGAGCGCAGCGGCCTGGGGTATTTTCGAATGCAGAGCACCAAGCCACAGACATTGGGATACTCGCTCTCCGACTCGCCGGTGGGTCTGCTCGCATGGATATATGAGAAATTGGTGGGCTGGTCCGATGCATATGAGTGGGACGATGACGAAGGTGAGTTTACATTTCCTGCGATATGTATCGTCCTTGCTCAGGTTTTCCGCAGTCTTGACGTGGATCTCGATATATTGGTTCTCTCGTTCAGGACCCGCCGCATCCGTCCGAATATACTACGAGATCTCGAAAGAAGGGAAACTGCTCCCATCCGTGAACGATCCGAAGATACCGATCATTCCTATGGGCCTCACGTTCTTCCCAAAGGAGATCTTTGGTCTTCCGCGCAAGTGCGTCCTGCCTCTCCCAGCATATTACTCTCGCTAATATGCTGCCCAGCTGGGTACGTCGCACGGGCAACGTAGTGTTCGAGTCTACTCATGCGATGGGTGGGCATTTCGGTGCTTATGAGGTACCTGCTCTGTTGGCAAGCGATTTGCGGAAGATGTTTGGCCGTGGTGGTCCCGCATACGGGGTCGTCCCCGGTAATGAAGGTTACGCGGCTTCCGAATAGCAGCTATGATGTGTACAGTTTCGCCCTTGCTTGTATGACAATGTATCTCTGGCTGTGGATTGCCTCGTAAGACAGCGTTCCCCATATTCTTCCAAATCTGCCCACTTCCCAGCGCCAAGTGACTCCGAGCGGAATGAGCGCCCCATGCCGAAAAAAATCTGGTATACATTGTAGGGGAGAGCAATACACGGCTGCGTGTCACTGCATACACCAACGCCATCCTCCAGCCGACCTCCACATTCTCCTGCCACCAATATACGCCGACCTGGCCATGCTGCAGCAAGAGTATAACGTGCAGCCTCGCTACGTCCGCTGCCTGCTACTACAGCTGAAGCCGACAAGACCCGCAAGGAAAGCTTTTGTCGAAAAGCTAGCCAAGCCTCGTTGCGTTAACACGGCCAGGATCGCATATGGGGTCTCGGAAATGCGAGCCAGAAAACTGCCTTGCGTCGATTGTGTGGTTCAGAGTGACGTGCGCCAGACTGTTCATCCAGGTTTGGGTGGTACTGGCAAGAACGGCGTGGTTGGGTGGTATCGACAACTGCGGTATGGATGTATAGCTCGAAGGTTTTCGTCGTAGCGCTATAGTGTGGTTAGCGGACCAACGGCAGCGCATGCCTGAGAGACGTACTGGGAATCTCGGCATCGGCACTGGAGTCAGGTTGGTCCGATTGGTAGCGACACATTCGTGGTGCGTCTGAAGGCTCCCACATTCGGGAGTTCTTCCCGACGGTTGCGAGGAAAGAATGGCAAGGTATAGAGACATTGGAAAGCACTTTCAAGTCCAAGATTGAGCCTATCGCCAGTCTGCATCGTGCTCCACCAGCGTGAGCCCCGCCAAGAGCTCAAGTGTTCGTTCGTGCTCAGCGGCGAATAAAAGTCGAGGATTTTGCATTTAGGTCGCCGTCGAAGGTGGTCGACACGGTAGTATAGTTGTCACAGGCCATCTTGAGGAGTGACTCTCATGGACCTCCCCACCGAGCTCGTCTGGGCAATCGTGCACCAGATTGAAGACGCCGAATCCCTCAAGTCCTGCTGCCTAGCCTCCTCTCAACTCCGCATTCCCTCGCAACGAGCCCTATTTCACAGCTTCAAGATCCCTCCTTCGAGGGCCGCTGCATGCGAGATCTTCTTCCGGGACTCCCCCCACATCGCAGAACACATATACTGCCTCAACATCGAGCTCTTAGGACTTTCGCGCTCGCCGTTGGACGTCCTCGATTCATACACGGAGAGGTTACCAAATATCCTATCGCAACTGGAAACGGTCCGACTGTGCGCTCTGGATGGCAGATTCAACTCGCCCACCATGCTGCGAAAACGTTCCTCCGTGCTCACCCAGCTGGAGCGCTTTCAGCTCTCGGAGCTGCACCTTCGCCGCCTTACAAGTATCCCGATGCCTATCTTCCGCACCCTGGTCACTTTGGCGCCGAGACTCTCGTTTTCCATGGTGTCACTCATTTGGGCCGACTCCGAGCAACCCCCATCTCACCAGCCCGAATATGCCGTGGAACGGCTGTGTTTCGAGCCTCTATCGGACAATGTCTGCCGCTACTTTGCGAGCGCCCGTCTACCTCGTCTAGCTCATTTGAAGATCGACGTGAACGCAGAAGTGAATGAGCACGCCTTTGCGCTCATTGTCAACTGCGCGGAGACGCTTCAAAGTCTTATCCTATCGTATACACCAGGCAAGCTGACATCCTTTCCGCCCATCTCTTCTAACACATCCCCGCAGCTGCAGCATCAAGCATTACCGCGCGTTCATTCACGCAGCTTCCCGCCCTCAAGCGTGTGGAATTCATGATCCGCTTCCATGACCGCAGTTCAGCATGGTTCCGTGAAACCGTTGCAAACATCCTCTCGCCAACAGTCGCGACGTCCCTCACAAACGTTTCGATCGCCTATGTGCCGACGTACTCTCCGTTCTCCTGTCCGCCCTACATGTCGCGCGACCACATTCTCCCCCTTCTCGACACCGCCCTCCCCGAGCATCCGATGCATCCCCGGCTCGAGTGGGTCCTGGATCTGTCCAACGCGCGTCTAGACGACGGCGGGAACGCTGTTGCCGATAAGGCGATTCGCTCGAGGAACGATGCTGCGTTCGCGGCCTTCGTTGGGGGGATCGAGCTTGGTATGCCTGTTATGTATGCCGCTGGGCGATTGGGATTTGAGAAGATATCCAAGAAGCCCAAGCAAGCAGCGGGGATTCCGCACATACCGTGGCGAGACTTGTGACCGCCCCGGTATCGACGAGAACTGGATGCATTGTCTGGTTAACGGGCCTTGAAGTGGACAACACCACATAAGTACTGCTCTCAAATGACCGTGTCATTCTCCGTCGCGACGGAAAGGCCGTCGGCTCACAAGAGCATGAGAGCGCGCACGAGGTAGCTACAGGTGGTGCCTCATTTATCCGTATAGCTGTCGCTGATCCGCCGACAGGACAACTGGCTTCTCTGTACGGTCCTCCGTGGGCGAAGGATGCGGGGGTGTTGGGCGGTAGTTGGCGATTGACCTGATATCGGCGTTTTCGTCCATTGGGATTGGGCTCAAATGGCGGCTCTGACACAGTGTCCCGAGGGCTCGGAGGACTTGTCGGGACTGTGACTGGCACTCGCCTCACCGTCCTAACCTGCCTCAGTAGCCATTGAGACCATTCCACTTACTGTCACTGTACATACGGCACTGCAGCCATGTACACACACATGCGGGCAATTACTAGTACTTACGATGCGCAAAATCACTCTTCAAAAAAAGAAATGTGTGTCAAGTCGACTGTGCCACTGGTGTCACGCAAACTAGTTTTCTTCTTGCCACCAGCGACTCTTTACTCCAGTCTAACATAGAGCGCGCTCCTCAGGCTCAACGACCCAGCCCTAGTCTCGACGCTGACTAGATGCAGATTCTCCTCAACGGACTCGACGAAGAGTCGAAGACCCGTAGGCTACGACAACGATGCCGCCCGCGGCGCCCCGCTATCGATGCGCTCCTTATAATTCAAGAGGAAATTTGAGAAACTCCGTTCGAAGGTCCAAGGACATTTGACGTCGCCCCCGGAAGAGTCAAGTCCTAGCGGCGCTTTTGATACGCACTCCAGCGCTTGCCCTATGAAGACCCGGACAACTTGGGCTCCTCACTGGCACTGACCGCGGTCTCTCGTTGTCCGATTCCGATACCACATCTACGGCAAGGCGAGCGCTCCAAACTTGTTCAATGTCAGGGAGTTGCGAGAAGGCTTTACTAGTACAGTTCTCTCGTTTCATCTCGTCGTCCGCGGTATTGAACCTTCGAGCCTGTATGTCATTCTTCGGCGCCGGCTAGTCTGCGTTGCCGGCTCCCGCTAGAAGGACGCAGACTACCCATCCTACGGTTAGTGTCCCCCCTCGAAAGCCAGAACATTCACTACCCGCTTTCACATTGTCTATCTTCAAGCGCTGCATTGCCTACACCTTCGAAATCCGTCGTTCCGAGTTGGCCGCAACGTTCTCGTCTGCGCCGTAGGGCCGCGATTTTCCACGCTGATAAACACGCCTAATCCACAAGTCAACCACTCATTCTGATTGTAAATGCGAGATCGTCGAAGATTCCGAGCAGCCGGCTTGTACGTCTCTGGAATTCTCCGCTGCGATGCAATGCTGGACATTTGGTTGGTATCAGAATACGCATCGCGCATGACGAACGCCGACGTCCTCCCGAAGCCAAGAACCAAGCTCCAACGCGGAATCGGAGCTTTTGAAGAGAGCGCTTTGGACGCCGGCGCTTGTACGTCTTGCGACGAGTATGATCATTTCAAAGAGTGAGTTTTCGCCACCGAATTCTTCAATATGCGGATCTTCCTGCAGACGTGGAATAGGGAGATAGCCGGTCGCTCCGAAGCCCTCGTCCAACCAGAGGGAAAGCCATCCTATATCTGTACTCGATTGACAAAACCAAGGCATTGTTCGTATGGCGACGAACGATGGGAGGATCGTACCTGGACTCGGACTGCCCTGGAACGATTGGTGGAGACGATCTCGAAAGCTGAACGTCGTACGCATCTACTTTTTCTTCGATTCTGCTTTCACGCCTTTATTAAACAGCCTATAGCTTCTCCAGCGCGATGATCCTCATTCTCTTAGTCTACGTCTGGAATGTCCGTCAACCGAGCGCGCACCGCAATCGACGGCGTACATCGCTGCATGAAGACTTTGAAGTTGCCGGAGGAGGTCGCCTGGAGATTTTTTAATAACCACAACCTATTCTCGGCGCAGCTGGCAAACCGGGATAGCTCTTTGATAACTCTGGTGGGCGGTGCCGTTTTTGACAATTCGCGTTATTAGGGATCTATAATTATCCAACCCCAGCGTACCTTTCCTTCCCCCATTCGGCAACACAGTCCGAAGTGTAACTGTGTAAGATGCCAAGTCGTGGAAAGGAACCCAGACCACCTGGGCGTGGTTGTGTTTGGAGTCGCTTCGCCGCTGCGCAGCAGTTTTACGCTATCGGCGTTGGCTATACGTACTATAGCTGCGGTTGCCCGAATTCGCCTCCACAAACTTTCGGTAGTCCTTTCCTTTCGACCGGTACGGTGAAGACATATCATAACATTCAAGTTCTCTGCCACTAGTTGTCAATCTCTTTGTTCAGGACAGTTGAGGTCCCTGAGGACGGCGGATAAAAATATTACTTGCCTTCTGTAAGGACACGGCATAAACCTAGGCTCATGTGCCAAGGCTGTTGTTGGCTTATGCCCGATTGGGACATGAGCCACATCAGTCACAGTAGTCACTCATCAAATCACGCTTAAATTATCCACTACCTGCATGAGCCTCCGTTCCCTCATCTCTGCTAACTACCACCGAGTGTAAACATGGCGAGGTGTGCTTCGGTCGTCTGCATGACTCTAGAAAAGAAAAGAAAAGAAAAGACAGCAACCCTAATGAGGGGAAGCTATGCGCTTTAGGCCTCGTTCGGCAACGAGAAACTGGGAAGTTTCTCGCTGTTGCCCATACTTTGTCCATCCGCCAAAACTGCCCCGCGCACACATTGATGACGCAGCACACCAGGCCGCGACCATCAAGCAGCGTGTCCGCGAGCTATCGAAGCGCACTTAGATGACAACCCCAGCCCCGTTTTAGTCCTCGACACCAGCTCGCTCATCTCTACTGGCTTCTCTAGCTCCACCCTCCTTCCTTCCCCGCCTTCATCCCGTATCGTATCGGGAATGAACGTTAATGAACGCCCGCTGGTCAGATTGGCGCCCAGAAACCAAGTCCGCAAGCCAGTCGTTGACACCACCCCATACGCTATCGAATGCGATGAGTATATCGATATCCTGCCCGCCGCACAACGCAAGAGGCTCGTTTGAAGTGGTGAGGAGAGGGTGAGGCTTTTGAGGCCTTGGAAGACGGGAGGGTGGGGTGGTACGAGACGAGCATCCGTGCGCCGAGGGAGAGGGCCTCTTCGCAGACTGCGGGCGTCAGGCTGGCTTTTGGCGTTAGTCGGTGGATGAGGAAGACGCAATGCACGCGCTCGATAGTTAGCAGAACGCGGTTTTTGGTGGTAGAGGTGCTGGGAACAGGCATAATCGTTGTAAAATCTCGATATATTGTATGGGACTGGCGAATACAAACATAAATACTACACAAAATGAGCGCGGGAAGGGCAGCAATAAAGTAGTGAATACTTACTCCGAATATGAACCCCGACAGCGTTGTTCGTGGGGCATACACCGAGTCGTTTACGTTTGTTGGCGGCTGGTCTCGCATATTTGGTTCTTACACTCCTTTCACAGCTTGCGAGATGTCTGGGTGCAGCGAATCAGTACAAGAACAACATCAGCAAATATGAGGACGCACGCGACAGGGTATTGGCTCAAACATGCTCTGAGACGTGTCGTCGTTGATGAGCGCAAAGCTGGTACTCCTTCCGCCACCAAACTGTGTCCGGAATCACGGTGACTACGCGAGAGCAGCAAGCTACTCAAAGAGCTCCTCCTTTGGAATGGTTGGGGTCGAGGACTTCGAGAACGAATTGACGCCGGGTCAAGAGTTAGTTGGCAATGAATTTGGGCAACTGGTGCTGAGCTATCGGCCTGGCAAAAGAACATGAGAGGCAGACACACCAGAAGTGCAGAGGCCAACCATCTTGAGGGAGTCCTAGGATAGAGGCCTAGGGTCTCCGGACTACTCCTTGCTGATGGGCTCCGGATCGTCTCGCAGCAGCTGTCTGCAAGACTGAGGCGGATGTGTGCGACAGCGACGGAGGACCTCGTGTATTTTCGGAAGTCTTTCAGAACGAAATAGTTGCGGAGACGCCTGCTCATGACGGCTGGCTCGTCTTGTGGATTGTGCGACGCTAGCGACATGGCGGCGATGGGCAAGAGACGGATGGGAAAATTTCGCTGACATTTGATCCCGGAATGACTCCGGTCCGGCCCTCGGAACTCTCTCGGAGCGAAACTTGAAATACGATTGGCTGAGGGCTCATGTCCAAAGGGGAAGGAGCCCCGTTTGGACATAAACTTGAATTCTAAATGCGGCTTGATTGAGCTCAAGCGTGACAGCCGCTCTCCGACGGATTTTTGCGCGACAGAGCGCATTTTCGTGCAGGAAATTGGGGGATAATGTGCAGATGGTGAGTACAGATCTCCCTCTTTTCTCTCCCTTTCTCCCTCTTTCTCTAACTTGAATAACTTGAATTTGATTGGTCGACAACAGACATAGACCATGAGCCAACCTAGGCTCATGTGCCAAGGCTGTTGTTGGCTTATGCCCGATTGGGACATGAGCCACATCAGTCACAGTAGTCACTCATCAAATCACGCTTAAATTATCCACTACCTGCATGAGCCTCCGTTCCCTCATCTCTGCTAACTACCACCGAGTGTAAACATGGCGAGGTGTGCTTCGGTCGTCTGCATGACTCTAGAAAAGAAAAGAAAAGAAAAGACAGCAACCCTAATGAGGGGAAGCTATGCGCTTTAGGCCTCGTTCGGCAACGAGAAACTGGGAAGTTTCTCGCTGTTGCCCATACTTTGTCCATCCGCCAAAACTGCCCCGCGCACACATTGATGACGCAGCACACCAGGCCGCGACCATCAAGCAGCGTGTCCGCGAGCTATCGAAGCGCACTTAGATGACAACCCCAGCCCCGTTTTAGTCCTCGACACCAGCTCGCTCATCTCTACTGGCTTCTCTAGCTCCACCCTCCTTCCTTCCCCGCCTTCATCCCGTATCGTATCGGGAATGAACGTTAATGAACGCCCGCTGGTCAGATTGGCGCCCAGAAACCAAGTCCGCAAGCCAGTCGTTGACACCACCCCATACGCTATCGAATGCGATGAGTATATCGATATCCTGCCCGCCGCACAACGCAAGAGGCTCGTTTGAAGTGGTGAGGAGAGGGTGAGGCTTTTGAGGCCTTGGAAGACGGGAGGGTGGGGTGGTACGAGACGAGCATCCGTGCGCCGAGGGAGAGGGCCTCTTCGCAGACTGCGGGCGTCAGGCTGGCTTTTGGCGTTAGTCGGTGGATGAGGAAGACGCAATGCACGCGCTCGATAGTTAGCAGAACGCGGTTTTTGGTGGTAGAGGTGCTGGGAACAGGCATAATCGTTGTAAAATCTCGATATATTGTATGGGACTGGCGAATACAAACATAAATACTACACAAAATGAGCGCGGGAAGGGCAGCAATAAAGTAGTGAATACTTACTCCGAATATGAACCCCGACAGCGTTGTTCGTGGGGCATACACCGAGTCGTTTACGTTTGTTGGCGGCTGGTCTCGCATATTTGGTTCTTACACTCCTTTCACAGCTTGCGAGATGTCTGGGTGCAGCGAATCAGTACAAGAACAACATCAGCAAATATGAGGACGCACGCGACAGGGTATTGGCTCAAACATGCTCTGAGACGTGTCGTCGTTGATGAGCGCAAAGCTGGTACTCCTTCCGCCACCAAACTGTGTCCGGAATCACGGTGACTACGCGAGAGCAGCAAGCTACTCAAAGAGCTCCTCCTTTGGAATGGTTGGGGTCGAGGACTTCGAGAACGAATTGACGCCGGGTCAAGAGTTAGTTGGCAATGAATTTGGGCAACTGGTGCTGAGCTATCGGCCTGGCAAAAGAACATGAGAGGCAGACACACCAGAAGTGCAGAGGCCAACCATCTTGAGGGAGTCCTAGGATAGAGGCCTAGGGTCTCCGGACTACTCCTTGCTGATGGGCTCCGGATCGTCTCGCAGCAGCTGTCTGCAAGACTGAGGCGGATGTGTGCGACAGCGACGGAGGACCTCGTGTATTTTCGGAAGTCTTTCAGAACGAAATAGTTGCGGAGACGCCTGCTCATGACGGCTGGCTCGTCTTGTGGATTGTGCGACGCTAGCGACATGGCGGCGATGGGCAAGAGACGGATGGGAAAATTTCGCTGACATTTGATCCCGGAATGACTCCGGTCCGGCCCTCGGAACTCTCTCGGAGCGAAACTTGAAATACGATTGGCTGAGGGCTCATGTCCAAAGGGGAAGGAGCCCCGTTTGGACATAAACTTGAATTCTAAATGCGGCTTGATTGAGCTCAAGCGTGACAGCCGCTCTCCGACGGATTTTTGCGCGACAGAGCGCATTTTCGTGCAGGAAATTGGGGGATAATGTGCAGATGGTGAGTACAGATCTCCCTCTTTTCTCTCCCTTTCTCCCTCTTTCTCTAACTTGAATAACTTGAATTTGATTGGTCGACAACAGACATAGACCATGAGCCTAAACCTAGACTCAGGCTGGAGCTCAAAAACCCTGCGCATCGTCGTCATTGGAGTGGTTGGGAATGGTTGCCTTGAAATAGCCTGAAACGATTATGTGATCTGCGGCATGCGTATGGGAACGCGTGAAAAGGTTACCTTGATTTCTGATGGCAGCCGAAGCGACCAGGCTTCGCCGTCTTGTTGCCGTCTTGCCCTCGTCTCCACCCACCAGCGCTTTATCCACTGTCGTTTCTCCGCCTAATAACTCCTCCTCATGGCTAATCGAGCCAAGTCCAACACCTACTTTGCTGTCTCCAACACCTCCGCTGCCCTTCTCCCATCCTCCCCGAGCTCTCCGCGCTCGCCATTCCGCACCCCGACGCCCAGCGAAACTGGCCACTCCATAGACAGACCATCCTCACTGACTGGATCTCTATCGGAAAAGGTTCGTCTTTGTTCGTCTAGAGCGCCAGCGTTTGGCTGACCGTGCAGTTCCACCTTTCCGCTGACCCGACGGAATGGGGCGGCGACATTTCTCGACCAGAGCCCGATGATGCCCTCCACGACCCCCAACAAAATTTTAAATCTCAAACCGTCTTCACCAGCCGTGGGTTCTGGAATCTTGGCTGTATTGCTCTCCTTGCTGTTATCCTCCTTGCTCTCTTGTGCGTATACCATCCTCGCCTCTGTAGTGTGTATGCTAACTGCTGTGCAGTCTCGGATACCCCGTAGCTTACCGCTTGACCCACAGCCACTCCGCTACGATCACGTCGGCTCTTGTGAATTCCAGCGGCCAGGTCGCCAGCATTGGGAACTTTGGTCTCATCGACCTCAACACGCCAAAGGTGGCTCTCCCAGTGCATCTCCTGCACACATACTCACCAACGCCGCAGGAATTTTACAAGATCTACTCGTATCATGACCCTACCCAGGAGATGCAGCTCGTCTTCAGCGATGAGTTCGAGGAGGAAGGCCGCACGTTCTACCCTGGAGACGACCCGTATTGGCAAGTGCAGCTCTTTCCTTTGCTTGCGCGCGCTGATAAGCGCTAGGGAGGCCGCCGATCTGCATTACTGGTCGACAAGTGATCTTGAGTGGTGCGTACATGCTCGGTGTCTCCAGTTCTCTTGCTGACTGTCGTTAGGTACGACCCCTCCGCAATCACCACCCGCGGCGGCGCACTTGAAATCAACCTCACGGAAGTCGACGACATAACGCTGAACCACAACCTTCAGTACCGCAGTGGGATGATGTCCACCTGGAACAAATTCTGCTTCACGTCGGGCCTGGTGTGAGTGCCATTCACCATCGCATCGTCTCTTGTCTGAAATGCCCAAGTCTCGCGAGCGTCATGCTTCCTGGGACGACGAATGTTTTTGGGCTGTGGCCGGCCGTATGGTCGATGGGGAACTTGGGGCGGGCGGGCTAGTGAGTCTTCTTCTCTGCCCACTGATTATTTCTCAACGGACCTTCAGCGGAGCCACGTTGGAAGGCATGGTGAGTATCCCTCCGATCGCCTTTACATTCTTCTGAACGTCTTTCGCAGTGGCCTTATAGCTACGACGCCTGCGACGCGGGTGTGATGCCTAACCAAACCCTTAACGGCGGTCCCCCGGCGGCCCTCGATACAGGCGAGGACGGCACTGAGCTGTCCTTCCTCCCCGGCCAGCGGCTCTCGCGATGCGTATGTCCTGGCGAGTCACACCCTGGTCCCGTTCACTCGGATGGGACCTATGTCGGGCGTTCTGCTCCAGAGATCGATATGTTCGAGGCCCAGGTGCGTGCGAAGTACCCCGTTATCGCAATTCTCTCATCTCGACTGCAGATCGGCGGACCGAACAGCGCCCATGTCGGCCAGGTCTCGCAGTCAGCGCAATGGGCTCCTTTCAATGCCGCCTACATCTGGGCCAACTCGAGCGACAACTTATTCATCGCCGACACGACACTGTCGGCGCAGAATACGTATTCAGGCGGAATCTATCAGCAGGCTACCTCCGTTCTGACCACCACCAGTACGTTGCCGGCTACATCCATGGGATCCGTGTCCTCACGTTCTGTTTAGACCAGGACTGTTACCAGCTTAAAGAGCGGTGCTTCGCGCAGCATGGATTTGAGTATATGCCGGGATACGACTCTGCGGTACGTGGTTTCTTGTTTCCCATTTGCCGCCTAACTCTTTGTAGTACATCTCTTGGATCACGGATAACAAGCTGTCATGGACACTCCGAGCTGCTGGCGCCGGCGCAGACACCGCGACCGAAATCTCTGCGCGTCCAATCACACAGGAGCCACTTGTGAGCCATGCATTCGCTACGTCAAGGATTTTGCTTATCGTCGCACGCAAACAGTACCTCATCGTCAACTTGGGCTTCTCGCACTCGTTCTCCTGGATCGACTTTGAGAACCTTACTTTCCCTGCGACCATGCGCGTGGACTGGATCCGGGTATACCAGCAGCCGGACCAGATTAACATCGGTTGCGACCCGGAAGAGCGGCCTACCGCCGATTATATCAACACGTTCGTATTCATTGAAGCCCTGAGCTTTTGTTGACTGATTACTGCAGGTACATCGAGGCTTATACCAATCCGAATCTGTATGCCCATTTCTTGAGACTTGCTTCCATCCCATTCTCACCTCTGCCTCAACAGGACTACGTGGCACGACGACTATGGGCAGCCCGTTCCGAAGAATAAGTTGAACGGAGGTTGCTGAACGGACGTTATCTTGAACATTTTAGAGTCGGATATGGTTTGCGTAATATAGAAAACCACTTTGTATTTTTGTTTTGATGCAAGTCTTTTTGGATACCCTCGCTCACTTTTAATTCTGCAGAGCTCGGGGAGTAGGTGAGCGCGGTCACGTGTCGTCATCCGATTCTGCTCCGATCCCGTCATCAGTTTGTGGTCAGCAAGCAACGCGTACCATCATTCAACCCGCTAACTGCCCGGCATTGACGCGTACTCTGCCGTCTCTGGATACAAGAACAGGATGCTCGCTGGTATTTGAGCCCAACATGGCCGCACTGCTCACACGCATAAGCCCTCCAAAGTTCGCGCCTGAGCGAGATATACCTGATCTTTCAGGCAGGGTGAGCCAGCATTGAAGCGCCGTAATATCTCTCTCTCACACACACCCTACCCAGGTCGTTCTCGTAACAGGTGGGAACAGTGGGATCGGGTACGAGACAGTCAAGCAGCTCCTGCTCAAGAACGCCACCGTGTACCTCGCTGCACGGTCTCCGGACAAGGCTGCTCAGGCGATAGAAAAGCTGGCGCAGGAGACGAATGGGAAGAGGGCCGTGTTTTTGTGTGTGGATTTGGCGGATCTCGTCAGTGTGAGGAGGGCTGCAGAGGAGTTTCTCAAGAAGGAGGAGAGGTTGGATGTCCTGTTCAACAATGGGTGCGGTTTTTCTTCCGAAATGAATGGACGGGGAATAACCAGGACTAGGGGCGTGATGAACTCACCGCCAGAGATGTTGACTGCTCAGAAATATGACTTGCGTGCGTATCTTCTCTTGCATTCCTCGAAACGGAAATTTACTGCAGCAGAGTTCGGCACGAATGTCATCGGCCACTTCTTCCTCACGGATCTGCTTGTATGTCCCCTTACGCGTCACTACACATCCCATTCATCCGCTTTCATATAGCTTCCCGCCCTCCTCAAATCCATCAGCGTCACTGGCTCCCCAGCGCGGATCGTACACACCTCGTCTATCGGGCACAACCTCGCACCTCCGGGCGGCATCGAGTACGTTTCACTCAAGGATAGCCCGGAGCGCGATGCTTGGGTAAAACAAGCGGGAGGCATGATGGCTCCCTTGTATGTGAAGGTCTTCTTCAAATTTTGGTTCGCTCACTGGACCTTCTAAGGCGCCTTTACGGCGAGAGCAAGCTCGGGAACATCCTCATCTCCAACTACTTTGCGAAACTGTATCCTGGCGTCATCGTTTCGTGCGCCGTGCATCCAGGACCTATCAAGACAGAGCTCGGACGGTGAGTCCAATCCAGCATTCCGCATGGCCACGGTTGATCAAACTTTTCAAGCCATTCCGCGTGGTGGTTGCGAATGACGAGCGATTTGTTCTTCTACCCAACGCCGTGAGTTCTGTTTGTAGAAAGTTTGATAATGACTGACTCGTTCTTCTCAGAGTAGGCGCGTATACCCAACTGTGGGCCGGCACAACAGCAAGTGTGGAGGAGATGAATACCAAGTATTTCGTACCATTCTGCAAGCTTGGAGAGTCGAGTAAACAAGCGCGAGATGAGAAGCTTGAGAAAGAGGTGGTTGTGTATATCAGGAAACAACTCGAGGGATATTGATTATCATTTTATCCTAATTTCCGAGCGCGTTCGTTGAGGGATTCACGTGATGGCGTCTCGATGCACCGCACTGCCGCCTCCTGCCAATCAAACGTGTTTTCTTTCTCGACCATCGGTCGATTCGGGCTATGCTTGCTGCGCTGAACCTCTTATAGCCCCTCCGTTGACTACCGACTTGGACTCTCTCTCATGTCCACCTCCTCCTTTTCCGTTTATTCCGAGCAGGAGCTCCTAGATTTGAAGCGCTCAAGAGGGCTCGTACGTGCGCATAGTAATGTTCACCGCATATTCTAACTGATTGTGGTTCAAGGCCGCGTGTGCCGAGTGCCAAAGGTCGGATACGCGCTGGCTCCGAATCCACCACTCACTCCGTGCCAGGAGAAAATTAAAATGCGACAAGAATTTTCCGTGTTCGTCCTGTGGTAGGACTATTCAAGCATCCCTAATTCGCGCCACTCAATGTGTCCCTTAGTTCGCAGAGGCAAGGCCGATTTCTGTCCAACAGGTGCATTCCAAAATGACCTCACAAAAAAACGCTCATAGGGACATGCAGGCGACACGGGTCCCATCGGCCGAGGAAGACGGTGATACGACTATATCTCGCTCAAGATTGCTGTGCTCATATTCCCAAGCGTCCCGAGGTACGGGTCCCTTGAGTTAAGCACTGCGATTCACAATATGGGGAATCGCATTCGACAACTGGAGGACGCTCTCAGTCAGACGACGCACCATAACGGGGCGACACACCCACTCCTACGCGCTGATCTGCTACGTGTCAAACACCCCCATGAAATGCCAAGGGGCGGCGCCGGTGACGACACCCCTTCCAAGCTATCCGACGCTTTCGGTGCCTTGGCCATCAACGTCGCTGGCACGTCGAGGTATTTTGGACCGACGGCTGCCCATTCGGTGCGTTGCAAACCTTGGTGCAAATCACTTTTTGACAAGTTCCAAGGCATTGCTTTCAGTGCGCTATCTGTGCTCCTTTTTTGGTTGGAATCAGCTCATCCTTGAGAGTAGGCACAAGGGAGCAGCGGTGGAGATCGCGCCGAATACGCTCACTCATTCGCATATCTGATCGACTCGTTCCCCTTTTCTGGCTCTGACGGACTGAAATACGCACAATGGGAGGTCCCCGTCTCACTGGAAATCCTTCTAGCCCAACTTCCGCCCGTCGAACGAGCTGCAGAGCTCTGTGACATCTACATCGCCGAAGCATCGTTTTACGGCGCACTCATCATGCCAACCGACCTGCACACTCTCCAAGCGAACATATACTCATCTCAAGACCTTGCGCCACATTCTATTGCGGTTCTTTTCTTCGCCTTGGCTCATGCGGCGCTTGCGGACCTCTCCCTTCCCGAGTACAGTCCCGATGCAGACGCGCTCTTCGACGCCGGGCGCGCAGCGTTGGCTCTGAAGTCGGTGTTTGAGAGTACAGACATCCGTACAGTGCAGGCAGTGGCCCTTGCGGGACTGTATTACGCGACTGGTGGGCCACGATATAGCATCGACAGTGCGTGGACGATGACTTCCATTGCCCTCGTATTGGCGCAGCGGCTAAGACTTCGTAAGTCCGTCGTTGTTGCTCAGTCGACTGTGTTGACTTCATCCTAGACCGAGGCGAGTTCATATCAAGGATTCGAAGAGGATGTCGCACAACTACGAAAGGTTTGTGCACTTTCATCCTTCGCCTCAGCTGTCTGAAGAAACTCGCAGGCATTCTTCTGGGAGTTGTATTCTTTAGAGACCTACCAGGTCATTCATCAGTCTGCTTATGTTGATTATTACTGAACCAAACAGGCTCTAATCGTTCTCCAGGCCGTTGACCATTTTACTCGACGAGATTACCTGCGAATTTCCAGCCGATACAGAGCAGAGCACAACACCTGATGGTCGCATTGTTCCTGGCTGTGAGCACCGTCTACGCTACCGTTATTTATCTCATGTCGTTTCCGAGTAGTTTTTTCACATCAAGTGGAGATTCACGAAAGAGGTAGCTCGTTTACCTCGTCCCCTTTCCGAACTTGCTTCCAACGCGGATTCAACAGGTCACCGCGCCCATGGCGGAAGTATATTCCAGGGCAAAAGGTCCGAAGTACAACCAGGTCATGGAACTGGACCGCAAGCTCCGCCAATTCATGGAAGGCACGCGCGAGACGATGGCGCATTACGCGACCGAATCATCGCCTTCGCGTGCCTCTAAATCGACCCGATCGTTGTACTTCCGGGCGTACAACCGCGCAAACATGATTCCCAGATTCTGTGGTAACTGTGCGTACCTGTCCTAATGTCCTTTCCGGCGTTGGCATTGACTGCGACTAGTGATGCTATACATGCACCGCCGCGCATTTGTACAAGCTCTGAAAGAGAATCCCGAAAACCCGCTCGCTAGTCCGTATGCAGGATCATTCCTCGCTGCGTTCCGTGGCGCATTGCTCGTTGTCAAGTCGGATTTATTGAGCTTTGAGTTATTTCCGGCGCGCTATCACCGCTGGTGGATCATATGGAAGAGCTGTATGTGGTTTCTTTTCTACCCAAGGAGTCGATTGTTGATGTTTCTTTTCTAAGTGAATAATGCCGCGGTGCGTCTTGTTCGTCGATTTCAACATCAAGTCGTTGAACTCGTTGCACTCTCTAGTTTATCCTCGGGTCGATTGTGTGCAAATCCCCAAAGCTTGCGTTCGCGGCAACGGCACTGCAGTCACTGCAGGAAGCTGTGGAGCTAGTTGAAGCCGGAGCAACGCACTCGTTTCTTGCCGCTGGATGTTTGGTACCTCTATCTTTCCTCGCCCGTCGGTAGCCTCTGATGACGTCCTTTCAGCCTTCGCTCCGCCCGCTTACGGAACACCGCTCAAGTAATATTCACCGCTATCCATCCAGAGGTCATAATTCCTCCTCGTCCACCCCTTAGCGATGCTTCTGTAGCCGGTCCGGATATTACAGACCTCGCAGACGATAGGGATTTCGAGGTACTCGCTGGGTCGCATGCGGTGCTTCATCCTGGAACTTTGCCTGCCCCCAGCGCGCCTTCTAGAAGTGTGGAGGCATTTCCTCATCCACCGAGTCAGGATATTTACCCCCGCCGCTCCGTCGTTGCATCTGACCAAAGAAATGGACGTTTGGAGCTTGGATCAACTGAACGCGCTGCTGTACGGCAATACGGCGCCTGTTCAGCCCACTGTGTACTCCGACGTGGATGACACCGGCGTCTATGCAGCCGCCATTCAGCTTCCTGCCGTCCCCGAATATTCCCAGGCGAGCTTCGCGCCGGAGATAATGGACATTGATTGGACATCGTTCCTGTCGTCCTTCGAGAACCCTACTCAATCAAGCTACTAGCATACTTCGCACACACAACTCATATAGTACTTAGACACTCCAGTACATATTTTTCTGCCCGCTTCCATTCTCGCCCTCGCATTCGCCCCCCCACTCGGACTACGGCGTCGTTTTGCTGCGGTTCAAGTCGAAACTCTCTTCATCTCTTCGCACAATACCAGTGCTTCGAACGGCGTCATTTCGGGAGCCAGTGCTTGGATTTTGCGGATAAACCCAAGGCGGGTGCCTTCGTCGTAGTTCGCCATTCGGTGGAGGCCTGGCCATCGTGGACGCCGATGCTGCGGAGCGGCTTGTACAGATGGTCCAAGGAGATGTCGCACAGAAAGTTGCGAAGAACTTTCGTGGAACCTGCGGTGTGTTGTCACTGTCTTCTCGTTCGGCGTCATGGATTGCCGGGGCTCGCTATCCGAGTCCTCTGTCTGATCCGACTGATCCGCCTTCTCTTCCTTGACTTTTTCAACGACTGCCTCGTGCTTCTGAAATTCAGATTCTCAATCGAGCACCGCACGACTTCCTTAGTGCACTCGCCTGCTGTTTCGACTTGGATCCGGACCCCCCACGCGTTTCAGACGCCGCCATGCTTTTTTTCAGCTCATTGAGTCGCTTTTGGAAAACAGCGTCCCCTTCTACGAGGCCGACATCGTCGTCGAGAACATCTGGGTTATGGTACGAGTTTTCCAGCAGCGATTCATGGTCGGCCTAACACCTCCAAATTCCTTGCAAAGACTAGGGACGCTGACGCCAACGGCGTGGAGTAGACGACATTTGGCTCGGATTTCGCGGGTGTGCGCTCGCCCAGACATGTCGAGTTGGTGGTAAAGAGTTTTTGATGCCGCAGTTGAACGTTGAACAACTGATTGGTTCGGCAAAAACCGGCACACAGCTTCTTCTCCGCAGCCACGACTCGGAGATCCAACGGACACCTCTCTTGTCTCCGCAATGACGACGCCGCCGCTCCATGGGGTGCAAGCCCTTCTCTTCGATGTATTCGGAACCGTGGTGGACTGGCATGGATCGGTTACGGCTGAACTTGAGGCATTGGGCAAGACACATGGGTTTGGTGCGTGTGCAGTGGCGGAGGAAAAACAAGACCGGGACTGATTTCGCAGATGGAGATTGGTCCCGATTTGCCCAAACGTGGCGGAAGGGATATCTGGAAACAACGTTCGTCGATGTGTCGTGCGGCAAACAGCGAGTAACATCATTTCTTGAAGGCGGAGAGTCGCCCAGGGAGGAGGCGGACCGGGCAATGTGGATGTGATGCATCGTCAGGTGTGGAATTTCTGTTTCTTTCCGATATATCTCGCTCAGAGATCGAGGAAGATCCTCGATGACATTCTCTCTGAGGCAGAATGGAAGGTTTTCGGAGACAAGCTCGACGCGAAGGCGCGCGATTCCCTCAATCTTGCATGGCATCGTCTCCATGGTAGAACAGCTTCACCCTTCGACGTGTTCTAACAATAAATAGGGTGGCCCGATGCAACTCCCGGCCTGTATACTTTGAAAAAGCAACTCATCCTGGCAACACTTTCCAACGGCAACATTCGTCTTCTGGTCGACATGGCCAAGTTTGCTGAGCTGCCATGGGATCTTGTGTTTTCTTCCGAGCTCTTCAATTCTTTCAAACCGTAAGCTGAAGATAAACATTGTTGCATTCAAATTCATTCTGGACCCAGAAACCCGAAAGTTTACCTCGGAGCTGCGAAACACTTATCTTTGGAGCCGCAGAATTGTGCTATGGTTGCGGCCCACATTTACGACCTACGAGCAGCTGCGACGCTTGGGATGCGAACGATTTATGTGCGGCGTCCGGGCGAGGAATCACCCGAGATCGGGGAGGTCAAGTCGAAGGCCGAGGGCGGGGAGGTTGACGCGGTTGTGAATAGCTTCACCGAGCTTGCAGTCATGATGACCGACGCGGTTTAACCCAATATGTACGGATCTACAATTCATTCACTCCGGCTCGTGGAAGCTTCCGGCCTCTTGTAAACACCGCGAACAATTCTCTGTCATGTATCCACCATGTTCCACTCGCAAGCATGTCCAAACATCGTACCAATGATAGCATGGGTTGCTTGCAGTGAACGCGCTCGGGACATGACAGGTGACCCGCCTTGACTACATGACAGATCGCTGTCTGGTATCTAAACTTCCTTGCTTCCTTGTCCGCCGTGAAAGTGTACAGCCTTCCCGGTGGCACATGAGATCCACTCGGACCATGTAGATTTTCCTGATCGGCGGTTTTTTCGTCCTTCTCCCGCTCATCTACGCGGTAATCTATGTAAAGGTTTCATCCAACTCCCGTTCCATGCACACCGCGACCTACCGCGACTGCGTGCAGTGGCGATTGAGTTCTCTCGGTGTCGTGATGGTCTCCCGGCTCTCAACATAAACTTGCATCAGCGCGTGCACTGGCACGTTCCAACTACGGCAGCACCTTGTTCCAATCTCTCGAGTATTTCCGGAGGCGGCAAGGCTTAGACGCCCACACGCCTATAAAACCTCAGCCTCGCGCAGAAATCAAGAAGAACCTTCATGGCCACGACGCAGAGAACTAGGTAAACAACCCCGATGTTCCATTGTCCCTTGTTATTTATCAAACGCCGCAGGGTAGCGATTGCCTGCAGGAACTGTCGGCGACGGAAGATTCGGGTGAGTTGCGTCCATTGTGAGGGATTTCTGAACGGTCTGGTATTGAAATACACTTAGTGCAATACCTCGGAAGACCCACCGGTGAATCCTTGCCAGCGCTGCAGGGCAAAGGGCTTGAACTGCGAATACATCGAGGTTGCGCTAGACGCCTCTCCACCGGCGCCCGTCGAAGCGAGTCGACAACGGCCCATTGGGAGCGGAGAAATGCCGATTCCGATGCAGTACTGGCCCGATGGCTCGCCAGCACTCCAGCCTGTGCAATGGACCGACAACCAGAGACGGCCTTACTCTCCGAGTCCTCCAGCGACACCCCGCCCGAGTTCCAACCTCCCAGGAGCGCACTGGGCCAACGCTGCTCCTGCGTTGCGACCATTCCAAGATATTCCAGGTTCCTCTTCCGATTGGCGTCCGCCTTTATCTCGGCGACGTGGAAACAGTGAGCTGCCTAGACCGTCAGGACCGTTCTCTATGCAGGATCGATATCTGCCACCTCCTGCCGCGATGCTCATCGAAAGACAACTCGAAGCTCAGGCAGCACGTAACGGTCAAGATCCAAGAACACACCGTCCGAGTCCGAGACTACCTCCACCTGCAACGCGGGAGAGTTTCGAAAGTCCACAGTAGACCAGACGACTCTGATGTCGTTATCGTGAGGATTCAAGGAGCCGGTGGATTGATTGTCGCTGAAGGAAAGTTGATAAATTTGGTTCGCATGCCAGTGTATGATAAATCGATTGCGTTTATATTTGAATGACAGCAAGGTATCGCTGCGGGGGAGATCCAAGGAAGGGTTACCTGAAGTGTTTCACAGCGCGGACGCATTCAAGCCCTCGGCCGAAACACAAACCCATCCGAATCTTCCTCCAAAAAGCTCCAGACCGTCTTTTCTTTTGCACCGTGGTCCTTCCAGCCATCCAGGGCCGCCGGAAAATAAGGCAGCGTCTCGTTTCCCAGCACACTCATATCATGCGCAGGGAGCAGCAAAAAGTCGGCATCCGCGTCGAACCCTGCTAGTTTGTCAAGAGAGACGCCCGCTTGGACGGGATCAGCGTAGAATGAGCCGGGTATGTCGGGAATCGCAAGGAGTGGTGACGCCCGCGAGGGAAGGTCGAAGTTTTCAAGGGTGGAATGGGGCGACCAGAAGTACTCCGTAGAGACGGCGTGATGGGAGGACTCGAGGATATGTGCGGGGCAGGGGAAGCGCTGCTGGAAGGCGGGACGAGGACGGAGTTGGCCGCCGTGGTGGAAGGAGTCCCCGCCAAGGACGATGAAGGAGGAGCGGGTTACGCGGGCGAGAGCCGTGAGGTGTCCCGGGAGATGCTAGATCGATTTAGGGAGAAGCAAACGAATTAATTGAACAGACACACTCCAGGTGTATCCAATAGATAGAAGCTGCCGTCTCCAAAGTAGTCAATCGCTTTCAATCCATTGAAGGTCAAGTTCGCCGATGAGAAGTCGATCTTGCTGAGGGTACGTCCGCTGCGCATGCAAGGTCACCCAGGGCTTCGGCAAGTACTGTAAAGGAAAGCTTACGCGAGATCACTCTCCTGGATGAATGAATCTGGGTTGGCCGGATAAGTGGAAGCGTTCGTTTCGGATCCAATGAGCAATGTCGTCGAGTTGGGAAACTTGGACATGTCGCCCTGTGGGAATTAGAGCGGGCCTGAGAATGTCCAAAAGCCCAAACATACCGTATGGTCGAAATGAGCATGGCTAGAAGTAGAGTTAATTGTGAGCGATGATAGGGCTTTTGCAACGCACCTCCAAATTACAGTCTCGATACTTTCCAGCGCGACCCCGCCCTCCTCCAACTGCTGTACAAGATCCTGCTTTATGTCGCTTTTAAACGCTCCGCTGGCGAAAAAAGCTTGAGCGGCGGGAGCCAGGTTCTCTGTATCCTTGCGCATGCCCAAGTCAAAGAGTACTCGACGCTTGCCGTGCTCGACGAGGAAGGCATACATCGGAAACGTCAGCGCCTCGAAACCGGGGAGAACGGGGTGGAAGACGATGGGGAGGATGTCGGTGAGTGTGATGCTCCCAACGTGTATACGCTTCACAGAGACAGTGGAGTGCGAAGCCGGGATTCCGAAGTCGCGGAATGAAGCGGAGACAAGGGCACAGAGTGCTGCGAGGAAGAGACTGAGAGAGAGCATTTTTTTTGGTCGTTTTGGTTCAGTGGGCAGAGTGCGACTCTTATACTCGAAGGAAATGCCCTTTGTCATCCATGAGTTAGCACTTGAAAAACTTACAACGCATCGGTAATCTGTTACAATGCGGGGGAAATCCTTTTTGAAGCGATGAATAATGATTTTTGCTGAGTCAAGGCTGGCTTGGTTGTAAATCTAAGCCAAGGATGTCGGGGCTTGGGCGGTTCAGAATATGAGGGTTGGAGGAAAGAGGCCAGTCCGGATCAATACGACCAACGGGCGTTTGCGGAACTCCTGCTCGGTTTCGTAAAATTGATCGCAACCAGGGCGACCCCCACGTTTTCCTCAAATCAAAACGCGACAGTATGCCGAAAATTCTGTGCGTCTAGTCGGAGCTCGTCGGCGACAAAGAAACACAACACGTTCATCTCTCTCGTTCTCTTCCACCAGCTATCGTGCTCTTTCCACCAGCTATCAAACCCTTCTCTTTCCACCAGCTACTCTGTCCAACCGAAGGCAGATATTTCCAAGCAGATTCTGTAAGGATCCCGGCTGGTAGGATCCCGGTTGGTAGGTTGGGCTGCCGATCAAAGGACGGCCATTCACTTGGAGCGAAATATTGCTGCCGATTTTGATTCCCAGGCTGATGGTCGCAAAAAAGTCTGCTGACGCTCTCTTCTTTCCCTCCTTCCCTCCAGTCTCAGGTCTGGCACCTCCAGAATGTCGACTGGGACTTCCTCCGCCGCCGCCCTCCAGCAACTCGTCGCTGTTTCACGGCCCCTCATGACCACAATAATGATTGTGCTGATTCTCGAGACGCTGCTATTTGGGGCTTACCTCATACTCCTTTCCGTCAACGCCTACTTGCAACTGCGGCAGCATAGCCAAGCCCGGAGTGGAAGGTGGAGAAGTCGGCCTGCAGCGCTGACGTCGCTGGCGATATTTTGTCTGTGCGCGGCGGTGCGTTTTTTCTCTTCGGTTTATTCCTATATGCGTATAGTGGTCTAAACAGGAAGTTATAGCACTGGACGTTGACAATCCTTGCTTTCATTTTCGCATTCCTCAATTACTCGGGCGGCCTGGGACTCGTCGGGCTTCTCGTGTTCTATTTTAAACGCCTGCAAATCCTCGAGGCAGTAAGGGACACGTTAACCCTCTTGACGATATTGGTGGGCTATTTCGCGTTGGTACGTTAGCTCGCGTGGGTATCGGCTGCAGTTGATGTTTAAATTTCTTCGAAGATCTATCGGATGTGGGTCATCTGGAACCGCGACATTCGCGTGGCCTTGCTACCGATTGCATTGTGGCTAGGCCAGCTCGGTGAGTTTTTTGTGTTCTGCCGTTTTGATTTCAAGTTGCCAATTTTTCTTGTGAAGGATGCGGTACGGCGATAGTCATACTGGTATTCCGCGACGACGGGAATACGGTGGCGTTGCTCGATAACCCACTCTTCACAGCGGACTGGATATTGATGTTATCGTGAGCACCATTTCTCCACTGGATTCGCTATCTAGACGACAACTCGGTTTTAGCCTGAATGTGTATTGCACGGTGTTTACTGCGTGGAAAATCTGGCGGACGTGTAGGCCAGCGGGAGGGTCGAGGGCAAAGATGTTCATGGTGCGTTTGGCTGTTCGTTTCTTCGCGGATGGCTGACCTGTTGTAGGCTGTCCTTGCGGTTCTGCTCGAAAGCTACGCAGCTTTAGCGTATGTGTCCAACTTGCCTGTTATCTTTCTCAACGACAATAAACAGCGCCTGGCTTGTCTTCTTCATAGCCACACATCAGCTGCACTCGGTCGCGGAGCTCGCAGCGGTGGATCTTTCCCCGCAGGTTATCGGAATTATGAATGTTATCATTCAAATCCGCGTGGGTTTGCAGCGTGGCCGTCCTGCGACACAGATGCTGACTCGGGCGACGGATCGCGAGATGGTGTTGACGTCCGTGTTTAATAGCAGCAGTATGGAGGAGAGTAAATGGTAGAGATGGACTTGTACGAGTTGACTGGATATTGGATTCGGCCAGTCGCGTCTGATCAGAGGGCGGGGATAGAGTGGCTTACTGGGGATAGACTCGATAGAGCTTAGCCCTGAGCGATGAGCGTTAAGGAGAACTGGGTCCAGAGCTCGGGAGGGCACTCTTGCTGGTGATTCCGACTGCGGCCTCCCTTGGAGCTCCGTTGAATATATTGACCTTTGCCTTGTATCGGGGTGTTCCGGAGAAAATGCGGGGCGGCGGGATGATCTGGGGTAATAATTGCTGTCAATTTGCTTTGAGCCGATATATAAAGGGGCCCTGTGACCGCTCCATAGCTCGCTCTTGTCTCTTGCTGCCACACCATGTCCGCTGAAGATGCTCCAGTCGTGAAAACGTACCCCGTCGCACCCCGACTCCGAGCGAATCCCACTCCCCACATTGGCCCCGATCTCGATGCATATAGCGCGGCTCACTCGGAGACTGTCGGCGAGCAGTCAGACGCGTGGTGGGCAGCTGTAAGCTCTCGCTGCTCTCCGTTATATACCAGCTCACCATCGATGACCACAGAAAGCGCGCGAGCACCTTTATTGGGACCGTCCCTTCAAGACTGTCCGGAGCGGAGGGTTCGCAACTGGCGATATTGCCTGGTTTCCAGAGGGTGGACTGAATGCTGCGTACAATGCGGTTGACCGCTGGGCCTTTGAAGACCCAGACCGCGTATGTCCAACGATCTGTTTGGCAGCTCGCTGATATTTGTATAGGTCGCGATTATCTATGAAGCGGACGAGCCCAACGGCGGCTGCTCCATCACCTATGGAGAGCTCCTCCGCCAGGTCTCCTCGCTCGCCAACGTTCTCGCGACCACGTTCGGTGTCAAGCCAGGCGACACCGTCTCTGTGTATCTCCCCACCACCTGGCACGCTGCCGTCGCCCTCCTGGCATGCGCTCGCATCGGCGCAATTCACTCGGTCGTCTTTGCGGGATTTTCCGCCGAGGCTCTCCGAGACCGCATCAACGACTGCCAGAGCCGTGTCCTCATCACCTGCGACGAGGGCCGCCGTGGCGGAAAGGCGATTGCGACAAAGGCCATTGTGGACGCCGCGGTTGCAGAGTGCAACGGCGTTGTCGAACACGTATTGGTGCTCAAGCGAACAGGCGGCAAGGTCAATTGGACCGAGGGACGCGATCGATGGTGGGACGAGGAGATGGCCAAGGTGCCAAACTATTGCCCGCCAAGGGTCATGAGCTCCGAAGACCCGCTCTTTATCCTATATGTGCGTGCTTTTCGGATGATTATTTCCTTGAATGCTCTAATGCGAGGAGTAGACGTCAGGGTCGACTGGCAAGCCAAAGGGTGTCGTACACACCACGGGTGGATACTGTCTTTGCGCAGCGCTTACACTCAAATATGTCTTTGACGTCCACAAGGGCGACCGTTTCGCCTGCATGGCCGACGTCGGCTGGATTACAGGACATACGTGCGTGTCCTCCTCGCATATTCTTCAGTTTATTCACGCGTACGATAGTTACATCGTCTATGGGCCGCTGCTATCGGGCGTAACGACACTCATGTTCGAGAGCACGCCTGTATATCCGACCCCTGCACGCTACTGGGAGGTCGTCGCCAAGCACAAGCTCACGCAGTTCTACAACTCTCCGACGGCCATTCGCTTGCTGCGGAGGTACGCTCTAACGCCGCTGACGGCGGACCTTCTCACCCCTTTCGCTTCCTTACGCGCTTCCACAGACTCGGCGCCCACCACGTCCAACCCCACGACCTTTCTTCACTCCGCGTTCTCGGCTCGGTCGGTGAGCCAATCAACCCCGAGGCATGGGAATGGTACAACGAGCATGCCGGGCGTGGCCAGTCCGCCATCGTCGACACCTGGTGGTACGATTTGTCCTATCTTACAATGGAGCGGTTGCTAACCTGTATCATGTAGGCAAACGGAGACCGGCTCTATCGTCCTCACGCCCTTCCCTGGTGCGGTACCGACCAAGCCTGGAAGCGCGACGGTGCCATTTTTCGGACACCAACCCATGATCCTGGATGCGGTCGGCGGCCACGTACGACTTGTTCCTCGATGATCTCTCCCCATGTGCTTACTCGTCCCCTCACAGACACTCGAAGGTAATGGTGTCGAAGGTGTCCTGGCTCTAGGAACTCCCTGGCCGTCGATTGCGCGCACGATTTGGCGCGACCATGCTCGTTACCTTGAAACCTACATGAAGCCATACCCTGGGTTGTTCTACACTGGCGATGGCGCGGCACGCGATGAGGATGGCTACATCTGGATCAAGGGACGGGTGGATGGTACGTTGTTTGGGTCCTCCCTCGCAGATTTGCTAATGGGCTTGGCTCTGAAGATGTTATCAACGTCTCGGGCCATCGCCTGTCGACTGCTGAAATTGAGAGCGCACTCATCATGCACAAGGGTGTTGCGGAGACTGCTGGTGCGTCTATCATTACTCCCCTCTTTTGCAGAGCTGATCGGTAGTGCAGTTATCGGTACCGCGGACGAGTTGACGGGCCAAGCCGTCTATGCTTTCGTTACGCTCAAGCCGTACGTCCCCTCCCTAATCTCACAAGCAAGGATGACTGACTTTGGCCCACAGCGAGTTCACATACGACCCCAACAACGAGGCCGGCCTTGTCAAGGAGCTGGTTCTGCAGGTCCGTAAAGTCATCGGACCCTTTGCTGCGCCAAAGAAGATCTACGTGGTCCC
Organism: Mycena amicta; assembly: GCA_029282125.1. NCBI lineage: Eukaryota > Fungi > Basidiomycota > Agaricomycetes > Agaricales > Mycenaceae > Mycena > Mycena amicta. Next base: position 360,199 of record JARIHP010000058.1, read on the forward strand.
CGACCTACCCAAGACGCGCTCTGGCAAAGTTTGTCTTTGCTCTTTAGGATGTACTAGTGACTAACTGGTCCTTTCCTCACACAGATCATGCGTCGCATCATGCGCAAAATCGTTGCAGGCGAGGGCGACCAGCTCGGTGACCTCAGCACCATCGCAGACCCCAGCACGGTGGATGCGATTAAGCAGAAGGTCGCGGAGACCAATGTCTAAAGCGAAAGAATTTTTTATTGTACAAGTACGATCCAGATACGGAGGATGGACGGTCTCGCTCGGCTGTATGTAGATACATGCGTTCAAGCTGTATGGTGTGTTTTGTAATTCACAAGAACGGTCATTCATTCCTATATATATTGCCCGCCATTTACAAGCATTTACACTGCGAGTCGAATGTGTTGTCTTGGAAGCAGTACCTCCGGTTTGACGCCAGAGCTGCTTGAGATGCAAAGGAAAGCCGGGATGACCGCAGCGAGGGAAAGGGATGTTCTTTGAGTGCTTTCGCGATTGGTTGTGAGATGACCGGGCTTGAAAAGGCGTTGCTGCGGGTCGTCAGCGACGACCACCGAAGAGATTGGTCGATTCAAAGCAGCTACGTCGCTGCTTTCAGGCGCTGAAAAGGATAGGGTTAAGATGAGGTTTTATTGTAACGCTGTGGCGGACTCACAACTTTATATCGCAATAGAAGGAAGTGTACTTGGATACCACGGTATGCGTGATATTGCTCGAGAGATCCTGTTCCACGGTAAGAGCACATACATCCTGGACCAGGAAAGGTCCTAAACGAAGATGACTGACCATTCCCAGCGAGAAGACGTGTCGCGCACAAGAAGATGGTCGCCGCACCAGACAGGAAGCGGGGAGTCGCCCGGCGAATTTGATGTTCGCCACGACTCGCAGGTCTTTGCACGCTGCAAGAAGAGTTAGGACGTATCGAAAGGGATTCTGATAGAGGAGATCGTGCCTCCATCTTGAGGGCCGTAAGCTGTCGTTGCTGAATGAGAAATTGTTCAAGCTCATCGCGGGTCAGAGATGAGGCTCTTCTTGTGAAGGTTTCGACTTCGCGGGAGAGGTATAGCGAGGTCTGGGTGTGGGTTTCTGATTCTGGTTTTCAGTAACGCTGAATATGCGCAGGTGTCGGCCCACGTACGAGACACGGATGGAAACAATCCCGACCAATATTCGGTCCGCACACGTCGTGCAAGATCTGGAGGAAGCCGTCGCTGTACCCTGTGGTGCTTTGAGAGCGTGTTTTGACGGAAGATGGAATGCTCACAGTGAGGGGAAGCAGTTGGTACACAAGCGGACATTGAATGGCCAGAAGGTGTGCTGGAGTGGATTCTCCAGGTCGATTAGGCATACCTAGTCCATAGTCAGACGTGATATTGGGGGGACAGACACACACATACCGAACAAGACCGGCCATACAACAGTTCTGCCCATTGCAAGTCGCATTGGACATCAGGTGACGCCCGAGGTAGGCCGTCGGCATCGACGGCTTGGTGAAATGCACGACGCCAGATAGGACCGGCATTGGATCGGCTGGTGAGGAAGATTCGGAGTTGTTTCGCTGTCTTGCTGAGGTTGTAGAGCTCCTGGGGTCCCAAGTATGCGCATATCTACCGAGAGTTGTTGAATGCGAGTTTCCAAAGGGCTTGATTCTCACTTCTGAGAGGATATCTTGAGGGAGCAGCGGAAGACACGCCTCAGAGCGTGGGGTGGTCATGATGTGTGACTGTTTACGTGACGCCACTGCTTACCATGAGCCACTGGAAAGTAGCAACTTGGAACGGATTGGACTTGAGACTCGTTCAAGTTTTCAAGATACTTTCTGCGTTCCACTCCTGCCAACTGTAAATCTCAGCAGCTGCATCGTCAAAGCCTGTCAGTGAGAGCTATGAGTAAACTCCGAGTCAACAAACGGCGCTAATTCAGTACACTGGCGTCGTGCAAAATATGGATTCGCGCTGGATGAAGCTCGCCCGTGATCTTTTTCCGCCCGCTGACGGATCGCTGCTTCGGAACGTGACATCCAGCCAGCAGGATTTGTAACTCGTCTGTAATCGCGTCGCGTGCACGGAGGTGAACGGCCAGATACGCTGAGCGCGTATGGAGCTCGATTTTCACATGTGGTATGGGCCTCCTTCTATAAAATCCGCGTATCTTCAACTCACAAATCACAACCTTTGTCCGACAATGCCCAAGATCCTCTATACATTTACTGGCTCTGTCTGGGCGGCTGCCGCCGAGCTCGCTGTGTACGTGTCATCTCTTTACACAATACTCCGACGCTCAACGACTAAACCAAGTGCTGAGCTCGGTTACACCGACGCCGAGATTACCACCAAGTTCACTAGCCTGGTCGAGGGAGAGAACTTTCTGCCATCGTTCCTGTCAAAGGCGCGTACCGGGACCAACCCTCTTGTCGCATCTCAAGTGAAATAGAATCCCAAAGCGACCCTTCCAACGCTCGAAGACGATGATGGAAAGATTTACACGACCACCGCGGAGGTCGTCGCCGCCCTCATCAAGGATGCCCCACTCAGAGTCAAGTCAAGCACTGATCCCAGCGTCATCGAGATTGTCCACGACGACAAGTACGATCCTAATTTCGCTCTGACGCTCTCGGTGAGCGCGTTTCCATGCTTCGTCAAGTACGCTGGTGTTGATCGCTCTATAGCGAAATGAAGAAGAGCTCGCCGTCAAGGGCCCCGCTATAGCGGAGATTCTCCTCAAGCGCCGTGAGTTGCGTTAACAAATCGTTGGACCAAGCCCATTAATTATACACAGGTCAGGTCGTTCTGGAAAAGTTGGTCGACGACCCCGAAGCAGCACCTTTCAAGGCTTTCCTTGACTCTAGAAAGGTTCAGAACGCAGGCAAGCCCTCCCACCGCGTCCTTTCACGTTATTCACGTCTCCCATGCGTAGGCTTTTTGGCCATCCAAACCAATACCGCACCAGCTGAAGCCAAAGCCGCATTCTTCGCCTCCTCTCAAGCGCACTTTGATCGTGTCAAAACCGCAGTATACCGAGGTTGTCCCCGGATTCCTTCCCGAGAGTGGTTTCATCGGCGGCAATGTTCCCGGCGAGGCCGATTTCCACGTGGGTGCGTGGCTGACGCGTATTGCGGCTACCCATGGAGCCAAGTCGGCGGAAACGGCCTTGGATGCGTTTGAGAAGGCGTACGGTGCCCCGGTGCCCGTTAAGATCTCGGCTTATTGGGGTGCATGGACTGTGCGGGACAGTTGGAAGAAGGTGTATGTGAACGGTCTGGGTCCTCAGTAGACTCCTCACTAGTTAAAGAAACAATTGGATATGAACTAGAATGCTGGTGTAGCATATGTCGGCCCAAATGATGCAACGCAAAAAGCGGCCTTGCGGCAGCCTGGCCAAGCGGACGAGAATGCAGTGAAAATTCCTTTCGATTGTCTCTGCCAAACCATGGCACAGAGGAACAAAACTTTGAAAAAATGCCGCCGCAAGAAACAACCGTTGTGACGGCATCCCAATCAGACGGCCTTATCTTCTACTTCCATCTTGTTCAACGATGGCTCCCAGGCCCACGGGCGTCGCGGGCCACATACAGCAGAACAGGCCCACCAGCGGGAAACTCAACCTTCGACCGCATGCTCCGCCGCATCGTGCTTAGCATTGCCCTCTTTTGCTGGGATATACGTAGATCCCAATCTGACGCAAAGACTGGGAAGCGAAAAGAATTAGTATGGGTTTCAGCTGGTAGTGGTCGATCCCCAATGCTCATGGCGTGCGGTATAGTCGGGCAACGAGCTGATTCAGATCCGGTAGGTGATAGGAGGGTAAGTTGTCCTCCCGCCACCATGCGCGGACCTGCTGTTCGACAAGAAGACGTCGCTTCAATTAAGGAACCCCCGAACAGACAGATTATCTACTGTCGAATGACGCAACAGTCTTCTTGGATCCTTCATCATGCATGCATTCCAAGGACTACTCAAACCTATGCCTCCGGACCTAGGTTAGTCGCTGCCCTTTGCCTCCATGTTCTACCGTCTAACATTATTATCCGTATGCGAAATATCACCCCAGACGTGTTTCCTCACCGGGATGCCGAACGGCCTTTCCACACAGTCGCTGTACTTGGGTTTGGTCCGCCGCGGTGCGGCTAGCCGACCACGCATTGCGGATCCATGTGCTTACAGAATCTAGTGTCGCCTGTCAACCTAATAGCCTGAGCGCCGCGAATGGAATCTACAAGTTGACGGATTCTCGACTGTCGCCCCTCCATGCCTTCCGCCGCGTCCTCTACCCCACCCGAAGTCTGGCGCATCATATTCGGCTTCGCGACTCGCTCGGAAACCTCCTTCCATGTCGGATACCACCCCTTCGAGGACAATCCAAGAGCTCCAGGAGACGGTTGGGTCACATCAGCGGGAACGAATTCGCCTGCAGACATGCACATCGCTCATGCTGGTCTCTCGGGGCTTTCGAGCAGTCGCCGCAGAGTTTCTCTACCGCGACGTGCGAATTCACGATGCTGCTGGACTGGAGAGCCTCATGCACGGTCTAGCACGGTCAACGAGGGACGAGGGGCACCATAGCCTGGGGTCTATTGTTCGCCGGCCTTGAGCTGCCTGCTTCGCCGCTTCGCGGCCGTGGTTAATATCCGTGAACCCATAGGGCCGTTTCCCGTCCATCCGATCCCTATCTCCACCACTGCCCCCGCAGTTCGCCGACGTTCGGGCATACTGCCCACGAGTCGAGATCGTGGTACGGGCCCTCCCTCCCCCTGGACTCTGCCCAACATCGCATTTGGGGCAAGCCTTGTGCATTGCGCCAATCCTCCAGCCGTTGAAGCATCTCCAACGCCTCGAATGGCACGAGGACTGAGCTCGACACACGGTTCTACGGGAACAACAGCAGCGCGCGACTGCACGACCTTGTCTCGCAGGCCTCCAACCTACGATACCTCTTCCTCTCTTCTGACATGCCCAACACGCTCAAGGACCTTCATTCTCCCAACTACACTGCGAAACTCTTCACCTTCATCGCTCCCAATTCACTCCATCGCTCCCCATCGTTCCACGGGAGATGCTATCCGGTCCATGTTCGCCAGTTGGTGCTCCACTCGACGCTGCACTAGTTCGCTGGCTAGATTTCGTGGAAGGCGGCGGGCAGTCATCTGCGAGTGCTAGAGCTCGCGTTCGCACCGCAGATGGCCTTCTCCTCTTGCCAGCTCCAACGAATCCTCGCGCGCACTCCGGTGCTTGAGGAACTCGTATATCACCTGGCTGCGCCGGAAATCACCTCACTCAGGAACGGCGTGCAAGCCGCCAGCATCAAGCGCGTGCGCCTCAAGGTTAACCCGGATGAATGGAACCCGTGTAAGCCGGTGCTGAAGAGCCAGATGGAGGTCTTGCTCGGGGACTCTTTTCCGGGGTTGAGCGAGGTGGTCCTACATGATCCTACGGGATGGTTTTTGAAGAGGGAGGTCGGGAGGGAGGCCTTGAGGCGTTTGGTATACCGGGGGTGTGCAGTCGTTCATGAGGATGGGTTGCCTGTCGTCATTCCGCCGTGAATCTGGCTGTTGTTGCTTTGCTTTGTTTCTTTGCTGTGCCTTTTTTACCATTGTAACGTACGGACTTGACGAACGAACCATTGCTGGCTGCAGTCACTTGCTGCTGACCGACACGCCCAATGTATTTGCAGATCTTCGCCGAATTGGATGGTTCTTTGCAATCTGTCCCCGTGCAACACTTCAGCCTCAGTTCAGGCCATTCGGTTGCCCGTATAGGGGTCTAACAATGGCATTTGCAACGGAAATGCGAGGATTCCTGTTACTGTACGTTTCATGCGTGCAACGACCATCATATCCATAGACAACCCAGCGTGCCGTACTCGGCGGCGTTCCGCTCCAACTAACAAGTGTCGTTCGAAGACATAGATGATAGTTTATCTAATCTAAGCTGTAGATTAGATCCAAATTAGATCCGAGCTCAGAGTGTGACATCGGCATTCTTCGGTCGACTGCACGTTGCTGCTCGCGTCGTTCTTGTACCAAAAATTGTGAGTGACTACTTTCTGTCTATACAAACTT